>VDFB02058242.1:513486295-513526987 GCA_007258455.2 Sequoia sempervirens | reverse complement strand
GTCTTCATAACTCTACCAAGACATAATTTTTAGGTGCATCAAAATGCTTAAAATTCATTGCAAACAAAGGGGAACAATGATACAAGAATTTGAAATTTCAGTTGTTTGTTGAACAACACCAATTGCAGGCAATGGTTCTTGTTAGAGGGAGAAACTAGACAAATGAACATAGTTCATGACATAAGCAATGAACACATAGTTAATGCATTGAGTGCCTCTGCAGTCATTTTCCTCTAAGCAAATAAGCCAAATATACCAACACAATAATTTTTTGCAAACATTTGGACATAAAATCTGAATTTCACAGGTTTTGATGGCACACTAGTGCCTATCTAAACAATGAATCCAGAGTTGATGCATTGTATGCCTGTAAAGTGAAGAAGTCCTTACTCAATGATGTAAAATATTTTTGATTTATGTAGCAACAATATTCTACTAGATATTGGGATTGGTCCCTATCACTAACACCAGTGTATCATGTTCCTTAAAAGCAACTTGCTATAGAGCAAAAAATAGTTTCATGTTTATGAATTACATGGCATGTCTTACACTATGCCCATTTATCTCTTTGGGAAGTCAAATTCTTGAACAAGCATTCTCCTTTATTGTTCACAACTCTTCCAATACATAATTCTCAGACACATTGGAAGAATTAAATTTCATTGCAAACAAAGCAGGAGAATGATACAAGAATCTGACCTTACAGCTTGTTGTTAAAGAACCAAGTCTATTTGCAGTGAGAAAGATCTTTGTCCAACACTTCAATTGCAACAAATGGTTCTTGTTATAGGTACAATTCAGACAAATTCGCACAGTTCATGACATAGAAAATGCTATTCATAAACATGAAACGCTAGAGAGCACAATAAATTTTGCCAAATATTCAAGAATTAAATCCAAACTGTTTGAGCAGAAAATCCAACAAGTATGCTTGTATTGGCACAGTATTTAATGCATTAACTATGCATTTTCTTCTTTGCGATACATTACATATATTTTCCAAAATTTATTATGTGCTTCAATTTTGTTAATTTGCTAACAAGAAAACAAATATTAAAGCCACTACAATGAATATCAAAATACATATGGGAAAATATACTCAAATTATACAGTCTAATCACTGTTCATAGTGAAACAATGCATATGGATTGCATATCACATGTTTGCAATTATGCATAATTCTGATTACAAAAGTAACTTATTTTTGGCCAAAAAATAGTTTCATGTTTATGAATTACATGGTATGCCATTCACTATACTCATTTGTCTATTCAGTAAGTCAGATTCTTGAACCAGGATTCCCCTTAATTGTTCACAACTCTTCCAAGGCATAATTTGTAGACACATTGGAAGGCTTAAATTTCATTGGAAAGAAAGCAAAAGAATGATACAAGAATTTGATCTTCTAGTCTCTTGTTCAAGAACCAAAAATATTCGTAGATAGATAGATCTTTGCATCTGGCTTTAGTTGGAAGCAATGGTGCCTGTGATAGGGAAATATTAGACAAATGAGCATAGTCCATGATATATAATATGTTATTCATAAAAATGAAACATTAAAGCACATGCTAAAATTTGCAAAAGAAAGACCATTGCAACAAATTTTTGCAAACATTCAAACATCAAATACAATTTTTTCGAGCTTTGTTGATAGACTTAGTTATTTTTTAAGAACCAAACTTAATCTCAATACTTTCCTATGAATTTTCTAGGACACAATCATCAACAAGGTTGAGGATTGGCCAACACCTAAGTAAAGCACTAAGTACCTCACTTCTTCTCTTCGAGCTCTGTGAGACCTAGGAGGGTAATCCTACATATTCTCATAATATTTTACATTTGGTCAAGAAAAATTCCACACACAGATGCATTTATCAAGGAAACCACCTCATCAAAGGCTTGGTAGACCTTAGGTGAGAGTGCGATTTGTTTTAGAGAATGCGCTTATATACTAAAAATTGGGGCAGTATAGTTTTGAGTATATTATGAATTCATCTTCATCTTGAATCTTAGGCCAGATTCGTTACTAAACTCAAGTGGTCACAAAAAAAAATGTAAAACAACTAGTGCCTTATTTGAGGGAAAACAGAGTCATAACTTGCAATCAATCAATAATACAATTATGATTGAACATCAAAAATTAATGGACTATTAGTATGCCACTTTGTAGCATCTAACTCACTGTATTTTAAAGTATTCCTCCCTTACCAAATCATATATACTTCTCTTACAAACAAATGGAATCATTTTAGCATTTAATCAACTCATTGAATTGAAGCATAAAAAAAGCTCATTCACTCAGTGCAAATGACATAAGACAAACAAAATTATACTTAATAACCTCATTCATAATATGGAAGAAAACACATAGGAGAGCAACACTTTAGAACTAATATTCTTCTTCATTTATGATACTTCTTTGTAAAACCATTTTAAGATCTCCATACAATATAACCTTCACCCTAAGTATGCCTCTGATATATCTAGTAATACATCTATTTACATTCTACTTTCTTTGAGAGTATAGTATTCACCTTGACCTATTTTTAAGATTCAAAATTCAGGACTTCGAAATCCTTAACTGCAGCCATGAAATCCCCTTTATAGAGAGGGGAGCAACAAGCATCCAACTGAGTTATGTTTAGATTTCATTTAATTTCAGGAAACCTAATTCAACTGTTTCCTTGAAGAACTCCCCAAGTGGTTCTTATGTAATCATTTGTGAGCAGGGGAGGACAAAAAGGAAAAACACATGTGTAGAATATTAAAAGTCACTGTCACCACATTCATGTTTGAACAAAAAATATATCATATCATATCAATTGGAAGATCTCCACATCATCATGGAAGACCAAAATACAAACCATGACCACACCAAAACAAATACCTCCTATGCAAAGACCATGGTGTCATAAAAAAACAAAAACAAGAGACCCTATTTAGAGTCATTAGCATCAGAAAGAATTCGACCACTCCTTGTCCTCAATGCAATGGGAGGAACCATCACCACATCGTCATCAGAGCTCTCATACGACACTAGAGAAAGCAAGTACTGGCCATTTCCTGAGTTGGTATCTCCTTCAACATCAAAAGGATTGCCAGAGAGCACAATAGGAGAATTATGCTTGCCTAGACAAGCCCTACGCCTCCAATCCTTTTTCCTTCTTCACTAGCTAAGTCAGTTCCTTGCCTTTGAACTTGACCACTTCTTCTAGAAGGGTCCTATTTATCAAACTATATGTACTCTACACAATTGGCTTCTTCTTATGACCTCTAGCCCTCCTTTTACCCTTTGAAACCTCAGGAGAAGCCTGGGCTTCATGCTCAGTTAAATCCTCATGACACTCATATACATTTAGTCGGCTAGACCTTTTAACAGGCAGAATTGTTGCACCAGCTTTTCCCATCTCTTAAAATGAGCAGAGTGACAATTAAAAGATTTTGACCCAAGACCCACAGGGAAAAACATCCCTAATCCCAGTAATTGCAACTAGTTCTAGCAACAAAATTCCCAAATAGACTAGGGAACCCAATTTGGTACCAACTTACTTAGGATAAGAACACTAAATATTATGCTCAAGAAAACTAATAGCCCTTTCAATCTTCTTCACTACACACACCTTACATCCATTGTAGACTGAAAAGATGGTGAAAATGAACATCGATCAACCTGCATTAAATAGACTATTTGGAGCATGCAGAATTAATGATTCAAGAACTCCTCACGCGAGCGATTTGATAATTCAGTAGTTCAGCTTTGAATCTGGACTATTGATCTTAAAGCAATTAAAACTTCACCTATGGTAATATGAGCATCATTTTTGGCCATTAGCAACTTGTTCATAGAAAATAATGATGCCACCCCAAACACTGCCATGTTTTCATTTAATCTTGATTAATCACACATGGTCTGACAATTAGCATGTATTTCCAGCCTAATCCATGCCTTTCCATTAATATCGGCGAAGTACATGAGACCATTTTTTTTTTCTTAGAGAGAATATTTCCTTATTCACTTCATCTCTCATCGTTGTTTTTTCCCATAGTTTAGGGTGAAATTAGCGATGGAGACATTGCAATGATGAAGTTTAGTTTGTTGGATCATCTGATTTTAAAGCCACATCAATGGTTCTCTATTTATCTTGCCTCTTTTATCTTTTCTTAGTACGATGTCCACTGGATTTTTCCACACTGCCTTTTCTAGTATTAGTCATTGCCTATCTTAGATGCACCTTGTTTTTCATTGGCCTCATCAGTGATTATGATCATCCTAGCGATGAGATCTCAACCCTTGGATCTGTGTCTAGTCCTTGGTCATGTTTATCTATCCATTGCACATTGCTAAACAAAACTTTGTACCTCGGATCCCATCAGAGACGCAAGATACTGCTAAAAGATTAGGTTGGGACATGTACACCTGCATAAAATCAATGTTATAATATTCATTGCACATAAGATCTTATTACATTAGCGAAATAACCTTTGAACATAGGACTTCATCGCTTGTTGCTATTTTGGAAATTAAGCTCTAGAACAAATCCGTGATGAGCGATAGAACATAGAAACATCAGGCCATTGCTCATTGCTAATTCTCCTCATATAGTTTGGAAGAAATCAGCGATGAGAGATTTTTACAATAACCTTGTGCATCGCTATTGTAAGACATAGAATTTAAATCATATCCATGATACACAAAGGCAAAAGAAATCCTTCATATCACTCATCGCTAATCTTATGTATTCATCATTTTATGATCATCCACGATGAGTGATAAGAACATAGGAACATCGCTCATCGCTGTTACAATATTCAAGGCTCAAAAGCCATTAGCGACAAGCAATCCTTTACTAATACAATGAACATTGCTCATCACTGTTATTATTAAGTGCTCAAGAAACTATTAGCGATGAGCAGGAACAAAGAAATGTCGCTCATCACTCATCGCTAGTTTAAAGTATATACTCAAAAAGCAATCAACGACGAGTGATGTAGACATGAAGGTCATCGGGACTTGAGTGAAAAATTTAAGCACGTGCACTTAAGTTGGTCTAAGAAGGGGTCCCCCTAGGATGATACGAGAGAAGGGACTTAAAACTCCTAGGTTACGAAATATAAAGGTTGTAAAGGCCAAGAAGGCCATTCACTTAGCCTTATAAAGATTAGGAAATTCAGACCTAGGTGTGAGGGGCCGGTTACTTGATGGCAGTAAATGACATAAGTTGCTTTTATCAACTGACAACGGGCAATAAGGAGTCAATGATAAATTATAACCTTGCAAGCACTCATTAAAACCCTAAACCATCAGATAATAGCCCCACATTCAAATGTGATGAGGGTTTGAGATGGGACAAAAAAATTTGTAGGCTCCATTAGTGGCTCCAGTTGGGGACATCTGTTCCTAAATGAATAGAGTGAGAATCCAAAATCTCAGGTGAAGCAGACCAGGAAAAAATAGGAAAACCAAAACCAAGCAAAAGTCACAACAATTTACATAAAATACAAGGCAAGACCAGTCTTAAAACTGGTTTTTACCTCATTAGGTAGCATAATCAAAAGGTAATCTATGCCCCTTATTGCTCTAGTTTGACAAGTCAAACCACATTTAATGGTTCCCAAATCAATAGATGCAATGAATCCTAACGAGTAGCCACTCTCTTATATTCAGACTTAAAGGTTGATGTGGCCAATGAACAAGATTCAGTTAAATATACTAAAGTTTTCTACACTTCTGGCTCTATTAAACCAGGGAGGGTAATCCCAATCAGTATATTTATAGATACTTGTGTGCTAAAGCACCAAATACACTGTGAACAGATGGTTCTCCTCTAATTATTTGAAAGACAAAATACTCTAAAGGATTGGCTGATCTCTACAGTAATGCCTTATTTAAACATGGGAGATGTGATTCATTAAAATGAGCTCAACACACGAAAAAACTAGGATTAATAAGTAATATGATTTAAAATTGTGAACTGTTGAATTAACCAACATAATGTAAGATGAATAACCTACTTAGATCAGTGCTTCATTCATTGGAATGGAGTCAACCTAAACACCCACATAATCTAATAACAATCTTCAAACTTGACATTATATGAAGCTCTTAAATGATTCATTATAGTATTTCAACATAATATCCTAGGACCACTACTTATCAGAATCCTAACACTTAGTTTAATACAAATTTGCAACCATATTCAAGTACCTACATCAATTCTTTGAAATAATAGACAAGAATAGAGCCACACATCTATCTGAAACTGATGGAGACAAATAAGATAACCTTGAATCTATTATTCATAATCTACAAAACCAGTACATAGGAGAGTAAAATGGTCTTGAAACTACACTATCCAATATTATCTTGCCAGTATTGCAATCAAAATTACATAGATATCAATAGACTCCAACCTAAAACAAAACCTCTGAAATGTTCTATTCACATTACAATAAACTCTGTGACCTAATTACAGAACAACCTCTCTCTTTTTAAAAAAATGAGGTAGAAAAACAACACTTAAGGAAAAATAAAAACCCTAAATGTTCATCTAAAGAAGACACTTGGCACATTTAGGTTCGTTGATCTGCAACTACCTTTGCTTGCTGAAGACTCTTCAACTTGCTTTCAAATTCACGCTTCATGCACTTGCAATAGAAAAATATTCCCCAACCCCTAAAATCATCATTCCTCTTTGTTCTCCTATTGAAAAATATACCTTTACCTGCAAAAGATTTTACCCCCTTTGTTCATTTTCACCCAACTGCGTGAAAATGGTGTTCTCCATAAAAACTCATCTCCAACAAAAACACTATGCACAGTGAATAAAATATTCACATTACAAAATTATTTCCCGTGCCTATATTTTGCATTTTACTTGTAGCAAAGATTATGTTTTCTATGAAAACAATAAATAATTTTCACCATCCATAGTAAAGGTTGAAACTTTAAACATTGCCCCCTTCATTAATTACCAGAGGCCCACCAAGCTTTGTGCAAATATTTACCCATCATCGCGTATCGTGAATAGCATGAGGAAATAAAAAATATAATAGTGATGCCCAGCCAAAGTTTATTTTATTTTGTGAAGGCATCAATTATTTAAATCAGGCCATTGAAAAATTCACTCCCATGCACTTTATCCTTTTGTTTTAGCTTCAGGTTTTAATCACATACCTATTTGTCTGTTACTACTTTATCAAATTCTATGGGTCCCACCACATTCATTAACTAAGAGCACTCTCATGACACATCTCAGATAAAAAAGAGAGGAAATATTTATTAGCGATTAGCAATGGAGACAAAGCAGCTTCGCCCATCGCTAATAAAATGAGAAAATGCATATCAAAAAAATGATGGGCGATATCATCGCACCATCGCTCATGTGACTGGGAGAAGTTAAATGAAATTGTGATGAGTGATATTCCTCTTGTCCATTGGAGTCCTTTGTTATTTGTTCTGCAACTTCACCATGAAATTTAATGGCAACAAGCAAATGTTTACAATAGTCAACAATGCAACTTCATCTTCCTTTATTTGGTTGTGCATTCACCATTTTATTTCACATTTTACTGCCTGTAAATCCCAACTATGCATTTACATTTTTACTTCCAGCAAAGAAATTTTTAATTCCTTTTCTTTTGGCTGTAGAAGACTCTTATTTACCCATGCATTTCACCTTTGATTTATTTCTACCATCATCAAATAATAATATTTGACATTTTACGACCCCATCTTTGCTTTGCATGAACAACTCTTCGGAGACCATCGCACATCGTGGATATGATCAAAGAGAGATAAAAAAATAATGATGGGTGAAATAAGGAGAGGATACCATCGTGCATCACTGATTTCAACTTGATTTTCCATTTAAAATGGAGATGAGCGATGCAACTACTATATGAAAATGTCGTGAAGTTCCCCAGCCAATGAGAAGCAAGAAATAATTTTTTCGTACAATGAACATTTGATAATATTTTATATTATTCAAACTTGCTGCTCAAATGTCAATTAAAAATCCATCGCTCTAGGAAGGCCATCGCTGATTTCTTTGGAAAGAAAGGGCGCCAATTAGTGATGGGCGATGGATTTAGGAGCCATCACCCATCGCTAATTTAAACCTCTCGTGAAAAGAGAGATGTGCCATGATCTCCAATTTGACGAGGAAGAAGACAACTCAATCTGCAATGGGCGATGAAGAGAAACTGCCATCACCAATCACCAATTCAAATGGGATATACAAATCAAAAATAGTGATCGGCGATGAGTTCATCCGTGCAACAGTGAAAGCTATGAAAGCCGCCTTTCAACCAATCACAAGCAAGAATTAAACTTGTTTTGATAGAAAACATTTGAAATGTATCTTATTTTTGCCCTAAATGCATATTTCATATTTGCATAATGTTTAAAATATTTTAAACATAAGCATTTGAAACTTTAGAAAAAATGCAAATTTTAATTATGTATGTAGGCCAAATGGAGAAAATTCACTGCACACAAACGGTGACCCCTGGAGTTGAGATTTTTTGCATGCGGTCATAATCAATTATTTAGAGAAAACCCATTTTCTCAAACTTTGCCTAGCCATCAAAAATTCGATACCTCCTTTGTAAACTGGTCTCAGGACATGTTTGCCACACCCAAAATGCATTAAAATAATGCATCATATTACCTCTAGTTTTGATGGAAATCGAGTTGTAGAGGTTTTAGACCAAAAAGAATAATGGTTTGTCCTTATATTTTCAAATTTTGAAACTTTTCGGAACACCATTTTTGGCCATGTTGCAGTCAGAAAAGGATTAGTTAACCCATCAAAGCTCATCCAGGAGGTGCAAAACTAAGCATACATGTTACCATTTAAACCAAAAATTCAATGCAACAAATGAAATGAAAAAATTATTCCTAAGGTACAATATATTAAATGCCAAAGTGGCTCACTCAAACTTTTCAAAAATTTCACCTGTCAAAAACCAATTAAAACTCATCGAGTCACCTTCTTGAAAAAATATCAAATCAACTCCTGGTAGGCTACCACTGAAAACATAAGATCATTTAGGTACACTGAATATGTGTGCAAGAGGGCTTTCCTTCAATCATCATTCATCAAAAGATATTGAGGGTCAAAGTTGACCACTTTGAAAAGTTTTGAAAATGCAGGTGTGAAAACAGAGCAAATTGCATTTGCTTTTGGCTTGGTAAAAATAGAAAATAAAATAATGAGGCTTTTTAATCAGACCAGGGAGTACATTAATGTGGGGAGAATGGAGAGCAACAATCCTTTTGATATGAAAATTATTCAGTTGCAAAATATAAGCTTGAATGGGAGGCCACTTCATAGAACTGAGAGTTCACAAATAGCAGAAAAGTGTCAAAACCCCCTAGCTTCGCTTTTCAAAACACTATAAAAAATGATCATGGGAAGCTAAAAACTGATATGCACATTCACATATGTCCAATGAGTGTGTCGATAAAGGGGTTTTGCATGAAAATCAACTGTCTTTGAATTGTGACCCTCCAAAGTAGGTCACCTGGGCAAATTTTTTCAGGGGCACTTCTGAGTGAGCAAAGGAATTTTTTTTGACACAGGCCTTCAAAAGATGAAAATTTTGAAGGTGTCATTAGTGGATCTGACTAGGTATGTATGCCCCTTGTGGGCATAGCAAGAATTTAGATCCTCTGGGAGAGCATACCAGGTGCTAGAAACAATGGGTGAAAAAGTCTTTATTAAAACTTTTAAGATTCACTTGATGGCCCCATGCCACCAAATGATAAAAAGGGCAGTCAATTCTTACCTCTGTCAAACATCAATATGTTAAAAGAGCTAATCTCTTTTAATCCATACTTGCCTTTGTCATACCACATCAATATGAGTAACTTCATTCTTGTAAAGGCAAGTGTCAGGCTACCTTTCAATTTAGCTTTATTGTAACATGGCAACCAAATGACATAGGCTACATCACTGCCACTCATTCCATTTTTTGATTTTGTGGCAAGTGACAAAATATGAGGATAGTGATCAAGACTATATGAAAACACAACCTCATCGCATTTACCAATTCCCTCACAATGATTAAGGTTAGAAAAGAAATCATCCTTCAAAAACAGTGTGCAATCCTTCTGTGTGTCAAGCAAAGAGTGCTCACACATTTGTAACTCATCCAATTGAATTGCATCACATGTGATTTTGTTATCATCCCAACAAAACAAATTAATCACATTATTACATGCCTTAATGTTTTGAAAACAAGACTCATCAACATCCACATGTCCATTATCCACATTCAATTCATAGCATTCAAAAAATGCATCAATATCCTATTGATGATGTTTTCAGCACAACAACTCAGACAAAATATAATATCCTATCTCTCTTGAAAGGTAAATCTCTATCAACAAGCCTCAAGAGATAACCCCAAGGTCTCTAATGTTAGGTCTTGACAATACATAAACAACTTAGTGATAAATGTGAAAATGCTGGTAATCACAAAGGGACCTTACTACAAACAAATATTGAATCTTTAACTTATCAGATCTAGAAATATGATGATACTTCAATCCTAAATCTAACCCAGATAATAAATAAATAACAAAATATTAGGGTTTCAAAGAGATGTTTAAGGTTAAAACTATTCCTAAGATTAACAATGCAAATGATGAAATACTTGAAATGGACCAATCCCTCATAAACTAATTCCTGCTTAACCGAGATAACCCTGCAATTTCACAGAAACAGTGCAATCTTCTAAGGTATTAAGATTTTTAGATCATGAACATTCATCCAAGACAACCCAATTGCAATTGAAATGGATAAATTTCACAATTGAACTAAGCACAATAGATATAAGGTCCAGGATAACTTTGCAAAGCAACTAACAATCAACTAGCTACAAAAAGTATGGACCAGGAATTGTTGCAAACACTTCAAGCATCAAACCATAAACACCATTGAATTAGATCTAAGTCTAAATCTAACATACATCTAATAACCTTGAGCAATTTAAAAGATAGAATCACAGGAACCAAGCAAGATAAATCAACACAAAAGAGATCACTAGAAAATCACAATGTCTTCAATTGTATTGAATCACCAAATTTCAACAACAATCCCAATGTTCTCTATTACAACATTTGCTCAAAATGAACTAACTTCTAACTCTGTTCTGCTGCCTAATTTTCTCTTGTATCAAATATATCTCTATCTTTTTTCTGTCTATGTCTAATGTCTTACAAATGAGGTAGGATGCCAAATTTATAGAGAACCCCCAAAGCATGTCGGCCCAACTAATGTTTACAATAATAAATGGCCATAAAATAGGTTAGCCCAAGGAGAATTCAAAATAAAATGAATTAACATTAAATGCTTGAACTCGATCCAAGTCGGCCTGGGATCTTGAATATAATTCAGACCAAGGCATGGAAAATAATAGGGAAGCACAAATAGCCTTACATTAAATGCCTCCCTCCTTATCCTGAGTGCACATCTCCAAGTCGGCCAATGGTGGAGTGGCCAATATTTCAAATTTCCTTTCCATAGATTCAATTTCATCTCCAGAATTTCCTTGACGACCCTGTTGAATTCAGCCTGCACTCAACAAAAACCAGCATCAATATTCATTATAACATGAAGATCAAGATTATCCCATCATCAATAATGTATTCATCATCCAAATAAATTCAAACACAAGTCGAAATCAACCCAGAAACATCGTTAAATCGCAATCAACACAATTCGGGATTTCAAGCCAACCGCAGAATCCAAGCCAGAAACAAAATTTCGGGGAAATCCAGGCCAGGTGGATTTTCATGAAGAAGGCACAAAATCAACCATTGATCAATAAAAATGAATAAAGGATGCATATACATTGTGTAATTTATCAATTTAGAGCATGGAATGATAAAAATTTATCATTAAATCGTCCATTTCACCAAATTTTCAAGTTTCACCAAGCTTCCCAGAAAATCTAAAAAAATCTGGCTAGATCGGATTTCCGTGAAAATAACAATATTGCATCAATTCTGGGGAAATGAGGGGAAAGAGGAGAAACTGGGAAAATCCAGGATCGACGGAAATTTGCGAAGAAGGTAGAATTCTGAATTTTCAATGCGTTTTAGGAAAATGCAGGGGGCAAGGAAATTCAGGAAAATCCACCAGCGCAGGAAAATCTTGAAGCTGAAGGAAAACTTGAATATTGACAATCTAACATGATCTCACTCAAATTGATCGAAGATCACAAATTTAAGAACCATGGACATGGAACTAGCTTAACCTGAACCTCCTACAGATCTTCTTTGAATTCTAGGCTCATTCGAAAGCAAATTAAGACGAAATGGTGATGCCCTAGGTGCGAAACCCTAAACTTTGACCATGAAAGCACAGTGCAAGCCACAAAATGCCCAAACACATAGGAATTTGAACTCCAAGCAAGTCTAAAATGCCAAAGTACAACCAGATTCATCAATCAAAAGCAAGGCAATATGTGCATACCATTTGATGAAGTGGAAATGGTCATGGCAACAACAGACAACAATCTGAACGCCCGAGTAAGCAAATCAATGAATCCAAATGCCCAAATCACCAAATCCCACATGCAAAAGCAATACACAATGAGAGATGGGAGCAAATGGTGCAAAACTCATTTAAAACTTAACCACACTCACTACAGAGATCGAACCAAGGTCTAATAATGAAGCCAACAAGACGAGTTGGAGAATTCCGGAAACCCGACGAGACAATAGACTTCCAAAAAAATCTGACCCATGTGGAAATCCACGAAGACTAGAAATTCCCAAACCACCGTGTTTAGCCAGAGTTCAAATGAAATCCAGGAAAATCTGGATGGAGCAAATTTTCTCGGACTAGTGTAAAAACCCGAACTTCGCCTATAACTTAAGATTTTCAATATGCAACTAGGGGAAACACTTAGGCAGGAAAGATAAATGTTTTAAGCTCATGCTAAGGTAATGCAAATCCCCAAAATCAAAGGGCCAAAACAACAAGAGCGAAAGCAAAAGAGGGTCCCTGCTTTCAACGGGGCGTGTGTGCAAAAAATGCACAACAAATGGCAACTTTGCTAGGAAATGCTGAAAGCATTTGATGATGAACAAGAATCATAAACCAAAAATCTCTGGTTTCGATCTAACTATTAGAAAAACAAATCAAAATACAAGATTAAAGCATCAAAACCAAAGGCAGATTGAACCTTCCATAAATTGAAAATCCAAGTGTGCACATGAGTTCATTTCCTTCCTAAGGCTACTGTAGAAACCAAGTTCAATCCGGTCAGGCTACATAAAGATTATAACTTCAAAAGCAACTTGGATAGAGCCTCGTTGTCATTTAGGCATCCATAGCCCCGACGAGGTTATCGCTGTGACTCTCCCAAACATAGCTCTATTTCCAGCCAGGCATCCATAGCCCCGATAGAGATATTCAGATACCCCTGATAAGTTGAATTCACTTGATTCTCAATATTTTCTCTTTTCTTCTTTTTGACACTTCTTTTATTTTCATTTTCTTACTTCAACCTGTGAACAATGAAGTTCACACTCAGGGCTAAGAACCACAGTGGCACTAAAGCAGAAATAAGATTTTTCACCTGACAAGACCTCACAAGGATCCTACCACAACTTCAGGACTTTTAAGATGTATAAAATATATAAGATTTAAGAATACTTCAAATTCAAATCAAACTAGTGACCCATCTTCTTTAAATTAGACATTGAGACTGCATGACGATAATAAAGACCTCAACCATCCATTCAAGACACATAATTCAAGTTCATCAAGGAAATACTCAGAACAGTCCCAAACAAAAGAATATTTGCCATGCAGGTGCAACACATCTAGAAGAAAACAAGGAAACCTCCAAAGCAAGAGCAGAGCAAAAACACACCAAAGCAAAAGCAAACCCTAAACTAACCAAAACAAACAAAACAAAGCAGAAAGGGAAACCTACTCTAACCAAAGAAAAGCAAAGCAAAATAGAAAGGAAAACCTACTCTAACCAAAGCAAAGTAAAGCAAAATAGAAAGGAAAACCTACTCTAACTATATACAAGAAAAAATTTGAAAACAACTCAAGACTGGAAATAATGCTTCAAATATTTCCCATTAATAGGCAATGGGATATCCTCCCCAGTGAGAGTTTTCAAGTGGAAAGCATTATCTCCCAGGATCTCTGAAATCTAGTAAGGGCCAAGCCAAAGTTTGTCAAATTTACCATGCTCTCCCTTACGGTCATGGGCTTTATCCTAGTAGAGAACCAAGTTAGAAATCCTAAAAGATTTTACCTTGGCTCTTTTATCAAACCACCTTTTAACTATACTCTGATGTTTAGCAAAGTTTTCTAAGGCTTCATCTCTTCTTTCTTCAAGGTGTAACAACTCCTGTAGGTGGGCCTCACACCTATTTTCTTCATCATAATATTCATTAATGAACTACAAAGTGGGGATCCTCAATTGAATTGGAAATACGGGTTCTAGGGCATACACAAGATGATAAGGGGAGGTCCCTATGGAAGTCTTCTATCTTGTATGATCTGCCCATAGAGAAAATCTAAGCTAAGTGTGCCAATCCTTGGGATTCTTCTCTAGTAACTTACAGATGACTGTTAAGAGGTTTTTATTGGAAGACTCAGCCAACCCATTACCTGTTGGATAGTAATTGGATGCAAAATTTATTATAATCCCATGATCAAAGGCCCAATTCAAAAATTTCAATGATGCAAATGCAGGACCATTATTACAAACCAAAGATAAAGGGCATCCAAAGTGATTGATAATACTTGATTCAATGAAATCTATTGTCGCTTCAGAAGTACACTGTTTGCATGCAAGAGCTTCAGTCTATCATGTAATATAATCAGTAACTGTGAGAATATACCTATGGCCCGTAGAAGAAGGTGGATTGATTGGACCTATGAAGTCCATCCCCCACTGTGCAAAAGGTTTTACCTCAAGGACCAGCTAAAGTGGAAGAGCTACATAATTTTCTGTGGTTGCTACGGTCTGGCACACATGGAAAGTTCTAACATGACTGTGTGTATCTTTGAACAATGTAGGCCAATAATAACCAGCCCTCAGAATCTGGTTTGCAATAGAATGTGCAGATCCATGGCCAGTACCATATCAGTCGTGAAATTCTGCCATGACCCTCTTAGCTTCCTGTCTTCCTAAGCACCTCAGGTAGATACCTTCATGATTTTTCTTATTTAGAACAACTCCCTTCAGCATGAAACTGCCACTCTTCAAATGTAATTCCCTTCTCTGTACTACATTAAGATGGTCAGGACACCTTTGAGTCAAGAGATAATGAACAATATCATCATACCATTCGCTAGGAGAAACATCCTCTAGATTGTAATGTTGAGCTGCAAGATTAGGGCCCATTTCTGCCATTGTCCTTGTAAGTCCTTGCCTCTTACCAACTTCATGGGTTGAATCTCAATATCATATTCTTGTAACATAGTTACCCACTTAGCTTTGTGCTCTCCTAGCTCATTTTGCATCAACAACAGCTTGACTACAGGGTCAGGAACTATTGCAAACACATTGTTTTTGAGAATATAATGCCTAAACTTCTTTACAACTCTAACCAAGGCATAGGCCTGCTTCTCCACACTTGGGTACCTTAATTCTACATCTTAATTTGATTTTACCAAAGGATTGGGTAGCTTAATTTTGCATTCAGTGGCTTGACTATTTTTGCAAATCGAATGATGAACTTCCTTACAAAGTTGATTTTACCAAAGAATGACTTCATTTCTTTCTTGCTAGCAGGTGGTGGGATCTTAAATATAGCTTCCACTCATTCTGGATCAATGGAAATTCCTTTCTTCGAGATAACATCTCCCAACAACTTTCCCTTTGTAACTCCAAAGATGCACTTCTTTGGATTGAGAGATATACTGAATTCCCTACACTTCTGAAACACTTTGCACAAGTCTACTATGTGGTCTCCTCTCTTCTTTGAGAAGACCATCAGATCATCCATATAAATGATTATGCACTTACCAATTATGTCCTTAAATGCAATATCCATGGCCCTCTAAAATGTAGCTCCAACATTAATCAAACCAAAGGGCATTCTTCTGTAGGAAAAAGTGCCCCACTTAGTGGTGAAATCAGTTTTATGTCTATCCTCATATTGCACCATAACCTGATTGTATCTCGAGTAACCATCCAAGAAAGACATCTTCTGAGATCCATTGACAATCTGAAGTACTTCATTCAGTGAAGGTACTGGATAATTATCCTTTTCTGATGCTCTGTTAAGGTTCCTAAAATCCACACATAGCCTGATTTCACCATTGTTTTTTCTTTCAGGAACCAAGTTTGCAACCCAAATTGAATGCCTCACTGGAAAAATGATTCTTGCAAAAAGCAGCTTTTGCACTTCCTTCTGAATTATGGGTTCTAGTAAGGAATTGATTGGCCATTGCCTATGTTTGAAAGGTTTTACTCCTAGATTGAGAGGGACAGTGTGAGTTATGATTGATGTCATAAGTCTTCAAGTCTTCATAACTCGAGGCTATCACATTTGGATGTCTATGTAATGCATCAATTATTCCTTTTCTTTCTTTTTGGGTGCATACTTTGGTAATGAAGACATTCTTGACATCATCATGAGTTCCCATATTATACTTTTCACATTGTCCACTGATGGACTCTTTCTTGGCATCCTGTTCTTGATCTCTGACCTTATCCAAATCAAAAATCCTTTCTAACTGCACCATTCCCCTATGAATAGTATTAGTCTTCAAATTGATTACCCCTTCCAGATCCATCTCTGCTTCTTGAGGTTCAATTTCATCAATAATCTAAGAAGCAAAAAATTTGTACTTGTGATAAAATCTAAGATATGCTTTTATCATCTTCAAATACCTGGAAATTGGTGACATTGTCAGCTACTGAAGGCACTGGAGTCAGTTCCACCAAAAAATTCTTCAATCCAGAAAGAGACACGAGCTACAACATACTAGCTGCTTGGGCAAGGGAGTCAGCTGTTTGATTCTTACTTTGTGGGATCAATTGAATGTTGAAGGCATCAAATCCTTCAATAAGGTCCGATACTCCGTGTCTATAATTAGTCATTCTTCTGTCATGACAAGAGTACTGTCTCCTAACTTGCTTAACCACTAATTTAGAGTCCCCAAAGACTTGCATAATCTTAACCTTTTTCTTTAGTGCCATTAATAATCATGGACCAAAGCCTTGTATTCTGTTACATTATTCGTACAATGAAATTGAAGTCTATGAGTAGCAAAGAATGTCTTACCTTTTGGACTGATTAACTCAAATCCTACCTTGACTCCTTGCTTTGATTTGGATCCATCAAATCTTAAAGTCCAACAACCAACAACTACAGATTTCCTGGTTGTATCTCTTGCACTGTTGCTGCTGGAAGGTTCTTCAGAAAGCGTTACTTTCTTTCCCTCAAGATCCTCCTAAACATTCTGGATATTAATTTTGACTGCTGGGGTGGGGTTAATACACTTCTGCACTTGTTCCACTATAGTCTGGCATAAGCAACAATCTAATTCTGAATGGGAGGCATTATGCACCCTACACCAATTTGGTAAGAGAAAATCTCCAAAGTTCATTCTTTTACCCAACTGAATCTGATCCTCAATGCATTTCTAAATGAATTCCTAGAAATTATTTAGTAAACTGAGCTGATTATCCTTAGGATCATCATCACTTTCAACTAGTTCCACCAAGGATTTAGTACCACTAGATTTTGTGGTGAGATCAGTAGGCATTGTATGCAGCATAAGGATTTCTTCTACATCTGACTCCTCAAAAGGGGCTACAAGCACATAATTACCCATACTTCTGATATCAGAATTTTATTGGAGGTCTTTTGATATTCTGTGATTATGTATTTCATCCTGGGTTCTCTTTCAATTCTAATATGATTTGGCACTCCTTTCCAAGGAAGCCACATGTGAGAGTTATCAGTTGATACATATCCATTCAAGGCCCTAGTAAAGTCTCTTCCTAGAATTAGATCATAAGCATCAGGTACATCTGCCACCTATATATTGATAACCTGCTGTATCCTAGGGTTAAAAAGAACCTGCATATGAATCATATTTAATTCCTCTACAACATTAACTTCATTTCTATCCAATTGTGTAACTTTCTTTTGGGAATCAGTAGGAGTAATACCCAAAGCTCGACAGACACCAAAAGGCATTACATTGGTAGAGGCACCTAAATCCAACAAATAGTTGTGCAAGTGCTTACCAAATATGCAGACAAAAATCAGGAATGGAGGAGTTTTTGTCTTCCCTTGAAACAAAGTTAAGGGATTATCCACCTGAGCAACTTGAGTTCTATCTTTCTCTTTTCCCTTATCTCCGGGAGGCACATGAACTTGATTATGAGTCTCATTTTTCCTTCCTACTAATTGAGAACTAGATACTTTGTTAACACATTCACTAACTGATCAATCTTGTGATATGGAATTTGCATTATAATCTCCTAGAACTACATTCCTAATGGTTGGAACTCTCAATAACTCAAATATAGAGAGACTTACCTTCAGCTTCTTGAGTTCATCTACAACATATATGGCCAATTGTTCTTCACTCAGATCAACAGGAGTCTCTTTTAGGTATTCCACCACCTTGTCCTTGCTTGATTCAACACTCTTTCCTTTTGATGGATCCATTTGTGCTTGATATTTAGAGAAATATTGCCTTGATACTAGAGGATATGGTGGATTATTGCTAGCATTAGGATCTGGAGGCGTTGTGAAGTTGTTTGGTGGAATGGAGGTGGTGAAGGGGCCTCTAACCTGTGGATGTCTATGCGACAGGTCTCTCAAATCATACTTCTTGATAGGCCTCTGGAAGGTCTGTACCTCTTCAACATAAGCTTCTTCTTCACCCATGGGGCCATTGTCATTTACTAGATTTTCATCAAACAACTGTGAAATCTCATCTCCATTGCACACTTGGTCTGCCTCTTCTTTCAACTGGTCTGATTCTTCTTTAGGCACATTGTCTTTGCTCTATGGAAAAGGGGCATGATTCAGTACCAACACTGGTGAATCATAGGGAGTAGATGGTACCATTTCTTGACTATTCAAAATTTTCTCCACTTCATATTGAAATATTGAAGCTAATGTTTGGAACTCTTGACAGTCTAACTCAGAATGTTGACTTGTTTTATGGAGCCTACACCATCCTAATAATGCAGCCTTAGCTAAATATACATCATTAGGAGGTATCTCTTTGCTAACTGGTTGATTGACTGGCTGATCCAATGGGGTAGGGACTCCTCAATTATTAGCCTAATGTTCCAAGTCCTATTTTGTCCTGTGGCTATCTCTTGTCGAACCCTTGTCCACCAACTTGCCCTCTATCAAAGTTATGGCTTGAGGATTGTCCTTTATCATAATTCTGTCATCTGTCATTGTTATATCCTTTGTTGTTGTTGTATCCTCTATCATTGTTATATCCTCTTTCAGGATGTTTCCCTTTATCAAAATGTTGTCCTTGTTGATTTTCTCTGCTATAATTAGACTGCATACTTCTCTGAGCAGCTTGCAACTGACTGTTCTAGTTCCTCAGATAAGTCACCTCCATATTCAGCTTCTTCACTTGTTCAAACAATTCATCTAGTCTCTCCTTGTAAATTTTTTCATATGGATGCTAGTTCGCATTACTCTGAGGTTATCCTATGACAGTAATAGTATTCAATGACTGGTTCAAGACTTAAGAATTTTGCAAGTATGGGGGATAGCTAGAATGAGATTGTGGATGTAGAGGCTGATTCACATTTTGCTGGGGATAGCTAACTGCATGTGGCACTTGACTCACTAGAGGCCCTAGGTGGGGAACCATAGGAAAATGAGGTGTTGGATTCATGATGGGAGTGTGATTAGCAATAGCCTAGTTGAGAGCTGGGACTTGTCCAGGGTGAGCAACAGGTCCTAGTGATGGTAAAGGGCCAGACAAGTGTTTCCTTAAGGCAGCGCTAACCTTCAAAGCCTCTGCATATGCTTCAATTAGGGTATTAGGAGGATTTTTTCTCCATTGCATGAAGGTAGTTGTCAGACTATCAAGTCCATCATAATAAACTTCTAAAGAAGTGGCTTCATTGAAAACATAGGGAGCCTGCAGTCTGATATAGGCATGATGAAACCTATTGTTAAAGGACCCTATTGGCTCATGGACTTCTCTCTTAACATTAGTGAATTGATGGTAGAGATCATTGGGACTAATGGGAATCCTGAACTTCTACAAGAATGCAGTCTCTAGTTCATTCCAATTCCAAATAGACCCAACAAGTAAATGATTGTACCAATAAAATGCATCTTCTCCTCGGGAATAAGGGAAGAGCCTACATGCTACATCCTCATGATTGATTCCTCTATCCTTAAGACCAGTTTGAAAGATCTTGATGTGTTCCTCAACAGTTCTATTGGGATCATTGACATGGAATTTTGAACAGAAGTGCTTAGGGTCTTGGGCATGACATTGTAATTGGGAAGAGTCAATGGAGATGGGTTATTGGCGAGGAAAGTCATTGGTGGAGGTGGGGGTGGTAATGGTTGATTTATGGCTGGTTGAGGTTGTTGGATGGGAATGTCCTCAGACTTTGATGAAGATGAACCTGATAGGGATGATGGAGATGATGAAAGTGGATGGGTGGATGATGATTCTCCCCTTTTGTTGGCCCTTCTTGATTTGGTGGGAGCTGACAATTCTTGAAGTTCCTCTTCTCCTGGAGTAGATCTAGTCTTCTTCTGAATATTTTAAGAGAGATGGTAGATAGAAAGTGATCCAGCTTAGCTTATTTAGGCCCTCCCTCTAGTGCCAATCTGTTGATGATGTTTTCTACATAGCAATAACTCAAACAAAATATAATATCCTATATCTCTTGAAAGGTCAATGTAATGTCCCCATTTTTAGCTCTTCACTTTTCAGTGATTGGTAGCCTATTCCCAGTGTGTTGTCGGCTAGTCAGTGGCAGAATTAGGGTTTTCGGCTGTTTGATGGGTTCTCTTGAAGATTCGGGGTTTTGCTTGTTGGAGTTTGGGATTTTGGATTACAGATTCTTTCTGGGTTCTCAAAAAGCTTCGCAATGGTGTCGCATGCATTGCATTTTGAGCAACTTCTTGAATTTACTATTTTTAGTAAATTCTATTTTTAGCAGTGGTCCAGTCAGCATCAACTCAGTAGGCTTTCCTCTTATGGCAATTCAATTGGTAATATCGTTTTGGCCTTTTGATGCATTTTTTGGAGAGATAAGTATTTTAATTAAAGTGATGTTATATTATAGTGTTATAACCCCTTGGCCTAGCTTCATGACTTTAAGTTGTTCTGAAAAGGGGGACCTCATGGGTGGATGCATCATCAGGGAAAGTTTTAATATTTCTAAAGTCAAATATTACTCTTGGAGGTGGGACGCCAACTTTTGGAGAGAAGTTAATTTTAAATTAAAATAAAATTGCCTTTATGAAAAAAGACGCCATCTTAAAGGGAGGCTTGGTCAAGTCAAAACCCTAAAAGAATCTTGGGACGTGGGGTGCACTTTCTGGAAGCTTCTAAAGGTGCCTTCTCAAAATTATAAAAGGGAGCCTTGGGTCTTCATTTCAGCATCTTATGTCTTGAGTAAAGTTATGCTGTCGAAATGGTATTTGGATTGCTTCGATGAATGAATGCCTCCTAGCCTTGGCTCAACTTCTTGCTTGAAAGACAACAACTAGTGGAGAGTTAGATTGTAGTTGAGTGAGATTTGTAGTGAGATTTTGCATTGTAGAAGTTGTTTTGCATTTGTAGTTCAGTTTCTTGCATTTTAATAAAAAACTAGAGTTGTTGATTTTGTATCGCAGATTGAAGTTTATACTCATAGGTCTTTGGGCGAATTTATTTTGGTTCTGGGTAGTTTACCTATGCATTTGCTAGTCTTGGGCGCCCCTCTATCCCAAGTTGTAGATTTTTTAGAGGTGTCTTGGATTTTATCTCGTTGGTAGAACATTTCTTGAGGCTGTTCCATTTTGTTTTGCCTGGCAAGTGTTTAGAAAAAAAAATATTTTAATTTGTTAGTTGTTTCTTTGTCTAGTCTTCATTGTCATCATCCTAGCTTTTGTTTGCATCAAGTCTCATGTCATTCTGGCAAGTATTGAGTGAGTTGTGAGCATTTTAGTGGATTCTAGGGTTGCTGGTTAGGCATATTAAGTTGTTGTTCTGTCATATGATCTTGCGTAAAGTCTATCTTTTGAGTTGGGTTTGGGTTGAAAGTATTTGTGATCATTGAGGAGATATTATACTATATTGCAGTATGGTTTGACTTTCTTATTTTATGTACTTGGCAGGCAAATTGCTAATTATTGTAAGCTGAATAGTAGTACTGTCAGCAATCTTACTTCTTCTCTATTATTTCATTGTAATACCCACTGGATAAGTGGAAGAGGCTGGCTTGCCGCCTATTTACTTTGATTTGCATTGTAATATCTTACATCTCTGCCCTATGGTAGCTCCATTCCCACTCCGGGTTTGAAAGCACATTCTGGGTGTTGAGTTTACTTTCAGCATAATAGAAGATAGGGATCCTCTGACCATATGCTCGTCGTCATCTAGTGCATTCTTGGTTAGAGTTGAATTCCGCATTGTTTTGGTTTAAGTACTAATCCTAACGGATGTGTGTTGCATTGTTTACTGTTATTGAAAATTTGAAAAAAATTGGCTCAGAATATTTCAGTGGTATCAGAGCCAAGATCCTGCCATCCTGTGAAAAAAGAAGAAGAAGATAGAGTCAGTTGACAGTTGAGTGACAGAGAAATCAGATTGTTCACCTGAGTTCAGTTTAGCTTTCTAAAGTTTCAAGATGTTGCGTTTTCTTAAGACCAGGGATCGTGAGAAGTCAGATTCAACTATGGTATCTGAGGAAGGAAAGATTAGTGATGTCATAAGGGATTTCATTGAATATGCTAGATAGTATAAAAGACAGTGTGAACATGAGGCTGCTAAACTTGGTGAGCAATGTCAAAACATGCCAGATGATTATAGGTACAATGTTTCATTTGATACCCACTTGAATTGTGTGGCATTTCTAAAGCCCGAAAAGTCAAAGATGGTGGACCACATTAGGAAAATGTTAAAAAGGGAAGCAGAACAAGCCTTGGTTGAAAAATCAAAGATGGAAGAAGGTGAAGTGCCTATTTGTGAATTACAGCCCACAAATATGCAAGTTGAAGAGAAAAATTAGTCATCTATCAGTGAAGATGGCACAAGCAAGGTGAACCCATCACATCAAAATGAACATGAGCTTGATGAAAATACCTTGACAAATGAGGAGTTAAGGGTAGAGCCCCATAATACTTCCCCTGAATTGCATGTAATAGGAAGTGATGAAGATCAGCTCGGTGAAGAGAACATAACAACAGTCTTGAGTCCTAATAAGGATTCAACCTATGAAGGTCTTGAAGCTAAGGGCTTCACAGAAGATTTTAGTAGTAATGTTGTATGGGATGGGTTTGCTGAAGATGAGCAAGTGGAAGGAAATATTGATGGTGCCTATGGATCAGCCTATGACCATTGCCAAAGTGATAATGTTGGTAATGATTCCCACCTGATTGTACCACCCTGTGTTGAATAATTGGAGTTTTCACAAGAATAACTTATGATATGTGATCAAGGAGACCTTTTTGGTATGCATATGATTACTAAAGAGGAGAGTAGAAATATACCTATAGATGGTGGTTACATTGAAGGGAAAAAGGACAAAGTTTTCAAAACAACTAACATTGAAAGCTCTATGTTTCACTATGACCTTGGTGACAAGGTGAAAGTGGGTATGATCATCATCAAACTAAGCCCTTGGTGATAAGGGTTTATGAAAAAATCAGTCCAAGTGAGTTACATGGTGACCTATTCAAAGACGCAACACTCCAAGAGAAGCATGAAGAGTACTTTCCTTTTGATCAAAAAAATCAACCCTTTACCATTTGGGATCCAGGTTGGCTGGCACCAAGGTTTGATAAAGAACCTTTGTGGGATGAATTTCCCTTTGATCTTGATGAAGACCAAAATTTTGTTTGCATTGCAAGTTATGAGAAGGCCATAGAAGGAAAAGTTGTTTTTGATGAAGAAGCTTTCTCTGAAAAGCTCCATGGTGACCCCGTCAAGTTGGTTGCAGTGACCAAGGAGGATGTTGTTACTCCCGAAGCTTTCAAAACAACATTCAATGATTCTTCATTCAAGTTAGGGATGTCATAGCCTTTGATCAAGAAGATGGTGAGGTGGATGAAGAGCTAGAAGACCTTATGGCTCTTGAAGAAGAAAGGTTTAAAGTGGTTTTAGAACACAAGGCTGATTTACCAATTCAAGAAGCTGATTGCAAACTTGGAGTTGAAGAATTTGTGAAGTATGATGATTTTTATGATAGTGAGAATTCTCCACTAGTCAATGGTGAAGAACAAGAATGTTGGAGCAGCAATGAGGGAAGCAAAGACAAGGGACAAGGTTCTGATTTTCAGTTGCAGCCTATCAGTAGTTCACTATCTTTGAATTTACTTGATTGGGATAGATACTTCAAGGTGTCTGTTGACAAGGAAGCGCAAGCTCTATCCCTATTTGATCACACACTTAGCATGGTTGAAGAGTTGTACTGGAAGGCTCAACTTGAATAGAGACAAAGAGGAGTGAAAGATGAAGTTGCTCTTCCCAATCTGTAACTTATCAAAAACTCTTCGGTAACCTTGAAGTCCGAGTACATGCACTTGGTTGAAGATCGTGATCATGCCATTGAAGTTACAAATAAAACCATTTGTGCTTTTCAAGATAGAGAGAGGAAGTTTGATGAACTTTATCTGGAGTTTGAATCAACAAGATCTACGCTGGAAGAAACTCAAATGGCATTAATGGAGGTAGAAAATCAGTTTGCTGATTTCAAAATTTTCACAAAGCAAGAGAATGCTCATAAAACCAAAGAAATCAAGCAAGTAATTTGTGAGCTTGATAGTCTTCAAGAAGAGTTTGACCTTGAAGGTCTCACAAGAAGGACTGAAGTTACAAGTGCAAATTTGGATCAGCAAGATGGATGGAATAACTTTCAAGTTTTTGAAAATCCTCTCTTTGAAGAAGGTGATGAGGAAGATTATGACAATCCTCTCTATGAGATGGAAGATGAAACAGAGAATGAGACTGAGCATGGTTTCCAGTGCTTGGATGCTTTGATATCACTCCATGAGGAAGTGCCACATCTGTTGATTAGTAATGAATGCATAAGTGGGATCAAGGGTGAAGATTCCATATGGAAGGTGTCGAAGCAAGGTAATTTCAACATCTATGACATCAAGATGTTGATGAGATAAGTTGTGGTAGCTACTGGTAACTTCATTATAGTAGCAAGGAGTGATGATTTCAGATCTACTACTCATGAGGAATGGGGGAAGAGCAGACCTAAAACCAGTGTTGGCACTCTTGACAATATATCCCTTGGGTGGAATGATGTTTGGGTTCAAACTAGTCCGTTTTTGGAGTTTGGATTGAAGACAACATTTGTTTCATGTTCCACAAATGTGAACGCTATCAGGAATTGGTTTCAGGGATTCATGAGTATGCACTTGGTTTTGACTAACATTTGTGAATGTATTGAGTTTTCTTTTCAGTGTGTTGGAAATCATCTGTAGTTGGGTATCCATATTTGGGATCCTCAACTTGGCTCAGAGTTTATTATATATGGAAAGAACTTTTGGAGGAATAAGGATCAAATTTCTAGATTTGTTGATGTTGTTCCCTTCTTTTCCAACTACTTGATGGTTTCACTTGTTCATCAACAAATGTATTGGAAAGAAATTTTAAGTATGGATTGGAGAGATGAATGGTTAGTTGCTCTTGGGAGTGATTTTCGGCTAAGACAAGGGTAGATTTTGAGACATGAGCTTGTTGGTTGGAGGCAAACCAGCCACCTTACATGGGGAGTTACTCTCATTTAGGATAGTTGGTTCATCACTTATTGCCTAATGGGTGATATTTTTCATTTGGACATTGGTCAAGTTTGTTCTCCTACCACTTTGGAGGTGTTACCTTGTAGGTCAACAGTCATCTCACATGCTCACACTAGGGAATTGAGTGGTGTCATTGTTTTCCTTTGTGTAGAACTCTTGATTTTGACCGCACTACACTGACCTCAACCTTGATCAGCAACAATCATTTATTCCTTCACACTTACCCTATGCTCAGAGTTCATCTTATGGAGGGTTGTGATAGTAACTTTGATAGTTCTCTCTCATTGTTGGTTCAGGACAACAAACTACCACTTGCTTTGATTCATCATTCTAAGAATCATGAGGTTGGAACTATGAGAGTTTTCTATAGTCTTCATGGTGGTATCAATATAATTCAAATGAGGCATAGTAGCTCCATGTGGAGACATGAGTATGAATTTGTTGAGCTCTTGCAAAGGATTGCTTTCCTCCTTGCAAGAAGATTTGAAGATGTCAAATTTGTAGTCATGACTTCGTTTATTACCATGTGGAGGTATGCTGAGGAGTTTGATTTTGAGTTGAGCACCCTATCTTTCTTCTTGCCTAGAATTATGATTGACAGTGGTGTGGTTGATACTGTTAATTCAGGGCATCGTGGACATGAGATGTTGCATGATATTGATCTCAATCCTTCAAGATATTTCAGTTTGAGTATCATGGATGGTAACACTTTGGATTTACAAGGGAGGTTAGTGCAACATTGGCATGATGTTTTCACTGATGTGATCAGAGTGGTGCAACAGTGGCATGGTGGGTCCTTCCTAAGATGGATTTGGGAACCTGGGATCATACTTGTATTGGTATGGATCAGTCTTAATTTTTTTGAAGTTATGGTGGTATTGCTTGAGGACAAGCAATTTTGGGAAGGGCGGATTGTAATATCCCCATTTTTAGCTCTTCACTTTTCAATGATTAGTAGCCTATTCCCAGTGTGCTGTCGGCTAGTCAATGGCAGAATTAGGGTTTTCAGCTATTTGATGGGTTCTCTTGAAGATTTAGGGTTTTGCTTATTGGAGTTTGGGATTTTGGATTGCAGATTCTTTCTAGGTTTGCAGAAAGCTTTGCAATGGTGTCGTATGCATTGCATTTTGAGCAACTTCTTGAATTTACTATTTTTAGTAAATTCTATTTTTAGCAGTGGTCCAGTCAGCATCAGCTCAGTAGGCTTTCCTCTTCTGGCAGTTCAGTTGGTAATATCGTTTTGGCCTTTTGATGCATTTTCTGGAGAGATAAGTATTTTAATTAAAGTAATGCTATATTATAATGTTATAACCCCTTGGCCTAGCTTCATGACTTTAAGTTGTTCTGAAAAGGGGGACCTCATGGGTGGATGCATCATCAGGGAAATTTTTAATATTTCTAAAGTCAAATATTGCTCTTGGAGGTGGGATGCCAACTTTTGGAGAGAAGTTAATTTTAAATTAAAAGAAAATTGCCTTTATGAAAAGGACTCCATCTTAAAGGGAGACTTGGTCAAGTAAAAACCCTAAAAGCATCTTGGGAAGTGGTGCACACCTTCTGGAAGCTTCTAAAGGTGCCTTCTCAAAATTATAAAAGGTAGCCTTGGGTCTTCATTTCAACATCTTATGTCTTGAGTAAAGTTATGACGGAATGGTATTTGGATTGCTTCGAGGAATGAATGCCTCCTAGCCTTGGCTCAATTTCTTGCTTGAAAGACAACAACTAGTGGAGAGTTAGATTGTAGTTGAGTGAGATTTGTAGTGAGATTTTGCATTGTAGAAGTTGTTTTGCATTTGTAGTTCAGTTTCTTGCATTTTAATCAAAAACTGGAGTTGCTGATTTTGTATTATAGATTGAAGTTTATACTCATAGGTCTTTGGAAAAATTTATTTTGGTTCTGAGTAGTTTACCCATGCATTTGCTAGCCTTGGGCACCCCTCTATGCCAAGTTGCAGATTTTTTAGAGGTGTCTTGGATTTTATCTTGTTGGTAGAACATTTCTTGAGGCTGTTCCATTCTATTTTGCCTGGCAAGTGTTTAGAAAAAAAAATGCTTCAATTTGTTAGCTATTTCTTTGTCTAGTCTTCATTGTCATCATCCTAGATTTCGTTTGCATCAAGTCTCATGTAATTTTGGAAAGTATTGAGTGAATTGTGAGCATTTTAGTGGATTCTAGGGTTGCTGGTTAGGCATATTAAGTTACTGTTCTGTCATATGAGCTTGCGTAAAGTCTATCTTTTGAGTTGGGTTTGGGTTGAAAGTCTTTGTGATCATTGAGGAGACATTATACTATATTGCAGCATGGTTAGACTTTCTTATTTTATGTACTTGGCAGGCAAATCGCTAACTATTGTAAGCTGAATAGTAGTACTGTCAACAATCTTACTTCTTCTCAATTATTTCATTGTAATACCCACTGGATAAGTGGAAGAGGTTGGCTTGCCGCCTATTTACTTTGATTTGCATTGTAATATCTTACATCTCTGCCCTATGGTAGCTCCATTCCCACTCTAGGTTTGAAAGCACATTCTGGGTGTTGAGTTTACTTTTAGCATAATAGAAGATAGGGATCCTCTGACCATATGCTCGTCGACATCCGGTGCATTTTTGGTTAGAGTTCTTTATTCAACATTGCTTTGAGATCCTCTGACCATATGCTCATCATCATTCGGCGCATTCTTGGTTAGAGTTGAATTTTACATCATTTTGGTTTAAGTGCTAACCCTAATGGATGTGTGTTGCATTGCTTACTGTTATTGAAAATTTGAAAAAATTTGGTTCGAAATATTTCAGTAAATCTCTATCACCAAGCCTCAAGAGATAAGCCCAAGGTCTCTAATGTTAGGTATTGACAATGCATAAACAACTCAGTGATAAATGTGAAAATGTTGGTAATCACAAAGGGACCTTACTATAAGCAAATACTGAATCTTTAACTTATCAAATCTAGCAATATGATGATACTTCAATCCTAAATCTAACCTAGATAATAAGGAAATAACAAAAGATTGGGGTTTCAGAGAGATATTTAAGGTTAAAAATATTCCTAAGATTAACAATGCAAATGATGAAATACTTGAAATGGACCAATCCCTCATAAACTAATTCCTGCTTAACCCAGATAAACCTGTAATTTCACAAAAACATTGCAATCTTCTAAGGTATTAAGATTTTTAGATCATGAACATTCATCCAAGACAACCCAATTGCAATTGAAATGGATAAATGTCACAATTGAACTAAGCACAATAGATATAAGGTCTAGGATAACTTTGCAAAGCAATTAACAATCAGCTAGCTGCAAAAAGTATGGACCAGGAATTGTTGCAAACACTTCAAGCATCAAACCATAAACACCATTGAATCAGATCTAAGTCTAAATCTAACATACATCTAATAACCTTGAGCAATTTAAAAGATAGAATCATAGGAACCAAGCAAGATAAATCAACACAAAAGAGATCACCATAAAATCAAAAAGTCTTCAATTATATTGAATCACCGAATTTCAACAATAATCCCAATGTTCTCTGTTACAACATTTGCTCAAAATGAACTAACTTCTAACTCTGTTCTACTACCTAATTCACTCTTGTATCAAAAATATCTCTATCTTTTTTCTGTCTATGTCTAATGTCTTACAAATGAGGCAGGGTGCCAAATTTATAGAGAACACCCAAAGTATGTCGGCCCAACTAATGTTTACAATAATAAATGGCCATAAAATAGGTCGGCCCAAGGAGAATTCAAAATAGAATGAATTAACAATAAATTCTTGAACTCGATCCAGGTCGGCCTAGGATCTTGAATATAATTTGGACCAAGGCATGGAAAATAATAGGGAAGCACAAATAGCCTTGCATTAAATGCCTCCCTCCTTATCTTGAGTGCACATCTCCAAGTCGACCGATGGTGGAGTAGCCAATATTTCTAATTTCCTTTCCATAGATTCAATTTCATCTCTAGAATTTCCTTGACAATCCTGTTGAATTCAGCCTGCACTCAGGAAAAACTAGCATCAATATTCATTATAACACGAAGATCAAGATTAGCTCATAATCAGTAATGTATTCGTCATCCAAATAAATTCAAACACAGGTCAAAATCAACCCAGAAATGTCATTAAATCACAATTAACACAATTCAGAATTTCAAGCCAACTACAGAATCTAGGCCAGAAAGTAAATTTTGGGGAAATCTAGGGCAACGTATTTTCATGAAGAAGGCACAAAATCAACCATTGATCAATAAAAATGAATCAAGGATGCATAAACATTGTGTAATTTATCAATTTAGAGCATGGAATGATAAGAATTTATATTAAATTGTCCATTTCACTAAATTTTCAAGTTTCACCAAGCTTCCCGAAAAATATGGAAAAATCTGGTCAGACCGGATTTTCATGAAAATAACAATACTGCATGAATTCTGGGGAAACGAGGGGAAAGAGGAGAAACCAGGAAAATCCGAGATCGATGGAAATCTACGAAGAAGGCAAGATTCTAGATTTTCAACACATTATGGGAAAACATATCTCACTCAAATTGATCGAAGATCACAAATTTGAGAACCTTGGACATGGAACTAGCTTAACCTGAACCTCCTACATATCTTCTTTGAATTCTAGGCTCATTCGAAAGAAAATTAAGATGAAATGGCAATGCCCTAGGTGCGAAACCCTAAATTTTGACCATGAAAGCACATAATAAGCCATGGAATTCCCAAAGACACAGGAATTCAAACTCCAAGAAAGTCTAAAATGCCAAAGCACAACCAGATTCATCAATCAAAAGCAAGGCAACATGTACAGACCATTTGATGAAGTGGAAATTGATCATGGAAACAACATAAAGCAATCCGAATACCTGAGCAAGAAAATCAATGAATCCAAATGCCCAATTCACCAAATCCCACATGCAAAAGCAATACACAATGAGAGATGTGAGCAAATGGTGCAAAAATCATTTAAACTTAACCACACTTGCTGCGGAGATCGAACGAAGGTGTAATAATGAAGCCAACAAGACGAGCTAGAGAAGTTTAGAAACTTGACAAGACAACAGACTTTCAAAAAAATCTAACCCACATGGAAATCTGTGAAGACTGGAAATTCCTGAACCACCATGTTTTGCCAGAGTTCGAATGAAATTCAGGAAAATCCAGATAGAGCGGATTTTTTCAAACTAGTGTAAAAACCCGAACTTTGCCTAGAACTTAAGATTGTCAATATGCAACAGGGGGAAACACTTAGGAAGGAAAGATAAAAAATTTAAGCTCATGCCAAGGTAATGCAAATCCCCAAAATTAAAGGGCCAAAATAACAAGACCAAAAGCAAAAGAGGGTTCTTGCTTTCAGCAGGGCGTGTGTGCAAAAACTGCACAACACATCCCAAACAATGTTTCGTACTTCAAGCTCATAGACAAGGTTGTCAACACTCAATATGCTACCATAAGAAGAAGTTTCAATTATAGGTTCATATGGCTCAGAAATTACTTTTCCAACAAATTCCTCACAATGCCTATTTAAAACACATTCACTACTACAAGAAGTATCATATTCAACACCACTTCCTACTGCATCAACATGACAATCTGAAGCATACTGCCTATGAGGAAAACCATGAGTTGTAGATCTAGAAAAGAGGTCTGCATATGCATGCATGTGATTGACACAATCATGTTCTTCAAGTGAAAACTCCTCATAAAGAGGTTCATTAGCTATACCAATATTTGTCACTACATTTTCACTTTCATGTACAACTACATCTATGCCATCATCATGCAAACACTCAGTAAGAACTTCAAAGGCAGCAACATGAACAAAAGAAGGTAAAGCATAAAACAAGAGAGGAGTTCCTTGTTCATTATGACCAACATATGCACGCCCTTCATAATCAACTACTTTAGATGATTCATTCAATGAACCTCTTGTATATATATCTCCTTCTTCATTTACACTGCTACCACAATCAACAGAACTACCTTTCTCACTATCAAATTGAAAAACATCATTTATCCCTTCACTACAACTTCTCACACATGATTGCTTTGACTGAAAATTGTTGCATACTCTATCACTTTCATCTAATATTCTAACATTGTCAAAAGTACTCTTCAAATCAACAAGCTCCTTTGTCTCATCATCATGAAAGCTTTCATCAATGCTATAATCACTTGTAGAATTGGCATGACCAATTGTACCATTGCATTGCTGATCACACATGTCTTCTTCAAACATGTTGGTGTAATTAAATGTCTTGTACCTTGTCCTAGGTCATAATTACACCTTACTTAAGTTTACTTAGGGACCACATAGGAGGTTGCTGGAGATTTTCCACCTTTGGTGGAGTTGACATCTCATACCTCATCACTTCCACCTTTTGTGGACACATCTCTCCACCTTTTCTGGGAGATCCACCTTTTGTGGAGATTATCACATTATCTCTTTCCCACTTTAGATGGAGTGATAAATCTTCATTGTTGTCACATGTCATAAGATTACGACACTTGTCATAATATTATGCCCTCCTATGTTCTCACCTTGGCTATATATCTAAGGGGTCTCCTATGTAATTATTGTACCATCATTATCTTATATCATTGATAGGAATACAGTTTATTCTTGTCATATTCTTTCTCTCTCATTTGTGCTTTCTATTAGGCCTCTAGATCTTGGGTGGCTACCTTCATAGCCAATTCTTACATGGTATCAGAGCCATTGGAGTGTCTTTGGATCGCCATTTTGGAGAGATCTATGTTGCTGCAACATTTTGGAGCATCCTACACCAAATCTAAGTCCACCATTGCGTTCAGGAGGCTGTTTCCAGTTGAGATCGCCTTTCGTTTCATCCAAATCAGACTTGGGGAGCTCCAGATTTGAGAAATCTCCTATTTGGGTATTTTTCTAATTTTCTGAATTTATTCTATAGTTCTAAAAATAAATTCATTAGAAATTTTTTGAAATTTTTTTTGGAAAAATTTCCCCATTCATTTTCCAAAATCTGTATTTGGGGTTTTGCAATTTTTAGAAAAATCAATTGTCATTTGCAGATATTTATTTGTAAAATTTCTTGATTTAAAAATTAAAAATCAAAATTTGTATTTGATTTTTTGATTTCAAAAATCAAAAATCAAAATAAAATGTATTATGTATTTTTATTTGATTAATCAAATTTTCAAAATATATATTGTAAAACAATAAAATCTTAGGTGCTGGGCTACATAAAGTACGCACGATACCATGGCCCTCACGGCCCCCCGCGGCCCCCGTCCCCTTTACCGGCGGCCGGCAAAGCCACCACATGGCTTATACTCCACATCGGTGGTGAGACTCCCACATCACCGGCGGTAAACAGAAAATTCCAGCAGGAATTCACCGCCAGTCAAAGATTCCGGCCAAAAAAAGGCATATTCCATCAGGGCAAGAAAATTTCAGCAAATATTCCCTGCTTTCAGCGATGAGCGTCAATTTTAAGCCAATGCAGACTTTCGACGGCCAAATGACCGTCAAATTTAAGCTCAGAGATTGCTGACATCAGCACTGCCCCCACGATGACATCATCACCTTTTGAAAAATTTGCCCCCCTCTCCAATGGAGTTTTTGAATTTGCAGTCCAAGTTCAGAGGCTCATATCTAGCTCATTTTTGCTCCTTTTTTTGAGCAATTTTTTTGGATTTGGGCTAATTTTTCATGTACTTCGCAGTGGTGTACTCGGTTTCTAATTTTGGTGCATAGATTTTCCAGAATTTTCAGTTTCTCATGACTGTACCTGTCTTGTCACCATTTCTGCAACTTCAGAGGCTTTGTTCAGGCTCATACGAACTCCTTTTCAGGTGCCATTTTTTTTGAAAGTGCATGATTTTTCATCTACTTCTTGAATCTGCAATCAGTTTGAAGTGATCTTGAGTGGATTTTGTACTTTCAACATATGGTCCTTTTTGGCCTATTTGGCACTTATATTGCATAGATCTGGATTTAGGTCTTTACTTTATTGTTCTAGTCTATTATCAGTCTCTTTATTGAAAATTTGTAAATCAGAAATCATAAGCCCACTTAGCCAAGTTGCAAGTGGCCTATTGTACACGCACTGCATTATAAAGTGCCAAAATCATCTATTTGTGGGGGGGTACTTTGATTGAGTGAATTTGGGGGGGTGTATCTCTTGTGTGATTGTTCATATTTTCTCTCTTGTGCTCTTTCATTCCATCATGGGTTCATCTAAAGTTCCACTCTTAATTGCACATAATTATGGTACTTGGAAAGTACGTGCATGGAGTAAACTAATGGAAAAAGGTTTAATATACTACATTGATGGAACCATAACTGCACCTTCAGATCCTAAGGCAGATCCAGCAACATATATAGATTGGCTCACTAAAACTTATATGGCATTGGGTACATTAAGAAAGTTCATTTCAGATGATCTCATTTTTCATGTTGATAAATGTACTACAGCTAAGGAAGCTTGGGATAAACTTGCTGCTTTGTATGGTAAGGTTGATAAGGTTAAGGGATACAAACTTGAACATGATCTCTTAAGCCTTGATCCCAAAGATTTTGATACAATTTAGGATTATGTCACTAAGGCAAATGAATTAAGAGCACAACTAAAAGATTGTGGTATTGAAAAAGAGGATGATCACTTGGTCTTCAACTTGTTGGATAAACTTCCAGTTGAGTATGCAGCATTTGTTTCAAGTTTTCAAACTCAAAGATTGACAATAAGCAACTTCAAAACACCATCTTTTGAGGCTCTCACAGATCTTTTGATTCTTGAGCAAAATAAGTTGATGAAAATGGGCATTCTCAAGTCTTCAACTTCAAAAGCATTGGTGGTCAATCATGGAAACAATAAGCAAGGAAAAGGGAAAGACCAAAAGCAATCTTCGCCAAAGCCACAAGGAGAGAACAAACAATCCACTCCTCCCCAACAAAGCTCATCAACATCATCTTCTTCAAAGAAGTACAACAATTCAAGCAAGAGGGATCAACCAACATGTGCATATTGCAAAAGGATTGGTCATGATGAGCATCGTTGTCATGTTACGCAAATTGATGAGTTAAAACACATCCTTAAGAAGAACAACATCAACTTGCCAACTGCATATCAAGAGGACTCCTCTCCTTCCACTTCTTCTAAGGGAAAAGGAACAACTCTCATGGCAACAACATCAAGCTCATCTCCTTCTTCTTCATCTCAACATGATAAACATAAGGGGCAAGAATTTCTTGCAGTTGCAGATTCCAATACAGATCAGTGGATCCTTGATTTAGGAGCTTTGCATCATATGACTTCGTGCAAGGATATGTACTCTTCATTTGATTCTTGTTCATCACCAACCATTTTGATGGAAAACAACACTTCTTTGGAATTTTTTGGGAAGGGTTCTATTGACGTTGAAGGTGGAGCATTCAATGATGTTCTATGTGTGCCTACTTTGTCAAGGAATATCCTCTCCATCTATCAGATTACACATAGTGGTACAGGAAAGAGTGTAGAGTTCACACCAGATTCTGTCATTGTTCGGGATTTGCATAGCAAGGCTCTTGTTGCAATTGGGGAGGTTGATGATCGTTCTCGGTTCTACACCTTCTCCTATTTTGCTCCTATTGATGATTCAGTTCACCCTAGTGTTGACAAACTTGATGAGATTGAGTATGGTTACTTGAATCTTGGAGTGCTCTCTACTCTTGAGGTTCTTGAACCTATTGTTGATACTCCATCTCCTACATTGATTGATGTACCTGATGATACTTGTGTTCCGACAGTTTCAGTACTTTGTGATTCAGTGCAACAGTGTATACCTTGTCTTCCAGCAGCAGCTTCATGGGATGACTACTTGACAGACATTAGCAGTTTGTTTGTGGAATCCTACATTGCAGATTTGGGAGACACACTTGATCACTTGCATCTTCTCTTTGATGAAGGTGATTCTTCTTTAGTTGTTGCAAGGGAACACTCTAATCCTCCTCTACATGATCAGTCTTTTGAGGTTGATGTGATTGTGGATGCATCTTTACAGCAGTTGGAGGAGGCCACTTTCTCTTTTGAGGAGACATTGTCTTTGGAGTATGTTCTACCTTCATCCTTGCTAGATCTTGAGTTGTCTTTTTCAGCAGATGAGTGTGTTATTGCAAAGGGGTTCTCACATGTTCCAGGAAGTGACTACACCATTGTAGCTTCACATGGTTTGGGGAAGGCATCTTTCGGCATCAACACAGGGACAGTTGAGCAGATTTCAGAGACTTCTTACATTTTGAGGGTTCTTCCTTCTTCACTTGTGGATTGGGGAGACTTCATTCATCCACCTTTGGGATTGTTTCTTCCCAAGGGGAGGAACATTGTTCGATAGTTTTGGAGTAGTTTCTTCATTCCTTCTCAAGCATCTTCCATTGGTGATCATTGTACATTGAGGGGAGGCTACCTTGTCTCTCTTCTTCTCTTGTATGGGGGGGACTTTTTCCTCACATGGGGTTTTATCCTTCTCATGCTATGTTCATAGTTTTTTGTATCTCATCTCTCTTTTGGGGGGTAGTTTTTTCCCACTGGGTTTTTCTATCTTTACTCCACTTGTGAGAGATTGCATTGTGTGTACATGGGTACCTAACATGGCCTAGTAGCCGGGACCCATCTTGCATTGTTTGTATTTGTGCACATTCTCCCTAACTTGCACTTAAGGGGGGGTGTTGGTGTAATTAAATGTCTTGTACCTTGTCCTAGGTCATAATTACACCTTACTTAAGTTTACTTAGGGACCACATAGGAGGTTGTTGGAGATTTTCCACCTTTGGTGGAGTTGACATCTCATAACTCATCACTTCCACCTTTTGTGGACACATCTCTCCACCTTTTCTGGGAGATCCACCTTTTGTGGAGATTATCACATTATCTCTTTCCCACTTTAGATGGAGTGATAACTCTTCATTGTTGTCACATGTCATAAGATTACGACACTTGTCATAATCTTATGCCCTCCTATGTTCTCACCTTGGCTATATATCCAAGGGGTCTCCTATGTAATTATTGTACCATCATTATCTTATATCATTGATAGGAATACAGTTTATTCTTGTCATATTCTTTCTCTCTCATTTGTGCTTTCTATTAGGCCTCTAGATCTTGGGTGGCTACCTTCATAGCCAATTCTTACAAAACAAGATATTGAGTTCATATCCATCATCTTGTTATTTTGAGCCTTCAAAAGTATTGTCATCATTTTCCTTGTTGGAACACTTTCCACTTGAAGAGATTAATTCTACCTTTTCTTTATGAGAGGAATCATAGTCACTAGGGCTGCAAATAGAATTGAAATCATCGTGATCACCCATACAAGAATGCTTTTCAATTGGTTGCAAAATTTTATTTACAACACCATTTTTGTCATCATGAAGACATGAAACTTTAGAATCAACATGATCTTCAACTATATATTCAAAGTCCATAAAGGAGAAATCACTTTTAGTATCATCTACATCGTTGCAGCTTTCATTTGACACAAAAAATCTGCTCTCTATTTTTGTATTTTCAGAGAAAATAGAAGAAACTTCACATGTTTCATTTATCTCCTCATGAACATCATGGCTGCAATCTTCATTGGGGCACATTTTCTCCATTGGTTGTTCAGAAACAAAACTCTCATCATTACATGATGCACTATCATTGTCTTTTTCTATACCATCTGCATCCATTGGACTAAGTCTTGGAAAAATACCATCACATAATTGAGTTAGGAGGTTAATTCCATATTTATCTATTATTTCCTCAATTATTGAAAGCCATCGATATAAACATTTAAGATTAGGGGGCTTCAAGTGAGTTGGCATAGTACTTAGACCTAGCTCACAATTCTCATAAAACAAATAGATGCAAAATAGCTCATCAGGTCTTTCTGATTCTGGTATAGCAAGAGGAAATTTCATGAATCTATTATGAAAATAATAGATGGATTCATCCTTGAACCTTTCTATATCACACAATGCATCAATAGGTGACATAAGTTCAACCTCATTTTCAAATTTCTCTCATATTCTTCTTGGGTATACAAATTTCTTTCTTCAAAAAAGTAACCATCATTCACTACACCAAACTCATCCATGAACAGTTTCTCAAGCTCTTGCCATGAACATATGGAATGCATTGGTTAACTAGAAAAACAATATTCAACATTATCTTCTAAAGTTCTTACAAAAAACTTGATGATAGCATCTTCTTCTACTATTTGACAGTCTTCCATTACATCAAGAAAACCTTGTACATGTTGTGATGCTGATTCTTCAAGATTTCCCCTACACTTAGGAAAACATTTATTTATTCCTCTTGGGACAGAATGTGGGTAACCCTGGATTTGAATGAAATCCAGAGGGTCATATCTTTCACTAGTGAACACCTTTCTTTGAGGACATGACTGTGTTCTAGGCATGATATTACAACTTGCGGAGAGAGAACTAGGACAGCAATACATTTTTGCAAAATTTATTCCCTCTACAACTACTCAATTTTAATATCCTTTTCAGAATATTCTACTTTCTCATTTCCCTTTCTACTAGTATCTTGAAATATTGAATAAGGGATAGTATTAACTAGAAATTTTTGTTGAAAACCTTCATACAAAGATATTACAATAGAAAAATACCTGAGAACTCCTACAACCAACTCTTCTGATGATGTAGAAACTTATGTAGAGTCGCCACCTCATTGAAAGAGGAAAAGATATTCAAGCAAGAAAAAGATTCTTCCAAGATCTATGTATTTCCAAGTTCTCTCCACCAGCAGAGCACTAGACTTCAAGAATATATCAGAAATATAGCAACAATCCCCTACAAGTATGCAGGTCCTCAGATCATTCTGACCCAAAACTATAGATCAACAAACTGAATGACTCTTAAGGCTAGATGATCTTCTATCACATATTTCTCAAATTATCCTCAGTAGAGTTGCCAATCTATTGGTTCCCAAATCAACTGATGCAATGAATCCTAAAGAGTAGCCACTCTCTTATATTCAAACTCAAAGGTTGATGTGGCCAGCAAACAAGATTCAATCAAAGTGATGCAGGAGCATCCAGTGGTATAAGGGAAATCTTGCATCACCCAAAAATAGTTAAATTTCAAGTTTATCATTTTTTAGATGTTTTTACATTTTTAGATACCTTTTTCATCATAATGAAATTCTCAATTTATGGTTTTTATTTTCTATTCCTGGGTTGAAAGATATTGCACTTTTACTTTCCTAGATTTGCACCTGAAAATCTTCTGAGTTGGATTTGAGGCACTTAGAACTTTTGGAATGGCCCCAAAACTTGCCAAAATTGGCATAGCAGATTTTAAGCATGTTTTTGACTTTGATACCTTTCCAACGGTTCAAACGGTTCGCAAATCGGAGCCCCAGATCAAAAGTTATGGCCCTGGGAAGTTGGCGCACTTTCTAGAAGATACAATTGCAAATGTTATTTTGAAATTTGAACTTCAAGTTCTAATTTTCAGCGAAAAACCGCCTAAACTCAAATTTTAATATTGTTTTGGTTCCAAACTAAAGAGGAGCTCTATTTATGGGTGGGTTTCTAGTATTTTTGGGTAGCTTTTTGGGGACAAGCTCGCATATTGCGAAAGGGTGATTCTGTAGCTTTCTGTAACTTGCATGTGTTGTAAGACTTGGAGATTTGAGATCCTCTGCATGTAAGAAGCTCCATTTTCTGAATAATAAAATTATTCTCTTGTTTGTGGGTTATTTTCTGTGTCTCAGGTTGTGCCTTCATCAAGTGGTATTAGAGTAAGGTTTTCTTAAGCATGTGGACAGATCGCCGATCGTGAGGTAGTTCACACCAGGACCGTGGTTGTGGGTCGAGGTCAAGAAAGATTCCTCCATGAGTGATGCCTAGTAGGCATGGTGGTGCTAGAGGTGGTCGAGGTGGCAGAAATGCTGGTGGAAGAGATGCATTGGCAGCCCTCCAAAGACAGATTGATGCGTTACAAGAGAAGGTGAGAAAAGGGTTAAACCCGAGGGAGGAAAGTGAGGATGAAGGAGAGGAAGAAGGTTCAAATGCAGAAGAGGAAGAAGAAGTAATTGATCAAGACCAAATGTGGCTAATAAGGGCCATTTCGAAGATTGAGAAAAGACCTAGAGCAGAAGTCCCCAGTTATTCCGGAAGTCTGAACCCATAAGAGTTGATCGACTGGATCAATGAACTAGAAGAATATTTTGAGTATGAGGAAATGGAGGACCCAGATCGGGTTAAGTTTGCAAAAATAAAGTTGAAGGGCCATGCCAGTATTTGGTGGAAAGAGGTCTAGTTGGAAAGAAATCGAAGAGGAAAAGTCAAGATCACCAGATGGGATCACATGGTAGAGAAATTGAAGAAGTAGTTCATACCAGTGGACTACGAGTTGGATCTGTTGAAGAAATTGCAAGGGTTGAAGCAAGGAAGCAGATCTGTGAAAGAATATACTAAAGATTTTCACAAGATAATCATCAGAATGGGTCACATAGAGGCCAATAAGGAGAAGGTAGCCCGATATCTTAATGGGTTACGACCGAGCATTCAGGAGGAGTTAATCCTAGTCAGAATGACCACCATTGAGGATGCGTATCAGTTTGCTTTGAAAGTGGAAGAGAAGCTAAACAAAAGATTTGATGGAAAACAAAATGGATTAGGAGGTCAAAGTGGAAGGGGCAATGGAAGACCTTCAGGAAGCTGAAATGATGATGAAAAGAAAAGTGAAGATGTGGGTACCA
>VDFB02058242.1:513450199-513482997 GCA_007258455.2 Sequoia sempervirens | reverse complement strand
CCAAAATAGTTAAATTTCAATTTTATAATTTTTAGATGTTTTTACATTTTTGGATACCCTTTTTGTCATAATGAAATTCTCAATTTACGGTTTTTATTTTCTATTCCTGGGTTGAAAGATATTGCAATTTTAGTTTCCTAGATTTGTACCTAAAAATCTTCTGAGTTGGATTTGAAGCACTTAGAGCTTCCAGAATGGCCCCGAAACTTGCCAAAATTGGCACAATTAGTTTTAAGCGCGTTCTTGACTTCAATACCTTTCCAATGGTTCAAACGGTTCGCGAATCAGAGCCCTGGATCAAAAGTTATGGCCCCAGGAAGTTGGCGCACTTTCTAGAAGATACAATTGCAAATGTTCTTTTGAAATTTGAACTTCAACTTGTAATTTTTGCGCCAAACTGCCTAAACTCAAATTTTAATTTTTTTTGGCTCCAAACTCAAGAGGAGCTCTATTTATGGGTGGGTTTCTAGTATTTTTGGGTAACTTTTTGGGGACAAGCTCGCATATTGTGAAAGGGTGATTTTGTAGCTTTCTGTAACTTGTATGTGTTGTAAGACTTGGGGATTTGAGATCTTCTGCATGTAAGAAGCTCCATTTTCTGAATAATAAAATTATTCTCTTGTTTGTGGGTTATTTTCTGTGTCTCGGGTTGTGCCTTCATCACAAAGAGACTAAAATCTTCTACACTTTTGGCTCTGTTAAACGAGGGAGGATAATCCCAATCAGTATATTTATAGATTCTTGTGTGCTAAAGTACCAAATACACTGTGAACAGATGGTTCTCTTCTATTTTTTTGAAAGACACAGTACTCAAAAGGCTTGGCTGACCTCTATAGTAATGCCTTATTTAAACATGAGAGATGTGATTCATTAAAATGAGCTCAACACACGAACAAATTGGGATTAATAAGTATATGATTTAAAATTGTGATCAGCTATTGAATTAACCAACATAATGTAAGATGAATAACCTACTTAGATCAGTGCTTCATTCATTGGAACGGAGTCAACCTAAAAACCCACATAATTTGATAACAATATTCAAGTACCTACATCAATTCTTTGAACTAATAGACAAGAATAGAGCCACACATCTATCTGAAACTGATGGAGACAAATAAGATAACCTTGATTATATTATTCATAATTTGCAAAACCAGTACATAGGAGAGTAAAATGGTCTTGAAACTGCACTATCCAATATTATCTTGCCATTATTGCAATCAAAATTACCTAGATATCAACAGATTCCAACCTAAAACAAAACCTCTTAAATGTTCTATTCACATTACAATAAACTCTGTGACCTAATTACAGAACAACCTCTTTTTTTTTAAAAATGAGGTAGAAAAACAACATTTAAGGAAAAATAAAAAACCCTAAATGTTCATATGAAGAAGACACTTGGCACATTTAGGTTCATTGAACTGCAATTGCCTTTGCTTGCTGAAGACTCTACAACCTACTTTCAAATTCACACTTCATTCACCTGCAATAGAAAAATATTCCCTAGCCCCTAAAATCATCATTCCTCCTTGTTCTCCTGTTAAAAAATATAACTTTTCCTGCAAAAGATTTTACCCCCTTCATTTTCACCCAGCTGCGTAAAAATGGTGTTCTTTGTAAAAACTCATCTCCAACAAAAACACTATGCAAAGTGAATAAAATATTCACATTACAAAATTATTTCCCGTGCCTCTATATTTTGCATTTTACTTGCAGCAAAGATTAATGTTTTCTATGAAAAATTAAATAATTTTCACCGTCCATAGTAAAGGTCGAAACTTTAAACATTGCCCCCTTCATTATTTACCACAGGCCCACCAAGCTTTGTGCAAATATTTACCCATCATCATGTATCGTGAATAGCATGAGGAAATAAAAATATAATAGTGATGCCCAACCAAAGTTTATTTTATTTTGTGAAGGCATCAATTATTTAAATCAGGCCATTGAAAAATTCACTCCCGTGCACTTTATCCTTTTGTTTTAGCTTCAGGTTTTAATCACATACCTATTTCTTTGTTAATACTTTATCAAATGCCATGGGTCCCACCACATTCATTAACTAAAAGCACTCTCATCGCACATCTCAGATAAAAAAGAGAGGAAATATTTATTAGCGATTAGCGATGGAGACAAAGCAGCTTTGCCCATCGCTAATAAAATGAGAAAATGCATATCAAAACAATGATGGGCGATATCATCACGCCATCGCTCATGTGACTGGGAGAAGTTAAATGAAATTGTGATGAGCGATATTCCTCTTGTCCATTGGAGTCCTTTGTTCTCTGTTCTGCAACTTCACCATGAAATTTAATGGCAACAAGCAAATGTTTACAATAGTCAACAATGCAACTTCATCTTCCTTTATTTGGTTGTGCATTCGCCATTTTATTTCACATTTTACTGCCTGTAAATCCCAACTATGCATTTACATTTTTACTTCCAGCAAAGAAAGTTTTAATTCCTTTTCTTTCGGCTGCAGAAGACTCTTATTTACTCGTGCATTTCACCTTTGATTTATTTCTACCATCATCAAATAATAATATTTGACATTTTACGGCCCCATCTATGCTTTGCACGAACAACTCTCGGGAAACCATCTCACATCGCAGATATGATCAGAGAGATAAAAAAAAACAACAATGGGCAAAATAAGGAGAGGATACCATCGTGCATCGCTAATTTCAACTTGATTTTCCATTCAAAATGGAGATGAGCGATGCAACTGCCATATGAAAATGTCATGAAGTTCCTCGACCAATGAGAAGCAAGAAATAATTTTTCCGTACAATGAACATTTGATAATATTTTATATTATTCAAACTTTCCGCTCACATGCCAATTAAAAATCCATCGCTCCAGGAAGGCCATCACTAATTTCTTTGGAAAGAAAGGCCGCCAATTAGTGATGGGCGATGGACTCAACAACCATTGCTCATTGCTGATTTAAACCTCCCTTGAAAAGAGAGATGTGCCATGATCGCCAATTTGATGAAGAAGAAGACAACTCAATCCGCAATGGGTGATGAAGATGAAGAGCAACTATCATTGTTGATCGCCAATTCAAATGAGATATACAAATCAAAAACAAGATCGACGATGAGTTCAATTGCCTTTCAGCCAATCACAAGCAAGAATTAAACTTGCTTTGATAGAAAACATTTGAGATGTATCTTATTTTTTTCCCTAAATGCATTTTTCATATTTACATAATGTTTAAAATATTTTAAACATAAGCATTTAAAATTTTAGAAAAAATGCAAATTTTTATTACGTATGTAGGCCAAATGGAGAATATTCATTGCACACAAATGGTGACCCCTGGAGTTGATATTTTTTGCATGCAGTCATAATCAATTATTTAGAGAAAACCCATTTTCTCAAACTTTGCCTAGCCATCAAAAATCTGATACCTCCTTTGTAAACTAGTCCTAGGATGTGTTTGCCACACCCAAAATGCATTAAAATAACGCATCATATAACCTCTAGTTTTGATGAAAATGGAGCTGTAGAGGTTTTAGACCAAAAAAAGAAATGGTTTGTCCTTATATTTTCAAAATTTGAAACTTTTCGGAACAACATTTTTGGCCATGTTGCAGTCAGAAAAGGATTAGTTAACCCATCAAAGCTCATTCAGGAGGTGCAAAAATGAGCATACATGTTACCATTTAGACCAAAAATTCAATGCAACAAATAGAATGACAAAATTCTTCCTAAGGTGCAAGATATTAAATGCCAAAGTGGCTCACTTAGAATTTTCAACAATTTCACTTGTCAAAAACTAATTAAAACTCATCCAGTCACCTTGAAAAAATATCAAATCAACTCCTAGCAAGCTACCACTGAAAAAATAAGATCATTTAGGTACATTGAATATGTGTGCAAGAGGGCTTCCCTTCAATCATCATTCATCAAAATATATTGAGGGTCAAAGTTGACCACTTTGAAAAGTTTTGAAAATGCAGGTGTGAAAACAGAGCAAACTACATTTGCTTTTGGCCTAGTAAAAATAGAAAATCAAATAATGAGAATTTTTAATTAGACCAGGGAGTACATCAATGTGGGGAGAATGGAGAGCAACAATCCCTTTGACATGACAATCATTCACTTGCAAAATATAAGTTCGAACGAGAGGCCACTTCGCATAACTGAGAGTTCACAAACAACAGAAAAAGTGTCAAAACCCCCCCAAATTTGCTTTTCAAAACACTATGAAAACTTATCATGGGAAGCTGAAAAATGACATGCAAATTCACATATGTCACATGAGTGTGTCTAAAAAGGGGTTTTGCATGAAAATCATCTGGCTTTGAATTGTGACCCTCCAAAGTAGGTCACTTGGGCAGATTTTTTCAGGGGCACTTCTGAGTGTGCAAAGGCAATTTTTTTGACATGGGCCTTCAAAATCTAAAATTTTTGAAGGTGCCATCAAGACTGATGGATGCCCAAGCAATGAATACATAGTTAATACATTATAGGCCCCCACAGTTGACAAAAGTAACATATAATATGTTATTCATAAAAATGAAACACATAAACATATGATAAAATTTGCAAAAAAATAGACAAACGTGATAATTTTTTGTAAACATTCAAACATTAAATTCAAATTTTGCAAATTTTGCTGATAGGTTGGTTGCTACCCAAGCAATAAATACATAGTTAATGCATTGAATGCCTCCATAGTTGACAAAACCTTGCCCAAAGCATTGAGTTTAGTATTGTTTGTTGTTATAATGGCTAATTGTACATATGGGTGTAGTTGATGAAATATGACATGGAGTAGTTGAAGGCAAGGAGTAGGTTACTATTGCAATGGTTTCGTTTGCAATTGATAGCTAATAAACAATTTATCTCTTTTTCTATTGGTTGGAGTAGGCCTATTATTCATTTTTGTTAAAGTAAATTAGGAAAATAGGACATTATATATTTTGCAAGAATTTAATCACTGGATTAATAAATTGTTCACGTTTTTACTAAACCAATCTTTCTTTTACAAATTTCCTTTTCCTTCCAAACAATAAAACACTTCTCTTTGTCTCAATGTTCTTCACAGAGTTTGCAGATCATATTCTTATGCATCAATCAAAGGACAAATTTGTTTCCAGTCTATATTCTTACACGTTTACATGTAACATCCTTGCCATTCTGACTATCTATGCACTTAGTTGATGTCTAGAAGGTATGCAGTGCAACAAGGCATAGCGAAGCATTCCCGTTTACATGTGTTCATCATTAACATATTACAAGGTATTGTGATTGCTCCATACAACTAGCCTTAGCTTATTGTTTTTTATGGGACTTCTGAATGATGTAAGTAGATTAATATTTGCAAAAAAATTAATTGTGCAATTAAACTTATTTGATAAATTTTATAATGTGCTTCTATTTCGATTATTTGCTTATGCACAGAAGAGTAGCAGACCTACTCCACGCGATAGAAAAAGAGGCAAATGATAGATTTGAGACATGAGAGATTCAATTGATACTTGATTGAGTTCTCTTTGAGCTACTTTCCTGGTTACTTAGTTTATGTGGATAAATCAATAAGCAACAACATCCACTTTATAACAAAACATAGCGAATATAGTAGGCATGTTTACTATTGCATCCATTGCATTGGTTTTTCAAATAGTCGCTTGGCCAATCAAATTGCATTGTTTAAAATATTTTTGTCTTTTTCCTATAGTCGGGATTTAAGCACATATTTTTTGTGCTTGAAAATTAGTGTTTATCTCTTTTTCTATTGGTTGGAGTAGGTCAATTTTTCATTTTCGTTTAATTAATTTAGGAAAATAGGGGCACATTATATATTGTGGCAAATATTTAATTGGTGCATGCAATATGTTAATGAGGCAACAAGACCCAAAAGTTTGTTGACAAACATGGTATGTTTCTCTTAATCAAAGGAAACATTCCTAAAGGGGAATGCTTGTGTATACTTTCACGTATTGCACACATCATACAAATGAACCAACTGTATTGATACTAAGAATTGTACGACTATTACATGTGAACATGTGACAATATTTAGTTGAATCTACAAATCCTGTGAACAATATTTTGCAATTCAATTCTTAAAACTTACAAAGACAAATTCAACAGATGAGCACAACTCATAACATGTAATATGTTATTCATGAACATGAAACATAGAAGCATATGAGAAAATTTTCCAAAAGATAGATAAACATGATAATTTTTTGCAAGCATTTAGACATTAAATTAAAATTTTGTGAGCTTTGTTGATAGGCTTATGGCCACTCAAGCAATCATAGACAATTGAAGCTGAGCAGTAGGTTACTATTGCAATTGTTTCATTTGCAATTCAGAGATAATAAACAATTTATCTCTTTCTATTGGTTGGAGTAGGTCTATTATTCAACTTTGTTAAAGTAAATTAGGAAAATAGGATAACATTATATATCTTGCAAATATTTAATCACTAGATACAAATTGTGTCAGCTTTGGTAGCAGGATGATAGATACTGAACCAGTGAATACATGTTTAATGCATTAAATGGTAGGATTGGTGGATCAGAAACAATAGTCTATTAGATGCAAATTGTGCAAGATTTTTAGGTGGGCTTGTGGGTACATAAACTGTGAGTGCATAGGTGATGCATGGAATTCTAGAGAACCGATCAGTTTTATTTGTGCCAATTTTCATTTGTTTATTGCCTGTTGACAAACTTGTCTATTTTTAGCTCTAGATTTCCCTCTTCCATGTTTCCTAAGTCCTTGAGGCCCTTGAATATTGTAGGAGCTATAGAGTTTTGTTTTAGCAATTATCTCAATAGATTAGTTTTTTGTGATTAAATCACTAAGCATTAACATTCACTTTGTAACAAAATATAGGAAATGCAGTAAACATTTTTAGTAGAGAAACAACATTGAAAAGTACATTAAGAAACATGACTTTCCAATGTGTCCAAGAACTATGTATTGGAAGAGTTGTGAACAATAAAGGAGAACGTTGGTTCAAGAATCTGACTTTCCAAATAGACAAATGGGCATAGTGAATGACATGCAATGTAAGTCATAAACATTAAACTGATTTTTGCATAAAGTAGTGAATGCATGTTTAATGCATTAAATGCAAGCTTTGTGAAATGTGATGGACAACTGGTGGGTACAAAAGCAATGAATGCATAGTTAATTCATAAAATCTTAAGTGAGTATTGGGTTTTATTTGTGTTTATTCTCATTTGTTTATTGTTTGTTGAGAAGCTTGTGTGTTTTAGCTCTGTGTTGTTGTATTTGTTGTTTGTTATTCTTGATAACTTTGAGCAACTGAATGCTTTAAGAAAGGTCTTTTTGACTATGGAGGCATTCAATGCATTGACCATGTATTCATTGCTTGTGTGGCTACTAGCCTATTAGCAAAGCTCACATAATTTGTATTTAATGTCTGAGTGTTTGCAAAAAATTATCGTGTTGGTCTATTTTCCCCCAAATTTTGTCATGTGCCCCTAGTATTGATTTGCTTGTAAGCAAAGTAGTAAAATAGAAGTAGATGATAAATTTTGCAGATATCTGTAATTGTAGACATCAAAAATATACTGATTGACATCATGCACCTGATCCTGACTTACTAACATTATTTCTTCCTAAATCATCCCTTGGTCTAACTGTTTAATCAAATTCCCCTATCTGATTAAATTCATGAATCAATATTCATCTCTTAATTAAATAAATCATTTTGTCTAATTAAGTCACTTTCTCTTGTTAATTAAATCAATCCATCTGATCTAATTATCCCTATTTAATTAAATAATCAATTTATTTGATTAAATCTCTAAAGTCTATCCATTAAATTAAATAAATTGAAACCTTATTTGATTTAATCTAACACCATCCCTTTTGATTAAATAAATCAAAATATTTATTTAATTAGCCTTTTATCATATTCCTCTTTGATCTAATTTAAATAAATCCATAAATTTGAGTCAAATAAGTCACATCATCTAATCTCCTGTTAAATTAATTGACCTTTGATTAATTTAATCTAATCTCATGTCACATCCTCTAGATAATGCAAGTTGCCCATGAAAATAGATTTAATTCATTCATTAAATCCCTATTTTCCCCCACATGGCATCTTTTGGAATATTCCCTCAATTTGAATTCAAAAATTCCAAGTGAACATGTACGTCCAACAAGGCATTTAAAACATCTTACATGTCCTTTGCCTTGAGCCAAGTGGCATTTATTGCATTTTCCCTTCCCTCTTACATGTCATTTCAACAAATTTGAATTTCAAATATTGGCATTTATTGGCACAAACCCCAAATCTTGCACAACCATCATCCATTCATAGCTTGACAAGTGGCATCATATCATTAGATGAAAGTTAGTCTGACATTGGTCAAATTTGAGCTTTCATCCATCTTGAAATCCTATAAATGAAAGGCTCCTCTCCTCATTTGAGCATCCACAATTTGAGTAAAGTTACCATGCTCAAATATCTATCAAGTTTCACACCATTGAGCTCTTAGCTAGGTTCTTTTGCAGATTTGGCTTGGAGTCTTCATCATTCATCATCAAAAGTGGATCAAAGTTCATCACCAAGTCTATATCTATCAACATTGCATCATAGGAATTGGGAAAGGGCCAAATTTCCACATCAAATTGGCACCAATTCCCCCTATGGGATCAAGAGTTTTCTATTTAGATTAGGATTTCATCTTTGGTTTATCATTTTATTGTGTTTTTACATATTTTCTTTCCTAGTTTGAATTGTAAATGGATTCTATGGGGAATCCTTGTTTATGCTTGCAATATCTAACTTGAGGTGTTTTAATCTCTTTGTTTTATAGGTACAATAGATTGGGGTTCACATTTTGGCACTAGAAGGAGAGTGTGAGTCATAAATTTCAACATTCTCACAAAAATTCCATGCTTTTTTGTACACACAGGAAATTCCAACGTGGGTTCATCAGCGTCGCTGTTTTCTCTCCGCGGGCTCGTCACCGTCACAGTTTCAGCACCACGAGCTCGCTAGCATCACTGTTTTAGCACCGCTAGACTCATCCCGCCAAAAAATTCAAATTTAAAACTGCACCGCTGGACTCGCTAATCTGCACCAGTTTTCAAAATTTTTAAAAAAATCTGACGCTTTCAAAAACTGTGACACTGGGAGAAAAGAGCAATGCAATCATGCTCTCTGTCCCGACACAGAGTGCCGCTGACTGGTAAAGCGGTGCTGAAATAACACCGTTGGAAGGAAAAAAATAGCAACGCCTTCATGAGTTGTGATGCTGGAAGACAGTAAAAGGGAGAAAATTAATCTTTAACATGTGTTTTAATTTATGATTGCTTTTTCCTCTATTTTTTGCTTTTTAATTTATGTGTTTTTCCAGATTTTAACTATTTTTCTCCTTTGTAGGTTGGAAAACGAAAGCTAAGGAAGAAGGAGCATGGTGATGATATCTTATCTAATCAAAGTGTTTTTAAACACTTAAGTGTTTGTTTAACACTTCGTTAGGAATTTGTCATCTTTTTCTTTCTTTAGAACGCTAGCTTTCATTTGGGTTTAAAAAGGATTCTTTTTGTTTATTTCTTGCAATAGGATTAAAAAGAATCTTAGGATCTACAACTCACTAGATTTCATTTATGGATTAAACAATCGAACAAATGTCCTTTCACTTGTGATTTGGTGCTCTAAAATAAACCTGCATATTGCTTTGAGGGTTTAAAAAGAACAAGTGTAGTTGTTTTTTTTTGTGAGGGCTTACTTAGACTAAAGCCATTGGAAAAAGATGTATGCACTTTTCTTGAGCTTTATAGCGATCTTGAGAATCAAAAGGTCTTTTCCATGACTTTGGGTTAAGACAAAACAATCACCTCCACACTTCAATTTTGGGCTTAAAATTGAACAAACTATTGTGCGAGTGTGAGTGGGGGAATTTTCGTGTACATTCTCTCTCTTTGTTGCTATCAAAGATTGATTGAGTTATGGATTTTGTTCCTCATTCGCTTTTGTTTATCTTAGAGGGCCTACCTTGTGGGAAAAAGTAATCACCCAAGGGAATGAATCAACCGGTAACACTCTAAAGGCAAGAGTATTTCCAACCGGGACATAAATGTGGATATTGGAAGAAACGCCAATATCATGTGGTTGACTTCGACAAGATGGATCCGAAAGGGGACTCTTGCCACATTGGGTCAACTCCTATGAATGAAAAGTCCTTACTAGAAACAATGTGCTAGAATTTTCCAAAATCCTTTTATCTATTTGGTGGTGCAAGAACGGTCGTTCTGAATCTGTCCCACACTTTTACGGTCTTCTAGTAGAAATGGAAAACATGCCATGGGAGTTTCATGGGTGTTGATGCTTGGCTACCCCGTATAAGTGAGTGTTGTGGAGGGGAGCCAATGGGGTCAAGCATCTAACCATTCACTAGAGATAAGTGTAGCTGGACTTGTCCAAGTGGGAATCCAACAAATATTGTCTTTCACATCCATAGGATTGTACTTATTCTTGGGTTACAAAATGCATTGCTTGATTGAAAACATCATGGAAACAAACACTAAACATTATCCAAATTTCAAACCCTTTTGAGGACAAATACAATTGACTCAATCCAAATGTTATTGCTTTCCCTTGAGAGTCACATCCTTAGAGGTTTCTAAGCATTGGATTATATCTCAATTTTTCTCCTTAAGTAAACAATAGGAAACCCTTGCCTTAAGTTCATTAAATTTCCACATAACATATCTTGTGGAGTTTGAAGAAATTGGGACATTGGACATCTTAGTTTGAAACTTTAATCAAAGAGAGTGTTTTTGGTAAAATAAAGATATTAAGAAAAGCTAAAAAAAATGAACTTTCATATGTGTTGAAGACTCACAATTCCCAAAGAAAAAATCATTGAAAATGAATGTTCAAAAGAAATCAATCCTTGGTTACAAAGGTCATTAGGAAGCATTTTCATGCTCTTTAATACTTAGGTCTAAGCAAACAAAGTGTGTCCTTTTAGGTTCTTCTTAGGATCAAAACATATCAAAATCATCTTTCATCCACCCTCCAAAACATCAAAACAAGAAATCCATCTCATCATCACCTTTTGGAAAATCTTGAAACCATCATTGATACTAGACTTTGTGGCAAAATCAAAATCATCAATATCATTGAGACAAAATCCTTGAAATAATTAGCAAAAGCACTTTTGGTTAGGTATGTGTAGATGCATCCTTTTGCATATACTTAGTCAAAATTATCATCTTGTCTAGCTTGGTGTATGTAGATGAATCCTTCTTCATATGCTTAGTGAAACAATCATCTTGTTTGAGTAGGTGTGGGTAGATACATCCTTCTCCTCACACATATTCAAATTATCCTCCTTTGAACAAAGCTATCCCTTAGATCATCATCCAACATCTTAGGGTTTTTTTGTTCAAAAATCCAAATCCAAATACAAATCAAAAATCAAGGACAAAATATCAAAATCTCAAAATCCAAAATCCAAAATCAAGAATCCACAAGTCCTAAAGCCTAGTGTCTCACTCAAGATTTATCAAAAGCCAAAACATCCATATCATCCATCCCTAAAACATCATCATCATTATCATATCATTACATTTGATCCTTAAGGAATCCTAAAACATTTCACTTTGGAAACATAAGATAAAGATTGATCCAAAGAATCAAGAGATTCATCTCCCATATTCTTGAAGATTGATCCTTGTTTTATGGTTTGATTGAGATCTCAATACAAGAAGAATATGGAAGCCCACAAAGAAACTCCCGCTTCAAGTGACCCTAGCCAAACCAACACAGAAATAAATCCCCCTGAATCAAGTAATCCATTGATCCCCTCATCATCCCAAAATCCACAAGAAGAAAATCAAGGAGAAGACCTCACTTTTGGAATGTCTCGTGAGGAAATGACATAAATGCTTCAAAATCTAGACAACCATAGAATCATCAACATCATGATGAGACTTAACCCTTCGTTGTACATGCTTGAACTAGCAAAACAAGGGGCCAAGTTTCCTTCAGATTTTGATGTGAGTACTATAGTAGATACATCATTTCCTCTAATCTCGTCCACCATTCCCATTTCATCTACACCTCCATCTCAAAATGTCACACAAAACATTATGCAAATCACAACATTGTTTGCTCCAACACAACCCAATGTCAACAAGGGAAATGCATTCCTTAATTCTCTTCAATCACATCGCCTTGTGAACAATCAAAATTTGGATGCAAACACCACCTTGGAACAAAACACAATCAACAACCCATTACACAAAAATGTTCCTCTCACGTTATAGTATGACCCATCATCAACATCTTTCCATGGAGCTCCACAAACACCTCTTCTCACAAATTCACAAGAAGAGGGAGATATGTTTAGACTAGGGGGCTTATTTGACACCACGACATTTTCACAACTCACACCTCTCACATTTCCACCTCTTCCGCCATTGCCATTATCATCCACACCACTCCTTGGTTTAGGGCTTCCCCCTCTACCAAGTATCAATCAAACCTATATCCCAACCATCAATCAAAGCATTGCACCAAACACACAAAAGTTATCGTTGATATCACAACAACAAACAACAAACACACAAGCAATGGCAACATCATCGAACATCCCTCTAACATCACAAAGAATGGTCTCTCAAGGACCAACGACATCAATAGCATTATCCAACACCCAAAACATCAACACAACATCATCATCCACTGCCATTCCAAATCCACCACCACCCCCACCACCACCAACGTTCACCACATCAAACCAATTCGACACAACATTACAAGCTGCTTTTCAAAGAGGATACCAACAAGTCCAGAAACAAAAAGCCGTGCAACAAGTCACTCAAGCTGCGCAAGCTACCAAAGTTGCATAAGCCGCATTACAAGCGTAACAAGCACAACAAGCCCAAGCTTTATTGCAACAGCAACAACAACAAGCTGCCCAAGTTGCATAAGCATTGCAAGCACAAAGAGTCGCTCAAGAAAAAAATTTATTGCAACAACAAGCAACACAAGCACAACAAGCGCAAGCTTAAGCACAAGCACAACAAGCGCAAGCTCAAGCACAACTTCTTGCACAAGCAGCACAAATGCAAGCATATAAGCAAGCACTAAAGCAATTCCAAGAGCAACAAGAAGCAGTAGAATTGGAAGCCCAACAACAAGCGTTGTGGGAACAACAACAAGTAGAACAAGTGTTGTTAGAAAAACAACAAGCACAGCAACAAGCACAAATCCTAGCGCAACAACAACAAGATCAACAACAAGTATTATTCATCCAAAAGCAAGTAGAAGCCTACTTCGCTCACCACCACATACCGATACCATTGAACAATGCACCAACCAATCCATCCATCCAAACCACGATTGCAACACCTCAAAAAACATTCATCTCACCCCTTGATCCGCAAAGTGATGTAATGACACAACTCAGGTTGTTATCACAACAAGTGCTTGACCTTCAATCAGGGTGAACAACCAAAACGCAGAGCAACTTTTGTCCCTATCCATTTGATAGGAGCTTAGACATGAAACCATTCCCTAAGGGATTTGAGATCCCTAAATTTGACAAATATCGAGGGATGGGAAACCCTGAAGATCACATCAGGGAATTCCAAGTTCACTGCATGGAGGTTGCATATGATGATACTTATCTGATGCGGCTATTTCCTAGAAGCTTGGCAAGCAATGCTATAGAATGGTTCTCTCGATTACCCTCAAGCATTAGAAAATTCCAGGAAATCAGAGATGAATTCATTAGAAACTACGCATGCAACATCACAATGGATGTCAGTCTCGAAGAATTATACGCTCTAAAACAAAGAAAAAATGAATCTTTTGCTTCATTTCTTCAACGATGGCAATCCAAGGCCAATCAGAGCAAGTGGACCATGCCAAAAGAACAACAAGTCTGCACAATCATCGCCAACCTTGAAAGCCACCTGTCATTTCATCTCAAGGTTTAGGGAACCATCACATATGAGCAATTAATCTCCAAGGCGCTTAGCATCGAAAGAGCCCTTGTGACCCAACCCACAGAATCAACGTCATATCACGAACAACAAAACAATCGCCCATCATCAAATTACAATCATAAACCTCGAACATGGGCAAGAAACAAGAACGTCACTAATGATGGCATCATTGATGCCAAGGTGGTCATCAATGGTCCACGCCAAAATACACCCGCACTGCAAATCCAAAATCAATGCCAAAACACTCATCACACAACATATCAACCCAACAACAACCCAACCATCAATAACCTCAATGACCAAAGAGGACCACCCCAGTGCAAAACATATCCTAAATGAAAATACACTATGTTGTGGGAACCACTTGAGGACATCATGAAAAGGTTGATCAATGAAAAGCTCATCAAAGCACCAACATTCGAGAATTACCAAGAACTCAACGTAAAAACCCCTTGATACAAGGAAAATCAACTTTGTGAATTCCAAAAAATCAAAGGTCACACCATGAACAACTGCATGAGACTCAAAAATATTATCCAAGATCTCATTGACAAAAGAATCATAAATGTTGAACAACCTACGGGAAATCAGGACCTAAAAATCTACACGAATCTGATGCCGAATCATGGCAACAAAGGGAATAAAAATGACAAAGGGAATGGTAGTGTAAATCATGTGTACGAAACAGTTGTTTCCTCCCTAAATGAAGACTGCATGGTCATCACCATCAAGGGCACCCATACCAAAGATTGTGGAGTCACCACAAGAGGCGGTAAAGTCATCATTGCAAGATCATCCCAACCTCATAGAGTCCCTTCATCAAGAGCTGTTCCGTATAGCTACAATGTTGTAGACAAACTCAAGAGAACACCATCACACATCTCCATCATGGAGTTGTTAAAAATATCATCAGCACATAAAAAGATCCTTGAGGAAGCATTAGCCTCATCCACTGTCTCCACAGATCTCGATGCAGACCAATTCCAAGCTATGGTCAGGAATATCATAACAACTAATCTCCTTACTTTTTTTGACCAAGATTTCCCCACCCAACCATCTCACAACCATGCACTTCACTTGGAAGCCATTGTAAACAAGAGCAAAATCAAAAGGGTCCTGGTGGATGGGGGTACAGGTTTGAACATCTGCTCTCTTAGCCTAATCAAACAATAAAAAATATCTGAAGATTCCATCGACAAAGGGAAAGGCATCACAATCAGAGCATATGATGACCAGGAAAGAGTGTCTCAAGGCATGATTAAACTCCCTATTCAAGTAGGGTCAACGCTCATGGAAACCACATCTCAGGTCTTGGACCTCAAATTTCCATACAACATCCTCTTGGGATGCCCATGGATCCATGCAATGAAAGCTGTAGCATCAACCTTCCACCAATGTGTAAAATTTACACATAATGGACAAGAGGTTACCATTCATGGAGATCCCGAACCATTTTCATATTGCAAAAATCTTGAGGCCAAATATTAGAAAATCCACCAAGTGCCAAAGAATGATGAGGGCCCATCCACATCATACATCGACCCTGCCACCCTCGCATCAACTTCTGTGATAGAGACACCCACCATTCCCGCCATTCCCACCATCTCTGACATCAGGCTCATCATCCAGGAGGACGGTTGTGGAAGTTATAGGCTCCCTAATAATGCTTTTGTGATCGGAGAGTTACCTCAATCTCCTAGATCACGGGGATGTCCACAAGAAAACCAAATGTCTACATCACAAACCTATCTTGGAAACTATCCAGAATTCACAAGATGGGGAGAGCTTGGACATGAGGTTATTGAAGCAGATCTATCTCACATGTTGTATCGAGATGAGAGACCGACACCTAAATTACCAATGGATGAAATAAGTAGGGGCCTACAAATGATGTTTACAATGGGTTACGATAGAAACTAGAGATTTGGGAAAAATGGCAACGACCTTATAATACCTATCATGCTGGAGACGCGACCCATAACAAATCTTGGTCTTGGATGTACCCCTCCGAGAATAACCATACGTGGCTGAGGTCCTCCGGTTAGAGCTACTAATGTTTCTCCTCAGCTAGTACTAGTACAAGTACACTCACCAATAGTCACAAGTAGGGACACACATAATTTTATAACTGAGCCCTATATTAGTAGCGATGATAAAGATACCTTATCCAACCTACCTAGGCTGTTTGAAGATACCACCCTATGTATGATTAATACCATATCCTTTGAACCAGATAGTCAAAATCACGAGATTCGTTTAGTCTACCCCCAATTGATCGACTATGACCAATGAGGACCACTAGTTTTTGATACATTCAAAAATGATGAAGTGCTCTCAAAATTCATGGGATTGAGGGATAACATTCTAGATGGAGATCACAAGGTAGGATTTATAATGGAATTAAACACACATGCTTATTATGGGGAAACGATTGAATCCTTCAGTTGCAAAAGTGAGAAACTAAGAATCATATCCAAGTCTTGGAGTGAAAACCACATTGTGGCACTCTCTGACAACAAAATAGTAAAAAGAAAGGACATATCCAACAGTGAAAAACTCTTTGAGGCACCCGAGGATGAAGGATTAAATCTTCCCTTAAGAGCCATTCATCAAGAGAAGTCAGTAGTCTTGGCTAAAAAGTGCAATCCAGTCAACATAGAAACATAGGAGACCCCGCATATCACATTCTATGTGGAATCACTATGATTAGAAGAGCAAGAACTCCTAGAAGCATTCCTAAAGGAAAGACAAATAAAATTTGCATGGAATTATGTTGATATGCCAGGGCTCGATCCAGAGACTGTGGTCCATCACTTAGTTGTGTATCCAAAAGCCAAACCGATCAAACAAAAGCTTCGGAAAATGCATCCTCAAATCACCTTGTTGGTCAAAATGGAGCTCAAGAAGTTGTTGGATGCAAGATTTATCCGACCCATTGATTATCTAGAATGGGTGTCAAATTTGGTATCTATTTCAAAGCCTGACAGAGCCATCAGAATCTATACGGACTTCAGAGATTTGAACAAGGCATGTCCCAAGGATGATTTCCCGCTTCCTAACATTGACATGATAGTAGATATGATGGTAGGGCATGAGATGCTATCACTTATGGATGAATTTTTAGGATACAACCATATTATAATAGCAAAAGAAGATCAACACAAGACGAATTTCACTTTCCCATAGGGGACCTACTGCTGGAACATGATGCCATTTGGCCTAAAGAATGCAGGAGCAACCTATCAAAAGGCCATGACACTAATATTCCATGACATGATTCACAAAATAGTCAAAGACTATGTCAATGACATCCTAGCAAAGTCAAGAAAAAGACAAGATCATATAGCAACCCTAAGTGCTATCTTTGACAGACTGGAGGAATACAAAGTCAAACTAAATCCCAAGAAGTGTGTCTTCGGTGTAAAATCAGGTAAACTGCTAGGATACATAGTCTCCATGAGGGGTATTGAGGTGGATTTGGAAAAAGTGAAAGCAATCTTCAAGATGGAAGCACCAAAGACATTAAAACAACTAAGAAGCCTCCAAGGAAGACTCCAATCCATCAGATGGTTCATAGCACAACTGGCAGACAAGTAGAGTCCATATTCTCACCTACTCCACAAGGGGGTAGCATACAAATGGGATGCAAAATGTGAAAAATCATTTAACAAAATCAAGGAATACCTACTGACACCACTAGTGTTAATGCCACCTATCTCGAAAAACCATTAATCTTATATGTGTCAGCAACAACAACAGCCCTTGGAGCTCTTCTTGCTCAACATGATGAAAACAAAACGGAGAGGGCCATCTACTATATCAGCAGGACAATGGTCAACCATGAGCTAAATTACTCATTCATTGAAAAAGCTTGCCTCGCCATAGTGTTTGCATCCCAAAAATTTAGACATTACATGCTAGCACACAAGATAAAGCTCATCGCAAAAATTGTTCCCCTCAAGTATCTCTTATCAAAAGTAATGCTCACAGGTAGAATGACAAAGTGGGTAATGATATTGTTAGAGTATGACATCGAGTATGAAGAGAGAAAAGCTATCAAGGGACAAGTTATTGTGGATCAAATAGCAAAGGCACCTATGTACTCTGAGAATCTTGTTGTATTTTAATTTCCAGACGAATCCATCTTTAACCTCAACGTAGCGGACCACTGGAAACTATACTTTGATGGTTCATACATGCAACATGGATTAGGAGCCGGTGTCTTCTTCATCACTCCACAAGGGGATTGCATACCAAAGTCATACAAATTGGCATTTCCTTGCACCAACAACATCGCAGAATACGAGGCTTTGACTATAGGTCTTAGGATAGCAGTACAATGGAATATCATAGCCCTCAAAGTCTACAGAGACTCTCAGTTGATCATAAATCAAGTCAATGATGAATATTAGACTAAGGATGACAAGCTAACCCCATACAAAAAATTGGTGGAGACTCTAAAGGAATCCTTCATCGACATAACATTTGAGCAGATTCCAAGAACCAACAATAGAGCAGCTGACGCCATGGCTACAATTGGGTCTCTATTAGACATCCCTCATAATGTACCAAAATATGAATTTCTAATCGAGTAGCTTCTCATTCCCACATTCGAGGTACTGAAATCCGAATATGTGTGTCAAATTGTTGGTTCTGGCGATCCTTGGTATCACAACATCTATAAATATCTTTGCATAGGAGTCATACCTACTGACCTACCATCAAGCCTCAAACAAACCTTTGTCAAAAAGGCATCTAGATTTGTCATCCTAGGTGATACCTTATACCGTAGAAGCATAGAAGGTACCTTGTTATGTTGCCTAAATGTTGAGGAGGCATTGACTGCTCTAACGGAAGTTTACAACAGTATCTGTGGTTCACACTCAAGCGAAATAACCATAGCCAAGAAACTGCTGATGCTGGGGTATTATTGGCCCACAATGGAGTGAGAAGCACATGATCATGCTAAAAGGTGTTTACAATGTCAGCAGCATGGAGACCTCATCCATGCTCCAGCTCAAGAGCTTCACCCGATTATCACACCATGGCCCTTTTCGCAGTTGGGGACTCAATCTCATTGGGAAAATCTTACCCACCTCATCCAATGGATACAAATTCCTTATAAGCGCAGTACTTCACAAAGTGGGTGGAAGCCATACCCATGACATATATATCTGGGAAGCAAATCTCAAAATTCATCCTAAACTATCTCATCTGTCGTTACGGTGTCCCACAAGCCATTATCTCAGATAATGGGACACCATTCAAGAATCAGGATGTCTGTGATTTGTGCAAAAAATTCAAAATCCAGCATTGCTTCTCCACCCCGTACTATCCCCAAGGAAATGGCCAAGCATAAGCCATGAACAAAACCATCCTCAAAATCCTCAAGAAAACAGTCAATGACACAAGTTGTGACTGGCACTTGCAGCTTAATCCCACCCTCTAGGCTTATCAAACCAACATCCACACACCCACTGGCGCCACCCCTTTCTCCTTGGTCTACGGATCAGAAGCTGTACTCCCCATTGAGATCGAGCTCCCATCCCTTAGAATATCATTGCAAAATCTCATCACTAATGAGTACTATCAAGTGTCAAGATTAAACAAGCTGGAGCTACTGGATGAGAGACACATAGATGCTTTGAATCATCTGCAAGTCTACCAAAATAGACTCAAACAGAGCTACAACAAAAAGATCAGAAGCAGGACTTTCCAAGTCAGAGAATTGGTCTTAATAGAAAATTAGAAGAATGTCTCGAATCCTAGCAGCAAAGGCAAGTTCGAACCCAATTGGTTAGGACCTTTCATCGTCACAACAAGCTATAAATCAGGGGCATATCAATTATCAACACTCAAAGGGGAACCTTTGTAGGAGCCCATGAATAGCTCCCATCTCAAAAAGTTTTATGCCTAATTCTTCTAGGTATAAAACCAAAAAATCTAAAAAATCAGAAAAAGTCCTAAAAAAATGGTTACTTCGGTGAAAACCTGGCAAACAGGCATCTTGGTAACAAACAAAAAAAGGAAAAAAACAAAAAATCCAAAAAAATTAGAAAAAAGATCAAAAAAATCATCCTCTAGTGAAAACCACTTTGGTGGCACTTTGGGCAAGTACCTTGGTGAGAACTTGGCAAACAGGCGCCTTGTGTAAATAAGCACTTTCCATCCACCAGGATCTTTATGTCTTGTTCTGCATCATCCCTCCATTTTGCTCCCATCATCCATTGCATTCAGGCCTCCATCCATCACACATCCATTCGCATCCACACCATAGCTTGGTCCTGTGTTCCTATCATGATCCCTCCTAGTACTACTCGACCCATCCTCAAGGTCAGCTTGTCCTGCCTTTATCAGAGTAGTCTATTGCATCACGCTAGGGGAACATTCTCATTGGATCAGATTTGTGTAGATTCTTAAAGTCCTCAAAATCAAAAAACTCAAAAACATCAAAACATCAGAAAATCCAAAAACATTCAAAACATATCAAAATCTAAAAACAGGTCAAAAAGTCATTCAAAAAGCCAAAAACAAGGTCGTCTTGTTGAACTACTTTGTCTCTAAGCTTGAACGTAGGCAAGGTTGATCTTTGATCATCCCCTGAGACATTTAGGTCAGTCCTATAGGAGTCCATCATAATAAACTGACATCTCATCATGTATATCTTCATTTGTAAATCGATCAAGTCGTTAGTCAAACTACGTGGTCTCTGCATTTATAACGTAGGCAAGGCTAATCTGTCGATCAGCCCTCAAGACCCCTAGGATAGGTCTTTAGGTTAGTCTCTTGGTTAAAATCTTTGAAAATCCCAAAACATTGGAAAACTGAAAATCAAAACATTTGTAAAACCTCGAAAAATACCAAAAACTGCCTCAAAACATTGCAAAATGTCAAAAACATCCAAATATTTGAAAAAACCCATCCACCTCATCTTGCTTACACCCACAATAAACACCACTCACAATAAACTGATCATCATCCTCAACCTTTGCAGAAACAATTGGAAACAAGTCTGGCAGGTTTAAAAGTAGAACTCAAAAGCATCAAGTCTTAAACTCTAGGTTAGTGAGTAAACAAATTGGTCATCTCTTTGTATCAGTAACACATCATCTGAATCATGTCCCATATCAATCATCCCTTAGAGCACTTTGGATAAACAAAATGACGTGCGACCATCCACTAACATGTCCTAGGATGAATCCTTCCTACAATGGGCATTACCTTTTGGCAATAAGTTTCGGTTCCTATCCTTAGAAAACACATCCCTTTTCTGTCAGCGGTATTGAAGAGCATTATTTTTTTTGTTTACTTGGTCTTTTTGAATTATCTTATTTTGTGCTCATTCCAAGGATGTCTCGATGATATCCCAAGACAGAGGATTTAGAGAAATAGGAATGGGGCAATGATTGTTATCTTTTGTCTATTGTGCTTGTTGGATGCTCTTGTAATATAACCTCGACAAATACTTGCTTTGTTGAGAATGTATGGAAGAGGTCTAGGGCAACTTGTTGACTATTACAGGGATAGGTTTACCTTTTTATGTTTTGGCCTGAGATGTCTGAAACTTCTGAAATACAACCTAGCAAGGTTTTCATATGTCAGGTGCGAACAAGAATACTCCTATCTGATTGTTGAGTCAAAGTCCATCACACTAAGTACAACGCCATCCTGGTTTTCTATACTTTGATGCATCATACCATGTGTGTTATCAAACATAAGAAAATTTGGCCCTTTGAAAATCCCAATTCCTCGACAAGTCATCATCATCATCATCATCTGCATTTTTGTCATCATGCGTCTTGTTGAAATGACTTCTTCTTTTCTCACTAACCACGCTAACCAGGTACTATGAGAGTTGATCATTAGCATCATCATCACCATCGATCCTACATCCATACATCATTAGCATATTACATAAGCACATCATATAGGCATCATTAGCACATTGCATTATGTTTCATATAGGAAACAACACATTCTCATCATCATATAAATAGGTGCATCCATATCATCGCATTTCACCCATTACATTGCATCTCATGGCATTACATTAAAACATTGCATTTGCAATTCATAACCATTTCACATTACCATCTAAATCATCACATAGCATGAATTTTATAATCATAAACAATAGGAATATAAGCATTCAATTCATTAGGCATACATATCATCGCATTAACATATTACTGCATCACATACATCATATCACATCCATCCATAAATCATCTCATATATAAGCATTTTTTACACATCATCATATATAGCATAAATCAAATCATTTCACATATTGCATTGGCATAAAATAAATCATCATATAGTTACCATCATTGCACATCATATCATAGGTCGTAATCAAATACATAGACATCATTCAAAATAAATGCATCCATAACATATAAAAGAAGAATCATGCATGCATAAATAAAGGATTACACATAGCATCTCATCAAAATCAGCTCATATATATATATCATATCATCAGTATCATTGTCATAGTATAAAGAATAATAATCAGATCACTGTACAAGTATGTCAATCAGTACAAAAATGCCCATCGGGGCTATAAAAAATGAGCCCATAAGGCACCAAAAATGTGTATCATTTGAATCATGGTCACTCTCCATGAATGTTGCCCTCACCCTTGTCACTGTGACCCTTTGGTGGTCTTTGGCTAGCTCGCTCTAAGTAGTCAGGGACCTAGTATGCTCTAGGTACGTGGTCGTGGTAGGCCTGACGGTAATACTCTATGTCTCGGATAGCCTCCCTGTAGGATCAGACTGACACTATACCCTGCGAGGACGAGGCAGCTATCATACTCTCAATCTACTTCTCTCCGCTCTAAGTTGCTCTCTCTCAGCCCGTGCCTAATCCCTCTCAGCCGTCATTTCTTGTACCTTTCCTGTAGCTACAAAATCAAGGCATCCTGTGTGTTTGCCTGCCCTGTTGGCTGTGCTCATGGCTGTACATGAACCTCACCCTCACCCTCAGCTCGTGGTGGTGGGACTGGTGGATCCTACTGTTGGTCTTGCATGGGAACATCCTCCTGACCTAGTGGAACTAGGGGCTCTCGTCAGACCTTAATCCTTGGTCCTCACCCTTGTCTATGTCCTCTCCTGCCTCTGACCCTGTATGCCTCTAGGTCCTCGCCTAGAATAGTCAACCGTAGAGGAGGTCTAAACCAATCCCTGTATGCCTATGTGGTGCCCGGATTTTCCAATCCTTGTTCGTAGGCCCATGGTAGGGCTACTAACCCTCGAAAGCTGTCAATTGCCTCTGCTGTAGGAATACCAAGGCCCCCATGCCACCTGTGTCATGCTGTGCGCGAAAACAACCACATAGCTATCATCTGGCTGATCGTACAGCTCCCCAAACTGATGTAGTACATGCCCGGGAAAGTATCTCTCTATCATGGTATGCTCTTGACCCTACATGTACCTATCCTACAGATAGTAGAAGAGATGGTCTGCATCATCAGCCCATCTAGGTTGACCGAGGTATGGTCTCCATGTGAATACAAGCATCTTGTCTATGACCTGCCTCCAATAGGGGATCCCATGCTCTCGAGTGTGTGTAAAGGACACACCCCCTCCGTACCATGCCACTAGGGCATCCTTTTCCCCCATCAAAATTGGAATGACCCATGGACGTAGCACATAAATATTCTCCCACGCCCAAACATGTAGAAACATCACCCCAGCTCCTAGTGCTCTGCCATCCACGTATGCATACTCGTGGAGATCCCTATAAAGTGAAGCCAGAAGGACGGGTCCCCATGCGAATCGAACTGGCCTATCCTAGACCATCCTCTCCCAGTAGTATCTCCATCAAGGACTGAAATACCACCCTCGTCGGTCTGGGGCAACTAAACCAGAAATGATTGCTACAACTGCCCAGCAGAAGGGAGGTGCTATGACTTTGTACCTCTCCAACTCGATCTGCCCCTTGCAATAAATGATGTCTCATATGGCAAGGACTCGGGTGCAGCAATCACGTCCCTCCTCCATATTGTGGATCACTCGGTGGCCATGAATGGGAAAACGTAGTATCCGCCAGATGTCCTCAAGTGTACGGTCGCCTCACTAGTGGGAAGATGAAATGATGATGTCTTGCTATGCCATCACTCTGTCAACGCTGATAGCATCCCAAGTTGTGTACGCACGGGCACTACATATGCAATGTGCTATAGTCCTATGGCCCCTAGTCAACCTTGGTCTCTATCGCTAAGATCTCGTAAAACGCTCGCTAGCTCCCTTGACCTGTGCTCCTGAGAATAAAGCTCCCTAGGTCCATCTTGCATCAAGGAAGGTCAGTATGTTAAATTTTTTTGGAAAATTCTTGACGTAATGCCTCAAACTTGTTCCCAATGGAGCAGTTTGTGAAGGCATCGCAGTTTGAATTTTCTCAAACTCCGATGTTGGACTCACAATTTTGCCAAAATGAGCCGCTGCAATGCAATTTAACCTTCGGCATCACAATTTTCTTGAAAAGGGTGCTGCGGTGGTGCACTTTTCCAAAACTGACCTGTGAGTCCGAGTCAAGCCTGATCCTAGCGGTGGAGTTTTTAAATTCCATATTGCACCGCTGTAGTGCAAAAAGCTTAAAAGTGGTGCACTTCAAACACCGAGAAATGCTATAATAGCGCCACTGGAAGTGAGCTGTCCCTAAAAGTAGTAATAAATGTACTGAAATGAAAAAATGAAGCATCAGTTAGCATCACATATCGGGGCATCGAGGCCAGGTGGCTGTTGGTAGGTCCGAACTCAGTCAAAAATGTGTAGAGGAAGTTGTCAGTGCGCCATATCGTTAGGAGTTCAGAGATCAAATCTTGAGGTTTGCTAGCAGAGGTGTGTGAAAATGACTTGAAAGTGACCCCTCGGGCCCCTTTTAAGCCTAAAAATTAGGGTTTCTTGAACTTCTGGGGCTGTCCTGCTAGGGTTTTGGACCCCTGAACCTGTTTTTGTCTGTTTGAGGCTTGTTTTTCATCGATTTATTGTGTTTAGACACATTTTTAGCCTCCCAGACCCCTTTTGGACTTGCCGGGCGCTTTGTCACCTTTTTTGCGAGATCACCCAAAAATTTGAAATTTTCGTCCAATCTCTCGAGGGGGCATCATAATCGCATATTCTCTCACCATGTGGTAGTGGGGCAAGCTTTTTGAATATTAAATTTTTTTGCCTTTGATCGAGATTGGTCATTCTTTGAACCAACACAACAAGTGCATTGCTTCAAATAGGGGCAAAATGTAGACATCGAAAATATACTGATTGACATCGTGCACCTGATCCTGGATTACTGTAGACATGTCAAATTTACATCATGCATAATCATATTTCATTCATCAAATAAATCAGGAATTTATTTAAATCAAATCCTAAATCATATTCCATCATTTTCTGATTTAAATAAATCAAATGTCAAAGTCCAAAATGTCAACTCACCTAATCAGCATTAAATCAGCATAATCATCATCTAACCCTAATTAAATGTTAATCCCACCCCACTTGCATTATCTAGATCTAGCCACTTGCACAATAAATCAATTTTATTGATTTATTAAAACCTCATTTTCCCTCAACATGACAAGTCAAACATGGCATTTATTGCTCTTTTTTCTTGTCCCCCTCTCAAAATTTATTGCAAATTTGAATTCAAAATTTTCCCTCTCTTGGGCACTCTTCCCAAATCTTGCACATACATCAACTAATCACATGATGACAAGTGTCCTCCTATCATTGGCAGAATCTTAGTCCCACATTGATCTCTCTTCAACACTTAGCATTTTGAAAATCTTTAAATACAAGCTTCATCTTTGAGCAAATCCTCCACAATCTATTGCAAGGTTACTCTCTTCATTTGAGATTTGATCTTGTTTACTTAGCATCTCCATATCAATAGCAATTTCATCATCTTAAGCTTATTGATCAAGGATTGGGAAAGGGTCACTAGCACATGTGACACCAATCCACTATGAGATAGAGTTGGATCATGTCTTTCATATGCATTCTTTAGTTTCTATTGTTCCATTTTTATTGCATGATTGATGTGTTTCATTATTTCATAGGGATGTTAAAATGTTGTTTTGTTTTAAACTAACCATATTGCAGATTTTAGCATCCACAAAATGGCACTAGAAGGAGGGCAAAAATACTTAACTTGTTTATGATTTTAACCCAGCTTTTGCAGGGAACATAAATCTAGACATTAAAGATGGTCTTGCATTTGGTTCATTTGAATGTAACTGTCATTTCTGAATTCAATATTGCTAACCATATTATGCACAGTTTCTGTCTCACAAGTTCTTGATTGATTAGATTTGGAAATTAGAAAAAGGATTCGTTGAACTTATTTCTTGTTTTAAGCAGCCAGGATTAAAATCTAAAGAGCGACTGTATGCACAATCAACATTTGCCTTTTTTCTTTATCAAAGAAAGAATTCTCCAAACTTGGTACAACGTGAAAACGAAGGACAATCAAGGTACAAACGAACAACGAAGGCAAAAAGGGAAAAGCGAAAGCGAAAAATCAACAAGGAGGAGGCTAGCAAACAAAGACGAAAGGGGGATGATTTTTTTTGAAAACACAATGTGTTTTTTAACACTTTAAGTGTTGATCAACACTATTTCACGAAATTGTTTATCTTTTCATTTTAGAACATTAATTTTCATTTGGGTCTAAAACGAACAATTTGATTTTCATTGCAAATGAATTAAAACGAATCTTAGGAAAAACTTACTAGAGTTCGTTTTGGGTTAAAAATTGAACAAGCAATCTTCATATTTCATTTGGTGCTTAAAACGAATTCACAATTGCTTTGAAGGGTATAAAACGAACAAGTGTTTGAATTGTGTGATTGTCTTTTGAGTACGTATCCTCTCCCCTTGCGCTTCGTGTGATCTAGGGTGCAAGAGAAACACTCAAAATACATTTTATTGCTTTAAAACACTTCAATTTGGGCTTAAAAATTGAACATCTTGTGCGAGTGTGAGTAGGGGCATTTTCGCGTACATTCTCTTTCTTTGTGCCATCAAAGATCGATCGAGTTATGGATTGTGTCTTTGCTCGCTTTTGTTTATCTTAGGGGCCTGCCTTGGGGAAAAAGTACTCACCCAAGCGGGACTCAATCGGTAACACTCTAAAGCCAAGAGTATTTCCAGTCGGGATATAAATGAGGGTTTTGGTTAAACGCCATAATCATGCGGTTGGCTCCGACAAGATGGATCCGAAAGGGGACTCTTGCCGTATGGGTCAATCTCCACGAACGGAAAGTCCTTACTAGAACCCATGTGCTAGAATTTGTCAAAATACTTAATCTATTTGTTGGTGCAAGAATGGTCATTCTGAAGCCACCCACCTCTTACGGTCTTCTAGTAGAGATGGAAAGCACGCCATGGGAGTTTCATGGGTGTTGATGCTGCCAGATTGGCGTTAATGAGCCGTGGAGGCGGTGGGGTCAAGCATCTAACCATCAAGCTAGAGATAAGCATAGCTAGACTTGTCCAAGTGGGGAATCCAACAAATATTGTCTTACACATCCATAGGGCTTGTAATTATTCTTTGTTTGAAAACACAGTGTGTATTCGAAAACATTTTGCAAACAAACATTCAACATGATTCTCAAAATTTCAAACCCTCTTTAAGACAAATATCATTGAATCAATCCATATGTTACTGCTTTCCCTGCGGATTCACGTTCGTAGAAGTTCCTAAGCATTGGATTATTTCTCAATTTGTCTTCTTGAGTAAACAATAGGAAAACCCTTGCCTTAAGTTCATTGAATTTCTACATAAAATATCTTGTGGGGTTTAAAGAAATTAAGACATTGGACATCTTAGTTTGAAACTTTAATCAAAGAGTGTGTTTTTGGTAAAAAGTACTCATTAAGCAAAGATAACAAATTGGACCCCACACGCTTGATATCTTTTGGTCATATTGGTCTTTTGATTGCTCTTAGAGAAAAGTGTGTTCTTCAATACCTTGGCCTAGTAAACAAAGTCTCTCTAAGTCTCTTAGGATCATCAAAACTTTCATCTATCTTCCAAACATTCATCAATCCATCCCACCAAAACAACTTTAGATCTTTGCAAACATCATTCTAGACTTAGGCACATCATCAAAATCAAAATCACCTTGTTTAGTTAGGGGGCATGGGAATGTATCCTTTCTCATACCTCTAGTTAAATTAGCAATCCTTTGAACAAGTTCATCCTAAAAAAAACATCTTAGGATTTACAAGTTCATCATCCAAATCAAAACAATCCAATCAAACCCTAAGTCTAGCATTGATACAAAGTTCCTAAACGTTTGTCACTCATATCATTTACACATTTCATCCTCCATCTCATCATTGATCCTAGAGCACCTTAGAGGTCAACAAACTCAAAACACAAGAACATGGAATATAAACTTGATCCATACATCTTGGGTAATCCAAATCAGTTAAATCTTCAAAGCCTTGCAATGCCTATCAATTATCAAAGTCCATGCATAGGATCATTACCTTCAACAAATGTCAATGGTACAACAAGTGTGAGTATGCCCAAGTCAAAGTTTGGAACACATTTCCCAATGATAGATCTAAGTCCAAACCTACAAATCCACCAATCAAATAATCAATGCATGAGCCTTGAAACGAGCAATGTCATTCCACCAAATCCCTACAAACCAAATGTAGATGTACCAAATGCATTTTTTCGAAACATGAATCCTAACTCCGAAAACTTTGGAAAAATGATTCCCAATACCAACAATGTTCATCCTATCATGCCAAATATAAACATCATCCCAAATTAGAACATTATCCAAAGTCAATTTTCCCATAATCCCATTCAAAAACCGCAAGTAGGCATCCCAAATCCGCTTAAACAAAAGCCAAATCAACTATCTCAAGTGAGTCAAGATCAAAATCAAGAACAAATTTGGCGAGATCAAATTGCAGAACTTTCCAAAATAGTTGAGGCATTGCGCCAAGGGACATCTCCACCACCATTACCCATATCAACACCATTCCTTGGTCTAGGGCTCCCCCCTTTACCTAGCACTAATCATTCCATCCAAATCAATCCACCTAACATCAATCAAACCATCACGTCAAATCCTTCGAATATACCATTGACATCGCACCAACAGATGGTATCTAATCAAACAACATTGATCCCAAATCAAAATTTGGTCTCCCAAGGACCTATCACCTCATTCATTCCAACCATCACTATCCCTTCAATCATTCCAAATGCCACTATCACACCCATCACATCTCAACCTCTCACTACCATGATCGCTCCGAGCGTATCTCAAACACTTGTCACTACATCCAACATGATTTCGAATCCACCACCACCCCCACCACCAACAATTTCCACCACATCAAGCAAATACGACGTGACATTACAAGCTGCTTTTCAAAAGGGATACCAACAATATCTAGCCATGCAACAAGCAACGAAAATCAATAATAGACCTAGTGCATTAATCATGCATTCATTGCTTTTGTGCCAACGAACCCTTTGTGAAAGCTTGTGCAATTTGCATTCAACAATTAAATATTTTCAAAAATATATATTGTCCTATTTCCCTAATTTACTTAAACAAAAATGAATAGTAGACGTAGTAGCATTTAATACAATAGTTGTAGATCGATAGCCAAGTGTGCCATATCCAATGAACATCATACAATTACAATAGTGACCTGCCCTCATTGCAATAGTAACTTGCCTATAAGCAAAATGTCAGGCACATGAAGTGCACGATGGCATTAAAGCTAACATAGTTTGCATTTAATTCTTAATTTTATCATTTTCATTTGTAATACTTCTTTTGCTAATGAAATTTGATTCTCTTGTAGTAGGTCTATTATTCAATTTAGTTTAAGTAAATTAGGAAAATATGGGAACATTATATATTTGGGATTTATGGACATATTCGTCATTTTTGGAAACCACGATTTATCTCTTTTGCTATTGGTATAGCTAGACTAGAGGTTTAAATATTAATTAATTTCCTTTCAAGTATTAATCCACTTACATCATTGAAATGTCCCAGCAAAAAGAATTGGTATCAAACGATTAAACATACGCATTAATGAAGGAAAACAACATTGAAAAATGCCTTGAGAAACAAAATATGTTGAGGCTACTGGTATGGAGCAATCCCAATACCTCGTAGTGTGTCAATGGTGAACAACTATAAACGAGAATGCTTGTATATGCATTGTTGTGTTGCATACCTTCTAGATGCCAACTGAGTGAATGCATAGTCAGAATGGCAAGGGTTTTACATATGAACACGGGAGAATATAGACTTGAAACAAATTTTTGCATTGATTGATGCATTAGAATAGTATTGTGTTGTTGCTACATAAAACAATATTGTTTTAGATCTTTGAGCAAGGTCTTGTTTGCTTTGGAAGCATACAATGCATTAACTGTGGATTGATTGCTTTAATAGGCACTAGCCGACCAACAAAGCTTGTAAAATTTGGATTTAATGACTAGATATTTGCAAGAAAATTTTGTGTCGTTCTATTTGGCTTATTTGCTTAAAGGAAAATGAATGGTAGACCTACTTGAAAGAATAGAAAAAGTTATGAATGATAATTTTCAAACAAAAAAATTATGTTCTCAAGTGCTGTGTATAAAAACAAGTAATACTTGTAGTTATCAAGTATCATAAACACACAACCAAGTCACTCACCAACAATGCACTTTTAGAGAATAACACATGGAAAAGTGCAATAAAGAGTTAAAAACACACAAGTTTTTCAACAAACAATAAAAAAATAAGAATAAGCACAAATAAAACCCAACACTTGCCTGAGATTTCATGAATTAACTATGCATTCATTGCTTGTGTACCCACCAGCCCTCCAAGACATCCCACACAATTTGCTTTGTGAGCTTTGCTAATAGACTGATGGCCATTCAAGCAATAAACACATAGTTAATTCTTTCAATGTGCTCACAGTTGACAAAACTTTTCTCAAACCATTCACTATAATAGCAAGCAACACTTCTACTTATCAAGTATCACAAACAGATAGACAAGCTAGTCACCAATAGTACACCATTTCTATAGCTCTTCCCTCGTTCAAGCACTATATAGAATAACAAACATTGAAGATGACAACCCAAAGCTAAAAAAACCCAAGCTTGTCAACAAACAATAAGCAAACGATAATAAGCATAAACCAACACTCACCTCATATTTCATTAATTAACTATGCAATGTTTGCATTTAATGCATTAAACATGCATTCACTGCTTCTATACCCACCAACCTACCACCAAAACTTGCACAATATGCATCACCCGATTAAATATTTTCCACAATATATAATGTCCCCCTATTTTCCTAATTTAATTAAATGAAAATGAAAAATCGACCTACTCCAAAAAATAGAAAAAGAGATAAATCATAATTTTCAAGCACAAAAAATATGTGCTTAAATCCTGACTATAGGAAAAAGACAAAAATATTTTAAACAATGCAATTTGATTGGACAAGCAACTATTTGAAAAGAAAATGCAATGGATGCAATAGTAAACCTACCTATTGGCAGGAACTATTAAAATAACAAATGTTTAGATTATAGAATTTGATTTGTTGGCAAGGGTTGTGTATCAAGTGCAAAGAACAAATTTTGAGCAACAAAGCCCTTACAGTTTCTATTTAATTCTTAAACATTGGAAAAATTCATTGTGTGCTTGTGTGTATCATGTTTATGAATAGCATGTTATATGTCGTGGACTGCACCCATTTGTCCCCTTAGCCTTTGTAACAACAAGCAATACTTCTATTTATAGAGTTTCACAAACAAACATACAAGCCACTCACCAGTAGTGTATTGTTCCTAGAATAAACAACATTGAGAGCTAAAAACATACAACCTTCTCAACAAACAATAAACAAACAAGAATTAACTATGCATTTACTGCTTGTATACACAACAACTCTCCAACACAGCTCGAACATTTTGCATTTAATGGGTTAAAAATATATTCAGTGTTTCAGGATTGAATATTTTCCAGTATATATAATGTCCCCCTATTTTCCTAATTTACTTAAATGAAAATGAACAATAGGCCTACTCCAACCAATAGAAAGAGAGATAAAACATAATTTCAAACATGAAAAAATTTGTCCTTAAATCCCAATTATAGAAAAACACAAAATTTTTAAACAATATAATTTAATTCGCCAAGCAACTATTTCAAAAGCGAATTCAACGATTGCAATGGTAACTTGCTTTTGTACAAAAAATAGTTTCATGTTTATGAATTACATGACATACCATTCACTATGTTCATCTGTCTATTTGACAAGTCAGATTCTTGAACCAAGCTTCTCCCTTATTGTCCACAATTCTTCCAAGGCAAAATATTTAGGCACATTGGAAGACTTAAAATTCATTGCAAACAAAAGGGAAAAATGATACAAGAATCTGACCTTTCAGTTCCTTGTTCAACAACCAAGTATATTTGCAGCCATATAGATGTTTGCCTCCATCTCCAATCACAAGAAATGGTTCTTGTTATAGAGACAAACTAGAAAAATGAACATAGTTCATGAGATATAATATGTTATTCATAAACATGAAACACAAAAGCACATGATAAAATTTGCAAAAAAATAGACTAACGTGATAAAAGTTTGCAAACATTCAGACATTAAATTAAAATTTTGTGAGCTTTTCTAATAGGCTAGTAGCCATTCAAGCAATCAACACATAGTTAATGCATTCAACACCTCCACAGTGAATAGACCTTGCTTTAATTTCCTTTGAAATATTAATTGGCTTACATCATTAAAAAGTGCCGTGAAAAAA
>VDFB02058242.1:513400044-513450099 GCA_007258455.2 Sequoia sempervirens | reverse complement strand
ATAGACAAAATATTGAAGGTGCTGAAACTAAATATTGTAGCGATTACTTGGGGGTACAAGGATTTGAATACCTTCGACACTTCGGTGATAACACATACTATCCTCTTGAAACTTGAAGTGAAGCCCTTCCATCAAAAGCAACACCCGGTGAATGCTTTAATCAAACCTTTAATTTTTAAGGAGGAACAAAAGATAATTTTTCTTGTACGACATTCCACTTGGGTCGCTAATATGGTTCCTATTCGTGAGAAGAGTGGGGAGATCAGATTATGTGTTGACTTTAGGAATCTCAATAAAGTCTTAGAGAAAGAAAATTACCCATTTCCTTCTCTTAATGAGGTGTTGTAGATAGTTAATGGATCCCAGATGATGTCATTTTTGGATGGCTGTTCGAGATATAATTAGGTATTGGTTAATCATGAAGATAGAATGAAGATTTCCTTCACTACCAAGTGGGGGACATTTGCTTATCGGAGGATGCCGTTTGGTCTTATTAATGTTGGAGAACCATTTCAACATGCAATGGATGTGGCATTCAAATAATTAGTAGGTAATGTATTATCATTTACATAGATGATTTAACTGTATTCTCTAAGAATAGAAAAGACCATGCCACAAACTTGACAAAATTTCTCAAGAGATGGATAAGGTATGGTGTGTCCCTCAACCCCAAGAAGTGTGTATTGGGAGTTTCATAAGGGAAACTGCTAGGCCACATAATATCAGAGAAGGGAATATCCATAGATCCTAATAGAGTGTAATCCATTTTGAGGCTCACCATGCTAGGTAGCAAAAAGGAAATGAGGTCTTTCTTCGGGAAGATAAATTTTGTAAGAAATTTTATAACTGGGTTTGCGGAGATTGTCAAACCTTTTAATGAAATGATGAAGGACACAAAGATTGAATGGAGTAATGAGGCTAAGTCTGCTTTCTCACAAATCAAATAGTCAATTTTAGAGGCACGGGTTCTAACCAGTGTAGATTACCTAAGGCCTTTTGTACATTTATTCTTTCGCATCTGATCATTTGTGTGCTACTATTTTGACACAACGAAAAGGCAAAGGGGATGAAAGGACGATTGATTTTATGAATTATCCATTCAAGAATTCTAAATTTAGATATCCACCTCTAGAAAAATAGGCCTTTGCACTTGTATGAGCAATTGAAAATTTCTGACAATATATCCTCTGTAGTCAAGTCATTGCCATAGTTCTTAACCCTATTGTGAAGTCCCTTCTCATTTAGAGTGAATTGGGGGAGAGAAAAGGAAAGTGGATGGCAATCTTACAAGAATTTGACCTTGAAATCCATCCGATGAAGCTAGTCCAAGGACAAGGATTATCCAAGGCCATGGCACACATTGATACTAAGATTACTTGCCAATAGTATATGATACAATCATTTATAGATGATCCTTGGTATGCTAATTTAATCTTTTTGTTGCTAAATAACAAATGCCTAGATGGAATGAACACCACTCAGAGGAGAGCACTGAGGCTTAAGAGTTCCCATTACATGCTCAAAGGGGGAGCTTTGTACCAAAGAAACTTTGAGGGCGTAGATCTACACTGCCTTGATCAGCAGCAAGTGAAAAAGGCCATAGCAGAATTTCATGGAAGACATGGTACTGGACATGGTTTTGTTGATTCCATGGCACACCAAATTATAAGATCGGGTTACTACTGGCCCCATGTGTTCCGTGATGCTCACCAACATGTGAGGACATGTCATTCATGTTAGACTTCAGCATCTAGGGAACACAATTTGAAAATGCCCCTACAACTGGTATATGAGGTAAGACCATTTGCCTAATGGGCATTAGATTTTATCAGGGTAATTAACCTAAATTCGTTTGCAGTCACAAATTTATTTTGACGACAACCGATTATTATACATGTTGGAATGAAGGTCAGCCCTATAAGAATAACACCACTGAGGTTGTCATCAAATTCCTTAACAAATGCATCATTACCAGGTTTGGATTACCGTTTTCCCTGGTATGTGATAATGGCCCTACTTTTTTTTTCATAAAATTTATTCAATGGGCATATGAGCATAAAATTATGTTAAAATATTCTTCCAATTAATACGCACAAGGGAATGGAGTAGCTGATTCTACTAATAAAAATATGTTGGAAGTAATTAAAAAGTTGTTAGAAAGTAATCTAGGGATTGGCACACTCAACTAATATTTTCTTTATGGGCAGATAAAACTCAAATCAAGGCCGCCTTAGGAAACTCACCTTTTAAGTTAGTCTATGGCCAAGGCCCAGTCTTTCCTATCCATATACATATACCTATCCTTAGGTTTATGCAAGAATTTTACTCAAACGATGATAGGATAGAAGTTAGATTAACCAGTTTATTGAATTTGGAGGAACAAAGAGATGCTGCTTTACAATAGTTTTCCAAACATCAGGGTGTTGTCAAACATTGGTTTGAAAAAAGAGAAAAAATCAAAGCTTTTAGAATATCGGACCTGGTGCTACTATGGGATAAATCTAGGGAAAAGAAAGGGGAGTACCAAAAGTTTGATCAAATTTGGTTAGGTCCATATCAAATTGCCAAAACCCTGGGCAAGAATTCCTTTTGGTTGAGCACTTTAATGGGAGAACCTGTCCCATTGCCTATCAATGGGAAGTTTCTCAAAAATTATATTGGTCCATGAGGGTTTGATGTTCTCTTTGGTTGTACATATGTAGCTAGTTGTGTTTCTTGTTTGTTTGTTTTTTTGTTTTGTTTTGCTGTTGTTGTTTGTGTTTCCTTTCTTCTATTTTTGGGTGACCTCCATTTTTCTTTATTTCAAAATTCAAAGTGGTTATTCAATGTATATTGAGCGTACTAGGAGAGAAGTTGGTTTAGGTATTTTCAGGTATGTCTGTGGAATTTTTTTGTTTCAAGGCTTGTGTCTTGTGTTCTTTTTAATAACAACCCAAAAGGTTAAGAACAAATAGGTATATTGTAAGTAATCTCATAAACCATGGCTGAATTTGTTAAAAAATAGATAAAAACATCTATTTACATAAGGGATTATTTGTCTCAGGGTAGCTGTATTTTAGATTTAGGTGAAAAATCAAACTTCCAACACTGTCATGAGGTCCATTGTAGTTGTCAACCCAAATTTTAGATTGTTATATTTGAGCATTGAGAAAAGATAATGAAGAATTTCTTCAAGTGAAGCCTATACAAAAGAAAAGAAAAAAAGAACCATTAAATGATGGAAAAACTCAATATGAGAAGGGTTATTCAAGTATCTCTACCAGGGCTATGGATTCCTAGCTATCAGTAGAGAAATGCTTTAGGAGAACTAGAGGTATCTCCGTCGGGGCTATAGATGCTTGGCTTGCAACGAAGCAATACCCAGGTTGTCACTTCACAATAGTGAAAAGAATTCAACTCACGTAGCCTAAATCTTAAATACAGTTATTCAGGGGTAGGAAGAACCTTCATGGAGAGAGATGCACCATACATGCACACACTCAAATTTGAAGTGGTTAGTGCTGATTACGTTTGAGATTCCAGCTCAACCTCGTTTGCCATGACTGATCATACTCAAGTTAAAATGTTCATGAACTAGAGGTTTTGGGTGATTGAATTCTTCAGTATCTTGAAAATGGGTAAACCATTTTTCCCAGGTGAGTCTCCAATTTTTATGCCTTGCATAACCACCCTATTTTTTTATTGGTCAAAATGGGTCCCCTTTTCTTTTCTTTTTTTTTCCTTGTTGGCTTCATTGTTGTTTTTCTTTCTTGTCCTGGGCTCTTGGGTTTGTTTTCTCCCTTGGGTTTTCTTTTGTTTTCTTCCCTTTGTGTTTATTTTCTTTTTTCATTTTCCTTGTGTTGGTTTTCTTTTCCTTTGTTAGGAGAGGAACCAAAGTGGAACATGAACTTGGAACTATTTGAAGTTTCCAAGTTTGGTCCCAGTTTCGGCCCCGCCTCCGCTTTCGTGTTTTGTTCTTTTGCTTGTTGTGGGCTTGGTTCCTTTTGTCATTTCGGCCCCACTTTCTTTCTTTGGTTCCTTCATTCTTGGTGTTTTTTTCTTGTTTTTTTGGGAGAGGAATCGAAATGAAATCGGCACCTAGAACTTTGCAAAAGTTCTAGGTCCGGATTTGGTTCTGATCCTACCCCCACCCCCTTTTTTGGGCTTTGTTTTATCTTTTTCCTTTCTCTCGCTTGTTCGTTGTGGTCACAACAAGTTTTTGTTTTGATCTTGATTCTCATGTTGGTTCAACTTTGTGGCCTTTACCCTATCATGGGACTGGAGCTAGATCTAGAATGGAATGTGGAACTTTGGTAAAGTTCTTTGCTCTATCTTGGCTCCGCTTTCGTTATTGCCTTACCTTTGAAATACACTGTAGTTATGTGCTTATCTTTTCTCTAGTTCCATGCCTAATCTACCACATTAATTGAAGGCTCCTCACACACTCAAGTTGTTTTTTTAAACCTTAATCAAGGTTATTTGGCTCATTATACAATCATTTTAACCATTTTAATGAGCTAGAGCCGAAGGAACTTGAGGAGCATGATTTGGCCATAGGTGAATTTTGGTGAGAAAATTCTAAAAAAATTTCAACCCCATTTGGTCGCATTTCAAGGTGCGTGGGGCTTTATTCTATTTTCTTTTTGTTTTTTCCTTTGTTGTTGTTTGGTTTATTCTTTGTGTGTTCATGAGGCTTTTTTTTCCCATGGATCTTCGCTTTCCTCCGTTTGTGCTTTTGTTTGTGTTCTTGTTTTGTTTGGTCTTTTCTCTTTGTTTTCCATTTGTCTTTTGCTTGCCCTCTTTTGTTTTTTGTTTATTTGTTATCATTTTCCCTATTCTTGGTGGTAGTCCTATTCCACTGTGCCCTATGTTCGATTAGGGTTTCATTTTTAAAGGGTTCTAGATGCTTAAAAATGTGCTAAATCTTCCTGTAGACCCTTCTGATCTTGTTTCTATATCGATTCAAAGATTTTATCTCTAGGGTTTTGATGCCCTATTTTTTTAAGTCAATAGGCTGCACAAACTAGGGTTTGTGCATCATACCTTTACAATAAAGTGCCCTAAATCACTCGATCCTGGTTCCGTTTGTCCAGATGAAGTCGAGCTTTAATTCGAGCTTTCTTGCTCCATATTTTGACCTAGTTCCAAGTTGATGCAGGTGTGCAGGGAGAATCTAGCTAGCTTTGGTAATATGTCACAGAAGTGGGGCCAAAAATGTACTTGTCCCATGACCATTCACATAAGAGTTTGGTTTCGAAAGTAATCCCGTTCCCGATAGGTTCTAATTTGATCCCGCTCCCAATAGGTTCTGATTCTAATCTCAATCCTACCTGAGTTACTTGTTGGAGCTTTCTAGTTCCTGATCCTCTCATGGCCTTGCTCTCAATAGGTTTAAAATTTCATTGAGTATGGAGGGCTACCTAGGGAAGAGTAGAGGAGTATGAAAGGTAACATTTGTATGATGATTCCCATGCCTTCTGTCGATCTAATCCAGGGTTGTCTTGTAGGAGTGAATGATGTTAGGAGCATCCAAGGAGGTTTAACATAAGCAAGGGAAAGCTGCGGAAGCCAAAGAAGATAAAGGTGGAATAGTTTCCTTATACTATGAGGTATAAACACTAGGATACCACTCCTATAGCCAACAAAATGGATTCAAGATGGGATGACATCACATATACCAATCTAGGGCCATTTAACTAAGGTGAATTATTCATAGACACTTTCTTCAAGGAAGTATTAGGGAGGACTGAAAGAATAGCCCAGTCCAGACTAGAACATGTCACCCTCTTCCCTCTATTAGTTTAGAGCCCAAAGCTAATATTCACAATAGTAGGGGCTTACAATATTGCATCAAGGTAGTGTGTGGACATCCAAGGAAATGTAATAATTGATTTATTGCCACAAATTATGAGGTTCTTGTTTGATGCACTTGCTCCTAAGAACCCCAAGATTATGAATGAAATGGAGGCATTGAAGTTGTTCAATAGGAACAGGGAAAATAATAGGTCCCATATGAACAAAAGGTGGCTGAGAACTGAGAAGAAGTCTTTGAGGAAGGTTCCTGAACAATCCAAGAGAACAAACTTTCAAAAGGAAATTGATGATATAATCATGATGCTTTCCAGGGTGTTTGGAAAGGACTCAACACATTTTGAGGAATGGATGTTTCCATTCATTGAAATAATTTTGGATGGTAGATAAAATTTTGATTGGGGAGTGATCTTTTCAGATAACTTTCATAATCAGATGCTCAAGGTGAGCCAAACAAAGACTTTCTACATGACCTCCTATGTCATATATTTAGCTACATGCATGGGCATATTCCTTGGACTAAATGTAGTAGGCACATTAGGGGAAGCTCCTAGATAGAAGAAAGCATGGGAACACTATGATCAATTGACCTTACAAGCATCAAAGCTACATTATAGGAGGGTCAATGATGAATTTATCTATGTTATTATTAATCGGTTGATAGGAGATTCTAGATATAGGATGAGTAGGGAAGCTATGGCCTTCATTGCTGAATGGGGACATTGGTATATCAAGTACCCCAAGTTCTCTTACTTCAAGTTAGCAGGTTTTGATGGAAATCCTCATCTACTCCCAAGATGCTGCAATGATAGGGTTGTTCTCATGGAGTTTATCTATCAATCCATAGGAGTCAATACTAAATTTTCTAATAAACATAAGCTTGGATGTCACAAATTCCCTATGAAGTTGGGAGAGTATTGTTGTGTTCATAATTTGGCTACAAAGGTAGTATGTGATGAGTTGAGTTATTTTAATTTTGGATTGTACATAGTCCAAAAGCACTTTTACCTGAAGCACAAAATGAATAACTTAAACTTCACCATTTTTGAGAATAGGAATGGTTTGCTAGAAGAATTCTGGGTGGACTTGCAAGATGAATATGATGTTTAGAAAAGTAGCTATGAAAGGTTCACTATTCCACAAATGATTTAATATGGGGTGAAGGAAGACATTCCTAAAACATTGTTAGATGATGGTGTAGTCTTGGACCCAAGTTATGAAGTAGAAAAGGTAGGCACAAAGAACCTGAACCCAGTAAATTAGGATGAAGATGATCTTATTGACATAAAACAAGTTTCTGGGACAGTGATAGATAGGAGTATCCAATGGGTTGTGATGAGAATGAAGGAGCCAAAAGCTCAATCTACTAAGAAGAGAAAAGTAGGGATCACCCAAGGCTAGAGGAGAATAAAGAGGAGGGTAGCTTCTCAAAGAGCAACTGGAATATTATCCTCCTAGCCCTAGAAAGGATGTTGATCCAGAAGTACCTATTCAGGAGACCCATGAGTCTCAAAATATAGAGGCTACAATAGCTGGAGAAGGGACCTCATCTCAACCTTCTCCCTTAGAAAAATCTACTGAGGAAGTACCCATAGGTAGCCTCCATGAGCAAGCCGAGACTCTAAGGAGAAAATAATACAAAATTTAGACACATGATGTAGACACTGATTTAGAGGCTACACACTTAGATAATGAGCCTCCTAGAACTGTATCTATTGAAGATACTGAAGATGTTGAGGTAGAGCATGTCCTGAGTCTAGAGGAACAATGGAAGATCTTTGAGGATGCAAAGGAAGAGGCTGAAGCCAAGGCTAAAGCTAATATGGTTGGAAAACAAGAAGAGTTAGAAGCTAGAACCAAAATTGAAGAGCTAGCAAGACATCACAAGGAAAAGGAGGACCTTCTGCAGCAACAAAAGGAAACCAAATTAAAAACTAAAGAAGAGAGGGAAAAGTTGACTCTGCTACAGAAGATTCATGAGCTGGAAGAGGAGAAGGCCCAACAGAGAAGGGGAAAGGAAGATCTTGAGGCCAAATTCAAAGTTGTAGAAGAAGCCTAGAGGAAGAAAGAAGATCTCTTACAAAAGAGGAAAGAGACAAAAGAGTAGGCTAAGCATGATCAAGAAGTATCTAAAATGTGGGAAAAGGTCAGAGAATTAGAAAAACAAAGAGATGACATGTTGGGAGAAAAGAGGTTGGAAGAAGAACAAGAAGCAAAAAGAGAGCAAGAAGAAAAGGAGAGGAAAGTTGAAGTTGATAGGCTAGCTAAGGAGATCGCTAAAAAGGAGCAACAACAAGATGTTGGTGCTCAACCTAAGGTAACACTTTTGTAACCCTTCTCTCCCATAGCTTCTTCCTCTTAAAAAATGATTACTCCTCCTGCTTCCCGAACGTGGCTAAAGCTCAATTTGGAGAAGAAACAACTAGCCCAGGCTCAACCCCTAAATTGGGATGACATGATGAAGGAAATTGAGAAAGAGAGGCCCAAGAAAAAGGATCGAGTTATTCATTCTACCAAATTGACAAATTTCAGAGAAATTGTGGTTGAATGTGCCATTCCCCTAGTTGAAAAAGATAAGAAAGAAATGCAGTTAAGTGACTATCAACTAGGCACTGTGAACTTGGGAAAACCTACAAGGAATCAACAAATGGATCTAATAGACATTGTAGCATCCTCTGCTAAATCAAGAATGATCAAAGATAAGCAAATAAAAGATGAGTTCAAAGCTTAGGTAGATTAGTTGCATAATTTCTTGAAGGATTTGTCTTCCCCTATTTCTTTACAATCTTTTGCCCTTGAAACACCAATTTTGCTAAGTAAGAAAGAGGCTAATGACCTCATATAAATGAAAAGTAAAGTGGGGATGTTAGACAAATGGACTAATTGTTTGAACCAATATGTAGAAGAATTGCTTTTTAAGAGCCACAAGGCTCATATAGATGCATTGGGATAAGTCAATGACATAACTGCACATGCCAAGACCCTCGGGAAACAAGAAGAATACAAAGAACATGTGAGAAGGTTGAAGGAAATCAATAAGCTACCTCAACAAACACTTTTAGAGAAGTCCAGCCTTGAAGAAGGTAATGTGGATTTCATTGAGAAGACTATTAGCATTATTAGATTTCGGTCTTCATTCATTTTTTCACATAGGAATGATGTGCAATAGGCTAGGAAAGATTTAGTAGATCAAATTGAGGAATTAGAGGCAATTATAGCCATGATTGTGAATGAAGATATCTTTGTAAAAGATGGCCTCGCTCTTGATGAGCTTAAGGATAAATGGAATAATAGATTCAAGGAGGCAGTACAAAAGGGGGATGATGGTGATGATTTTATAATAGATAGGTTCATGGATATTAAGGGGGTAGTAAAGGTTGTTCGAAGGGAGCTTACTAAATTAGAGGATATGCAAAAGTTCACCTCTGCCGAGTTGATAAGGATAAAATTTGAAGACAATTGGGTAGATGGACCAAATGTAGATGTGCTCAAACAAGTATTTATTAGTTATGATGAATATCTACATGAGCAGAAGACAAAGGGGTGAAGTGGCAATGGAATATTCTATTTTTGGATGAGCATCAGATGGCATGGCTAGCTGGGCAGCTCTCTCCTACTTTTTAGGGTCATGACACAAAGTCAACTAAAGATCCCCAATAGTTCAACCATCTCCCTTTGCATGCATATTTTTGATGAAGAGTCATCACCAATTAATTGAAGATCATAGTAGACAATTGTCTCATGCAGCCCCAGTTGCTTCTTGATTTGTGGATCTAATTTTTGTAGCCCTAAAGGCATTGGGTCACTTGGTTTTTTGTCTGTAAGTGGAAATTTTTCTGATATTGTAAAGGTCAGCTAATTGAAGTCAAGATTAGCTTCCTAAGAGAAATTTAGGATAGTGTTTTACAATCTTTTAAGATATTTATAGCTTTCATGCAAGGAGACTCATAAATACTTTTATAAGTTTTAATGTAGTTTGTTTTGTTTCAGCAATTTGTTAGTTTAATGGTAATGTTAATGAACAATGGTTATTCGTATGCCAGTGAGATTTATTGTGCATAAATGTCTCTTATTTGATTTGATCAATAGAATATTTTGAATCTAAAAACATTTTCATTAAATTATCTGTGAATGATGTTTCTTTACATTTTTTGATCTGTTAACTATGATAATGAGCTAGTGATGTTTTCTTATTTGAAAATAAAGTTTAAAAAAAAAAGTGATGATGAATGGTTGAACATTTTTTTGAATTTGCACTATGAATGAATGCAATGGTATAGATCATTCTGTAGATTGTGTCATTTTATGGTTTTAGTTAGTTAAAGAAATGCTCATTGTTAAGTTACATGTTTGAATTTGAAGAGATTTGTGTTCATGCTTTGCTGTCCTAAGCCCTGTCCTATATTTTTCTATTTATTTACACCCCCCCAGACGTTAGATTAGTCCATATTATGTAGTTTTTATTCTTTACCAGCAGGCTCCTTGAGCATTGCAGTTGCATAGGCCACTAGATGACAACACAGTTGATAACCAACTACAGAGACCTTGGAAGATGGGTAGTTTATATTAGTTGTATTTTTCAGGAGAAATAGAGTAGTAATAATCTGTTTAATGTTGTGTTACATTGACCAACAACAAGTATACTAAATGAAAATTGTATAAGACAATATGTTATTCATAAACATGAAACACATAAGAACATGTTAAAATATCCAAAAAAAAGAGATCAATGCAATAAATTTTTGCAAACATCCAGACATCAAATGCAAATTTTGTGAGCTTTGCTAATAGGCTCATGGCTACTCACTCAGGCAATGAATACATAGTCAATGCACTGAATTCCTATACAGTGAACAAGACCTTGCTCAAAGCATTCACATTTTCCTATGATAATTTTTGTTTGTTACAATAGTGACCTACTCCTTAGCTTCAATTGTTCAACATTCATGGGTTACATAGCATATGCCATCTAGTGTACCCATTTTTCCCACTATCCCTTGTAACAAAAACCAATACTTATAGCTAACAAGTGTCATAAACATACAGACAAACCACTTACCGGTAGTCCACTGTTCCTAGGATTAAAAACATAGAGAGCTAAAAACACAAGCTTTTCAATAAACAATAAACAAATGAGAATTAGCACAAATAGAACCTAGCGCTTGCCTAAGATTTCATGAATTAAATATGCATTCATTGCTTGCATACCCACCAGCTCTCCAATACATCTCGCGTAATTTGCATTCAATGGATTAAACATGTATTCACTACTTCATGATTAAATATTTTCCATTCTATATAATGTCCCCTTATTTTGCTAATTTACTTAAATGAAAATGAATAGTAGACCTACTCCAACCAATAGAAAAAGAAATAAAACATAATTTTCAAACATCAAAAATATGTCCTTAAATCCCAACTATGGGAAAAACACAAAAATACTTCAAACAATACAATTTGATTGGCCAAGCAACTATTTCAAAAGTGAATTCAATAATGAGCCTTCAATCTTCTAGTGTTCCCCATTTTTTTATAATAGGTCTTTGAATAATGTGTCTTCTTCCCCCACTATTTCATTGGTCTTTTGAGAAGTTTAAGAACAACAAGCAACTATTTCAAAAGAAAATTCAATAAATGCAATTGTAAACCTGCCTATCGACACAAGCCAACAATTACAATAGTGACCTAATTTTCAACAATTTTTTTTCATGTTTATGAATTATATGGCACACCATTCACTATGCTCATCTTTCTATTTAGTAAGTCAAATTACTAAACTAGGCTTATCCTTTATTGTTCACAACTCTTCCAAAGCATAAATTTTATGCACATTAGAAGACTTAAAATTCATTGGAAACAAAGGGGGAGAATGATACAAGAATCTGACCTTCTAGTTCCTTGTTCAACAACCATGTATATTTGCACTCATATAGAAGTTTGCCTCCAACTCCAATTGCAAGTAATGGTTCCTATTATAGGGACTAATTAGACAAATGAGCATAGTCCATGATATATAATACGCTATTCATAAACATGAACCACAAAAACAATGGTAAAATTTGCAAAAAAATAGACCAACATGATAAATTTTTGCAAACATTCAGACATTAAATAAAATTTTTGCAAGCTCTGATAATAGACTACTCTCCACTTAAGAAATGGACACATAGTTAATGCATTCAATGCCTCCATAGTCAACAAGACCTTGCTCAAAGCTTTTATTTTTTCTTGTTCTAATTCTCTTTTGCTTCAATCGTTGCATCTTTTTTTATTACATAGCATATGTCATCTACCGCACCCAGTTGCCCTGTTAGCCATTGTAACAACAACCGAGTATCATAAATATAGAGACAAGCCACTCACCAGTAGTGTACTACCACAGAATAATAAACATGAAAGAACATAACCAAAAGCTAAAAACACACAAGCTTTTCAACAAACAATATACAAATGAGAATAAGCACAAATAAAACCCAATACCTGCCTTAGATTTCATGAATTAACTATGCATTCACTGCTTCTATACCCACCAACCCCCAACACATCTCACATAATTTTCTTTTCAAGATTTGTTGATAGACTGGTAGCCACTCAAGCAATAAACACATAATTAATGTATTCAATGCCCCCACAATCCACAAGACCTTTCTCAAAGCATATGTAATCTATTGTACCCACTTGCCCCATTAGCCCTTGTAACAACAAGCAATACTTCTAGTTATCAAGTATCATAAACACATAGCCAATCCATTCACCAGCAGTGCATTTTTACAGAATAACAAACATGGAAGAGTGCAACCAAGAGCTAAAAATACACAAAGTTTTCAACAAACAATAAACAAATGAGAATAAGCACAAATAAAACCCAAAACTCGCATGAGATTTCATGAATTAACTACACATTCGCTGCTTATGTACCCACCAACCCTCCAACACATCTCACACAATTTGCTTTGCTAGATTTGCTGATAAACTGACGGGAAATCAAGCAATAAACACATAGTTAATGCTTTCAGTGCACCCACAATTGACAAGACCTTGCTCAAAGAATTTGGTTTTCCCTATAACAGCTCCTCCCTCGTTCAAGCAAGACCAACAACTAAAAACACACAAGCTTTTCAACAAAAAATAAAAAAAAGAGAATAAGCACAAATAAAACCCAACACTGGCCTAAGATTTCATGAATTAACTATGCATTCACTGCATGTGTACCCACCAACCCTCCAACAAATCTCGCATAATTTGCTTTGTAAGCTTTGCTGATAGACTAATGGCCACTCAAGCAATAAACACATAGTTAATGCTTTCAATGCACCCACAATCGACAAGACCTTGCTCAAACCATTTTGTTTCCCCTAGAATGCTTCTAGTTATCAAGTATCAAAAATAGACAAATGAGCCACTCACCAATTGCACACCATTCCTACGGCTCCTCCCTCGTTCAAGAAATGCACATAATGACAAACATTGAAGATGGCAACCCACAGCCAAAAAAATGCAAGCTTCTCAACAAACAATAAACAAACCAAAATAAGAAAAACCAACACTCACCTCATATTTCATGAATTAACTATGCATTCTCTACTTGTGTTCTTGCCAGCTGTCCAACACATATCGGGAAGTTTTCATTTAATGCATTAAACATGCATTCATTACTTCAGTACCCACTAGCCCACCGCCAAAACTCGCACAATATGCATCACCCGATTAAATATTTGCCACAATATATAATGTCCCCCTATTTTCCTAATTTAATTAAATGAAAATGAAAAATTGACCTACTCCAACCAATAGAAAAAGAGATATACCCTAATTTTCAAGCATAAAAAATATGTGCTTAAATCCCAACTATAGGAAAAAGAAAAAAATATTTCAAACTGTGTGATAACAAGATGTGTATCAAAATAAATAAGCAAATCACACAAAATGAAACATTAAACCAAAGAAAACTAAATAAATGAATTCAAATGAAACAAACAGAGCTTCTTCAAAGCCGTTCCATTTTCCTCTATCTCCAGGGATTTGTTTGAAGCTGCTGCTCTTAGATTGTGTAAGCAAAGCTTCTCTAAATGGCAACCTGTAGAACGAGTGTGCAAAGGAAAGTGCTTCTCTATCCTATATGCTAGTGGAGTGAAAATGCTGATACAAATATGCACAGGGGCTGTAGATTATGCACAGGGGATATGAATTATGGATGCTATGATATGAGGTGAATAAGCCATGATATGGAATGATTCTATACTATGCTATGATGTTAGAATGCTATGAATACTAGAAGGCTATGCTATTGCAAATTGGCTATAGTTTTTGTGTATGAAATTCTCTCTGTGATTTCAAAGACCCGATAGTCCTTTTTATAGATTTTTGCAGGCAAGAGCCTGGCTGGCAAAGATCAATGGCTGTGAGATTGTCTGGTAGATTTGAATGGTGAGAGATGGAGAGGTTGAGAGGAAGATGGATAATGTTGGGAGGTTGGAGAGAAGAATGGAGCCTTGTCTTCAACCCACGGGAACAAGTTTGCACAGGAACAGAGAAATTAATTTTCTGTTTTGGAAGTTTGTTTCACGGTTGTTGAAGATAATGCAATATTAAATAAATAAATTTATTTAATTTCATGTGAGCTTGATTTTTGATTTAAAGACTATAGAAGAATTAATTAAATATTTAGGAATATTTAATTGTGATGTGACTTTAGAAGAATTTGAAATATTTGGAATATGGAATTGTGAATAGACTTTAGAGGAATTAATTAAATATTTGGGATATTTAATTATGAATGGAATTTAGAAGATTAAATATTTAGAATATTTAATTGTGAATGGAACTTTAGAAGAATTAATTAAGAGAGAAGAATATTTAATCTTTATTTGAATAAAATATTCAAGCCAATATTATATGATAATTAATATAAATAAATCGTAATGTTTATTTAATTAATTAAGGAATGGATAAGAAAAGTGATTAAATAAACTTATTTATTTAATCAAAATAAAAGAATGAACAATATAAATAAATTATTTAAATTTATTTATATGCAAATTGAATTTAGAGATTTAATTAAATATTAAAAATATTTAATTAATTACCATACTATGTGATGTGACAATTTTTAGGTGTATACATTTTTCCCCTCTTTGAAGTGATGTGTTTTATGCATTGCTTCAAAGAATTTTGAAATTTTCCCCAGATGTTGACTGTCAAATGTTGATAGGTGTATGCCCCCTCAAACGATGAATCGATAAGATTTTGATTTTTTGTGAATTTTTTTGAATTTTTAGATTTTTTTTGAATTTTAAATTCTTTTATGATGTTGAAGATGTCGATTCATCGTTTGAAAATTATGATATGAAGAAAATGACTTGGAAAAGATGTAAGATGAAAAATTGATGACTAAATTGCCCCATGCTATGATAAAATGTATGAAATGCCCCAATTTTATATTGATTGTTTGCGTATTGTGTTGCCCTAATTTGATGATGTTTGTCTGATAAATTTGTTCCCAAGGTCATTGGAAAACAAATAGTAGCTGAGAAATTTGCTTTTAAAGTTGTTAAAAACAAATAGTTGTTGATAGGTTTGCTTCTAAGGTTGTTAAAAACAAACATGATTTTGATAAATTTGCTTTTCATGATGATGAAGAACAAATGATTTGTTGATAAGTTTGCTTCTAAGGTTGTTAAAAACAAACAGGATTGTGATAAATTTGCTTTCATGAAAATGAAAAACAAATGATTTGTTGATAAGTTTGCTTCTAAAGTTGTTTAAAACAAATAGGATTGTGATAAATTTTCTTTCATAAAAATGAAAAACAAATGGTTTGTTGATAAGTTTTCTTCTAAAGTTGTTAAAAACAAACAAGATTGTGATAAATTTGCTTTCATGAAAATGAAAAACAAATGATTTGTTGATAAGTTTGCTTCTAAAGTTGTTAAAAACAAACATGATGTTGATAAATTTGTTTTCAAAGTTGTTAAAAACAAATAGTCGAATGATGTATTCCAATTGGATTGATTTGATTGATTTGATGATCCATTTTGATTTGAATGATGGTCTGATCTTCTGATGTTATTGACGGTTTGATCTTCTGATGTAGGAGCAGGTGGTGTGAGACCAACAACATCTGGGGGTAGCACCTCATAGTGTTTTCATGTGATCAGCTTTGATTTTTTTTTTATTGAGACATAGTATACTTTGCCAGCTTTTGGGAAAATCTATAAATGCAAAATGCAAATTCTAACATGAATGTAATCTATACTAACCATGCAGGGTATTGTACAATATTGCCATTTTGAGATCTTATTTGTGCTTTTTGTTTCATCATAGAGCTTTGAAATGTTGAAAGTTAATACAAGCATCAAAGGGTATGTTAGCACCAGTGATGACCTGAGTATTGGTTTCATGAATTTTGATATAGCAAGATAATACAAGCATCTAGGTATAATTAAAACGAGATGACTTGAGTATTGCTTGCATAAACAGACAAGAGTTAACCCATTTCCTATGCAAATTCTGAAATGTCATCAATGATGCTTAGTAAAGCATGTCTCACGACCAATTTGCATAGTACTAATGATTTCCTTGCAAATAGCAGACAAAGAAAAATCATACTCCTTCCTTGCTTTTCTAGTTCAGTACATCATCGAATTTCTCTAGAGATATGATAGAAAATCAAACAACCATTCAAATCTTGCCTAAAATATTTCAAACATTATTCAGATTAAGATCATCCAAGTTTGTTGTCAACATTGATGTTTTTGTTTTGATGTTTGTTTGGATTATGTTGTTTTGATTTCAAATGGTATTGAATAAGCATTTTGTGGTTAATTTGATATGGCAATATTTGTTGCATTTTGGCAAACCATCTTGTGTCTGTTTGTGATGTTCGAAAAACTCGTTGCCCCTCTCTTGTTCAGTCTATGTTACTGCCCCCAGTGTAAACACAACCAAAAGATTATGGATATGTAAAAATTTCATCAAGCCATGATGAAACATAAGGATTCCCATTGCATGATATGGATATGAAAGATATGTACAAATGATAGATATGGATGTATGATGTGGAAAGCGAATGTAAAACATAAGGTAATAGATGGAGGAACCCATTTTGATCACAAGTAGTGCCTGTTTGCTAGGTTTTCACCACTTGTTTTTATTGCACTTTTTCTAATTTTTATGGATTTTTTCAGGACTTTTTCTAATTTTTATGAATTTTTTCAGGACTTTTTCTGATTTTTTTGAAATTTTTTTAGGACTTTTTCTAATTTTTATGGATTTTTTTAGGACTTTTTTTGATTTTTTTGAAATTTTTTCAGGACTTTTAAGATGTAATGTGATGACCAATTGAAGAAACAAGATTCCCCACAATATAAGAGAAGATGCATGACAAAGGATATGGTATGGAAGATTTGGATGAAGTGAATAGGATAAGATATATGATGTTCAAGAAGATCCTTAACCTTGTTAAGATCAAAGGTGGAAATGTAAGGAATGGGCATAGAAAGGATAATGACCATGAATGATAAGATGGATGAAACTTTCCCCTAAGTGTAGAGTGCAAGAGGAATATGGAAGATAGGATATGGAGGATAGGGAGATGGAGGAAGGACTTTAGCATCAAGTTTCACAACCAAATATCCCTCTAATAAACCATGGCAATGGGAATTAGAATCCTAAATGTTGGTAGATTAATGATATGAGAATCTAAGGACTTATGCAAAAGTTTGGATTAGAGGAGAATGATGGGGGATGAATGTTGGATAATGGATAGGAGGTTGGAAGACCTGTTGATGGATAGATGGAAAGGATGGAAAGATCAACATTGGCACACACCTTGAAGGGTGGTGGAGTGATGGAGGAAAAATGGATTTGGAAGGTGATAGGTTATTAGATGGAAAATTGGAGGAAGCTTTTGGATTAGCAAATTTGGATGCCAATTTAGATTTTATTGCTTCTATGAAAATTTTAGGAATCCACATGAATTTTGACTTTGATTTTTGCTTTGTGGGCTTTTGTGGCCTTTGAAATTTTTCCTTTTGATTTATGGACCTTTGTGGTCTTTGAAAATTTCCTTTTTGCTTTGATGGGCCTTTGTGACCTTTGGAAATTGCCTTTGCTTTGATGGGCCTTTGTGGCCTTTGAAAATTGCCTTTTGATTTTTGGATCAAATTTTCTTTTATTTTTGCATGACTCTTCGAGGAGACATGTTGATCCTTTGATACATGTGGAATTTTATATTGAAGCTTTTGACATTTGGCATCCAAATTGCTTCCAAGAGCAATGGGAGGGGTGGATTGAGATGAACGATATGGAGGTATGATGGATGAGTTAATGAAGGAAGAATTTTGAAAGTGGATCAAGGATGTGTGCTTTTGTTGTTCTTGAAGAATAGGAGATGGAGAAATGTGGGACCCTAATATGGATGGAATGGTTGATGAGCTAGGATAAGGACCTAGGATGGATGGAGTTTTTGATGGACTAGGATAAGGACCTAGGATAGATGGAGTTTTTGATGGACTAGGATAAGGACCTAGGATGGATGGAGAGTTTGATGAACTAGGATACCTAGGTTGAGTATGAGGTGTATAACCAAGGCCATGAGGATATGGATGTGCTTGGACAGAAAGGGGTTCTAGGATGCCTTGCTCATGAAGGCCTAAACATTTTCCTTTGTAATTCATAATTTCACACATTTGTTTACCAATTGTATATGTATTGTTTGTGAAACAAGATGCGAGTCCATTGTGAGGAGGATATGATATGGATGAGAGGATAGGTTTTGAAGTAAACCAGAATGGATAAATGTGGAGGATCCCAATTTATAGGTGTGCGGTGATAACGTGAATAGGTGTAATAGGCTCTTGACATGGGGATGATGGGGTATTTTGATCTTGACTTGGAAAAGGATTATGAAGTGGTATGAAAGCAATATCTTGATCATGAGAAGGATAATCATCTTCATGGGATGAAAGGGTATCCTTGAATGGAAGCTTATATTGATCTTGATGAGGAAGGGAATCGTGAAATTTTGTAGAAATCATATAAATTGGTAAGACATCATTAGATAGGATGAAAGAAATATCATGATCTTGGGATGCGATAGAATCATGGGATAGTATGGATTGATTAGATGATGTGGAAGAAGAACTTGGAAGAAAATTTTGTTTTTGAGATGGAAGAGGATTATCATGGGTAAATAATGAAAGGAGGGGATCATCATATGGTCCTTGAGAGATGGGATCTTGATCAAAGATAGGAAGGGTTTGTAGAATGTTTTGAGTGAGATGTGTAGATTCAAATGAATCATTGGATGTAAAGGATATGATAGAAGAAGGTGATTGAATGGAATCATTATCTTGAGTGAAAGAATCTTGAGGTTCATTTTGAATTATGGGGGATGAAGATAAATGCATGACATGACAGGATTGGTCAATTTTATTTGATGGCTTAGATTTGGGCTTCTTATGTAACCTTTGCAAAAATTCAAAAACATTGAATTTGGATGATGTTGCTTTTGGAGGAGAAGAGGTTACATTCATATTTACATCAAAGGAATTTTTAGTTGTGCCCCCTTTTATTTCCTTGATTTTCCTTTGGAGTGCTCTTGTTTGTTGGGGAAGACTACTAAGATCATTTAATGGAGTTTTAGTCTTTTCGGGATCTTCCTTAATTTTCTCCATATTGTAGTTAGAGGGAAATTTGGCACCTTGGTTTGCTAAGAAAAGAAAGTAGCCTTCTTTATCTTGCTCTAACATCTTGTCCAAAATTTGGTGAAACTGTGGATCCTGTTCAACTTCTTGAATCATTTCATCAGTTATTTCCTCATTTGAATTATTCCTAGTATGAAACCTATGAAGAGGATTTTCTTCCCGATCACCCATATTGTAAAGTGGACAACAGGCATATGCTTTTGAAATGTTCTTCTAGACTTAGATCACAGTTTTATAAGTGCAAAAATGATGATGTCTTGATCTGATAAGATGAAAATCTTATGATATGATCAAATGATGTTTCTAACTCTTGATTGTGGCTTCCAAGATGAAAGGATATTAGAATCTTGTTGGGGAAGTTGAATCAATAATCAAAAACTTGTTTGAAAAGATACACTGTTTTGAGATTTGATCCTAGTCTTGAAAAATGATAAGTGTAATCAATGTAATTATGAGTTTTGGATGATCTTTATTGAATTAATGTATTGACAACACATCAAGCAAATTGTAGAATAGTTGTGTTTAAGTCCTATACTAAACATCAAGTGTATGATCAAAATGTTGTTCAAAAATTATTTTCAAAGGTTTCACACATGATAGACAGATCAAACAAACTCACTCTTAATACTCAAGTAGGTCATCAGAGTAATCAACAGCCCACATCTTAGAACTGTGTCGACTCACACAGCGGTGTCACCCCTGAAAGGGCGCCCGTGTTTTTGTCTTTTCCAAGTGCATACTTAGAGTGATGGAAGTGGATACCGGATCCCCTGAGCAAACAGTCCTTGGCAGTTATATGGTGAGTATCTTGGGGGTAGATTCTTCCCTCTCTTGCACTGTGATTATTATGATGTTCGGAAACTAACTTCGGTTGGATACTACACTAAGTTCATAGTAAGGGTTTCCATTCGGTGCGGAAAATGATATACTCCCTCGAGAGACCTCCCTACCTTTAGAACAAAGGCTTTGGGGATGGTTATCTTGCACACTACCATCAAAAGAGGGTTTCCCCAATTTTGCTTTAAATTTTATAGTGGGGTGGAATAGCCTGGCTTTGGCTTGAACCCACTTGAGTCGTTCCTCTTGGTTGAGTACTTTTTCCCACAAGAGTAGGCTCTCTAAAATATTTTAACAAAACTTGAAATTGCATGCAATGAAATGGATGAGTTTGGCATTTTGATCACCTAGTTAAGGGGAGAGCATAGGCCTATCACCGTTTAAAGCAAAGCAAACAAAAGTTCAATTTTAAGCCCAAATAAACAATTTGCTATGCTAGGTGAAGATCTTGCTTCACAAAAACATGAGATTCTTTTTAGCCCAAAATAGAAAATGAAGTGTCTATCCTAGGATTGCTTGATTTTGAATTATGTGACTATAATAAGATTGCTTCAGTCTTTTAAAGCCCTTACTGGTCACGGTTGCATCAGATCCAGTCAAATTATACTTAAGTTACAAATTACAAATGTAGAATTGAGAAAAAAAAAAGTGCTAAAACAGACATCAAGGGTGCTAAAACAGAGTTAATGAGCGCTGCAGGATTTGTCAAGGGCATTGCAGGATTTGTCAAGGGCTCTGCTAATCTAGGTGGATCTTGAAGGCCTCAAAAATCTAGCAGCTTCAAAATCTCCCGGAACTAGCATCAATGCATAGAGCACAGTGATACGATCCTGACGCAACTTGAAGCATGTCAAAAGGAGTTCATTTGCTCGAGATATGCTCGGTCAAAGTTCAACAAGGGCCAAGGATGCCAGATGGTTGACTGGAAAATTGACTATCCTCAAATCAGGCAAAAGTAGTCTCAGATCAAAGAGATCGCTGATAGGATTCTGATGCAACTTGAATCGCGTTAAAAGGAGATCGTACATGCAAGTTATGCTTGGTCAAAGGTTCAGTCAAACTAAGTACCAAAGCCATCAAAAAGGCAGAAAAATTAATCATCTCAGAATTTATCGAATCAACGTCAAATCAAAGTGCTCGTCGAGACTATTCTGATGGTGTTCGTTTCAATGAAAATAGAGCTCGTATGACGGAGAAATGGCTAGTCAAAGTTTCAGGTTGACTTGGAGGTGGACTGTACGATGATGACGTCAGCAATCCGTATGTGATGATGTCAGCAATCTGTACAAAGTCCCGATGTGGGCCAATCTGATCTTGAGACGTGTCAAGTCCATACAGTCTGTACAAGGTGATGTGGCAGTCCAGTAAGCATTCGGTCAGCGTCCGTAGCATAGGTGGCATTGAGTCAGCATTGACGCGGTGGACAGTTGGGAGGTGACTAGGCAGATTACGTGTCTTTTGTTAGCAAATCAACATCTGCCACATGGCAGTCTCCTCGGGCGATGCGTTCCCCCTCCATTCTCTCATAGTTTGTTTGTTGAACAAAAAGTTTGTTATCGGGTTTGAACCCGTGACCCCGAACATAGGAGCCGGCCAGTATACCGTTGCACCCACTGCGAGCTGTTCAAAATAGATGGGTGAAGTGTTGGTTTTGTCGTTGGTTTGGACAGAGTTTTTTTTAAAAACAAAACGGCCGACGGTTCGAACAACAGACCTCCGATCTACTAAAAGGAGTATGGACCGTTGCACCATTGGTTCATCCGTTATTCATATGTGAGCTCAATTGTATTTAACAATTATGAAAGGCCAAATTTAGTCTAATGGAAAAATAAGGGCCTAACCACTAAAACAAGAGTGGTTCTAAAAGACAATAGGAGTTATATTCAAAGGTTATTTTGTTATTGCATTAAATAAGGTGGTTTTGGGCATTTTTAGCCAACTTCATGTATAAAAGGGAGGTATGTGAGAGGTGTTTGACATTCAGAAATTCAGAGATTCCAGGATTAAGGAGACTTGAGGAGTCTTGTGAGAATTTTCTCTTGGGAGAATTGGGGAAATTCTTGTAAAGTGTGTTCTCATTTCTTAGCTCTTGGAGAGTTTTGTTGCTCTTAGTAAAGGGTTTATGGGAAAGTGAGAATTTTCTTGTAATGGGCTAAGTGGTCTCAGAGAGAAGGGATAATAACTTAGTGAGTCCTTTGAGAGATTTTGTATGGATTTTGAGTCCTTTGTAAAGGCTTGATGCCTATGTACTCTTGTGTGAGAGAGAGTTGCAGCTTTATTGTTTGAAAGCATTATAAAGGTGACGAAGGAGTTAGGCAGGAACATGTTGCTAGAAAAATCCTGTCATTGTAGTGTGGAAGCGGGAAGAGCCTGAAGTGCAAGAATCTTCCTGGGAAGCAGTTTGTAACTTAGTGAAAGACCATCATGGTGTAAAAAGAAGTTGCATCATAATAATGGCATCGATCATGATTATTTGTGGATTCGGAGACGTAGCTAGAAACTGGTGAACTCCGTTATCAAATCTCTTTGTCTCTCTTTTCTTGGTGCATGATTTTTATCAGTTCTTTACTTTCCTATGTTTTATGTGGTTATTGGCTCAATTCACAAGTATCGTCAGTTACGATCTTAATTTTAAATCTGTATCCTAGTGAATCTAACAAGTTGTTAAGTAATTCATAGTAAGGAGTTTATAGATCAAGTTGGTATCAGAGCTAGTCTAACAAGTTGCAGGTTGTGAAATACTTGGAGCAAATTCAAGTAGTGAGGTGAGATGTCATCACATAAGGAAAATCAGTTTCCTTTTGTCTTCAATGTAGAATTTTATAATACCTTCATGGTGATGAAAGCCAAGGTTGATGAAATGTATGAGGAATGGAAGTCTGAAAAAGAAGGCTTGCTGAAGAAAGTCAAAGATGCAGACTCAGTGAAAGCTCCTCATTCTTCTCATTCTCTTCCTTGTTCTCTTGGTGATTTTGAGAAACTATCTCAAAGTGTTGGATTGAGGTTGTCAACCAAGATGGACTATGACGGAAAGGGTCTTGGTAGTCATGGACAAGGCATGGTTGAATCTGTGAAGATGGAAGCTGGACCTCACTATGCAAGATCAGGGTATGGTGAAGGAGAATGCTCCAAGGTAGTGGACACAAAGAATTCTCTGAAAGAAGAATCATTCCAAGAACGATATGAGAGAGGTGATGGCACATCACTTTCAGGCAATAGTGACAAATGCAAGATGTCCAAGAGAAGAACAAACACAGATTCTTCTTAGCATGCATGCACCAAGGGTGACCATCAAAGGTATAATAAAGCTGATTGTTCCAATGTTTCTTTTGATTTTAAGAAGATTGGCAATATAAAAAGTCTATGGTATAGAAGACCATGCACATTTTGTGGGTTGAATAACCATAGTGTTGCCAAGTGTTGGAAAAGAATGGCTTTGTACAGGAAGGTAGAGTCAACCAGGAAAGGGATACCATGTAAAGACTCATCTCCAATGCAAAAGAAAGATAAGGGAAAGAAAGTATGGATGTTGAAAACACCTTGCTCTTATTGCAACAAAGCTGGACATCAGGAATCTTCATCCAAAGAAGGATAAGAAGAAAATTGTAGTTGATTCTCCGTTGGTGAACACAGGGCAAATGAAGAAGCTCATGTATGTGAGGAAAAATTCTTCACTCATGTGTGCAAAGGTGGGAAAAGTAGATGATTTGAAGCATGAAAATGAAGTAGTTGCTTGTAAGCCTAACTATCATGTGTTTCAAGGATCATCAGTGCCGCAACATGAAGATTTGTCATGGAAACCTATTAAGAGGATTAAAAGTATTGTTAGCTCATTGTCATTAATATCCTTGCATTTGTTAATGCTGCTAATGTTTTGTACATGGATAGTAGTTGGTGTAATGAATGTAGAAGGATGTGAGAAAATGCAAATGGGTAGCAATGTGATTGCAGTTTTCATAATTGTTGTACAACTTTTTGATGAAGCAGGTGCACAGAAAGGGTGGACAGATACTAGACAAGTGGGAAGGTGTTTTTTCTCATGTCATGTCTGATTAAGAACCTTTTGGAGGTCCAAAAGTTCCTCAGTAGGGAGGAATGATCCAGGTGGATCTTGAAGGCCTCAAAAATCTAGCAGCTTTAGAATCTCCCAAAACTGGCATCAATGCATAGAGCACAACGATACAATCCTGACGCAACTTGAAGCGTGTCAAAAGGAGTTCGTTTGCTCGAGATATGCTCAGTAAAAGTTCAACAAGGGCCAAGGATGCTAGATGGTTGACTAGAAAATTGACTATCCTCAAATCAGGCGAAAGTAATCTCCGATTGAAGAGCTTGCCGATAGGATTCTGATGCAACTTGAATCGCATTAAAAGGAGATCATACATGCGAGTTATGCTTGGTCAAAGGTTCAATCAAACTGAGTACCAGAGCCATCAGAAGGGTAGAAAAATTGATCATCTTGAAATTTGTCAAAATTAGTGTCAAATCGAAGTGCTCGTCGAGACGATTCCGATGGCGTTTGTTTCAATGAAAACGAAGCTCGTATGATGGAGAAACGGCTAGTCAAAGTTTCAGGTTGACTTGGAGGTGGACTGTACGGTGATGACATCAGCAATCCGTACGTGATGATGTCAACAATCCATACAAAGTCCCAATGTGGGCCAATCTGATCTTGACACGTGTCAAGTCCATATAGCCCGTATAAGGTGACGTGGCAGTCCAGTAAGCATCCAGTCAGCATCTGTAGCACAGCTGGCATTGAGTCAGCATTGACATGGTGGACAATTGGCAGGTGAGTAGGCAGATTACGTGTCTTTTTTCAACAAATCAACATTTGCCACATGGCAGTCTCCTCGGGCGATGCGTTCCCCCTCCATTCTCTCACAGTTTGTTTGTTGAACGAAAAGTTTGTTATTGGGTTTGAACCCATGACCCCGAACATAGGAGCCGGCCGGTATACTGTTGCACCTGCCATGAGCCGTTCAAAATAGATGGGCACAGTGTTGGTTTTGTCGTTGGTTTGGATGGAGTTTGTTTTAAAAAAAAAACAGCCGACGGTTCGAACAGCAAACCTCCGATCTACTAAAAGGAGTATGGACCATTGCACCGTCGGTTCATCCGTTATTCATATGTGAGCTCAATTGTATTTAACAATTATGAAAGGCCGAATTTAGTCTAATGGAAAAATAAGGGCCTAACCATTAAAACAAAAGTGGTTCTAAAAGACAATAGGAGTTATATTAGAAGGTTATTTTGTTATTGCATTAAATAAGGTGGTTTTGGGCATTTTTAGCCAACTTCATGTATAAAAGGGAGGTAAGTGAGAGGTGTTTGACATTCAGAAATTCAGAGATTCAGAATTCCAGGATTAAGGAGACTTGAGGAGTCTTGTGAGAATTTTCTCTTGGGAGAATTGGGGAAATTCTTGTAAAGTGTGTTCTCATTTCTTAGCTCTTGGAGAGTTTTGTTGCTCTTAGTAAAGGGTTTATGGGAAAGTGAGAATTTTCTTGTAATGGGCTATGTGGTCTCTAGGGAGAAGAGATAATAACTTAGTGAGTCCTTTGAGAGATTTTGTACGACTTTTGAGTCCTTTGTAAAGGCTTGATGCCTATGTACTCTTGTGTGTGAGAGAGTTGCAGCTTTATTGTTTGAAAGCATTGTAAAGGTGACAAAGGAGTTAGGCAGGAACATGTTGCTAGAAAGATCCTGTCATTGCAGTGTGGAAGCAGGAAGAGCCTGAAGTGCAATAATCTTCCTGGGAAGCAGTTTGTAACTTAGTGAAAGACCATCATGGTGTAAAAAGAAGTTGCATCATAATAATGGCATCGATCACGCTTATTTGTGGATCCAGGGACGTAGCCAAAAACTGGTGAACTCCGTTATCAAATCTCTTTGTCTCTCTTTTCTTGGTGCATGATTTTTATCAGTTCTTTACTTTCCTATGTTTTATGTGGTTATTTGCTCAATTCACAAGCATCGTCAGTTACGATCTTAATTTTAAATCTGTATCATGTTGAATCTAACAAGTTGTTAAGTAATTCATAGTAAGGAGTTTATAGATCATCTGCAGAATCTGTCAAGGGCTCTGCAGGATTTGTCAAGGGCTCTATAGAATCTGCCAAGGGCACTACAGGATTTGTCAAGGGTGCTGTAGGATTTGTCAAGGGCGCTGCAGGATTCATCAAGGGTATTGCAAGATGAATCACTGCCGCTGTAGGATGATTCACGGGCACTACAGAATGAATCACGGGCGCTGCAGGATGAATCATGGGCGCTGAACTGGATATGAATTTTGCTGAAGCATGTTTATTGTGCTAATACGCTGTTTTAGCCGTGACCTGTCAAAAAAACCTACAAAAAAATGTTAAAATAGGGGCAAGGGTCCCACGGTGGGTGCCAAAAATGTGTGATAGCAAGATGTGTATCAAAATAAATAAACAAATCACACAGAATGAAACATTAAACCAAAGAAAACTAAAAAAATGAATTCAAATGAAACAAACAGGGCTTCTTCAGAGCCGTTCCATTTTTCTCTATCTCCAGGGATTTGTTTGAAGCTGCTGCTCTCAGATTGTGTAAGCAAAGCTTCTCCGAATGGCAACCTGCAGAACGAGTGTGCAAAGGAAAGTGCTTCTCTATCCTATATGCTGGTGGAGTGAAAATGCTGATATGGATATGCACAGGGGCTGTAGATTATGCACAGGGTTGTGAATTATGGATGCTATGATATGAGGTGAATAAGCAATGATATGGAATGATTCTATGCTATGCTATGATGTTAGAATGCTATGAATACTAGAAGGCTATGCTATTGCAAATTGGCTATAGTTTTCTTGTATAAAAGCTCCTCTTTGTGATTTCAAAGACCCGACAGTCCTTTTTATAGATTTTTGCAGGCAAGAACCTAGATGGCAAAGATTAATGGCTGTGAGATTATCTGGTAGATTTGAATGGTGAGAGATGGAGAGGTTGAGAGGAAGATGGAAAATGTTGGGAGGTTGGAGAGAAGAATGAAGCTTTGTCTTCAACCCATAGGAACAAGCTTGCACAGGAACAGAGAAATTAATTTTTTGTTTTGGAAGTTTGTTTCACGGTTGTTGAAGATAATGCAATATTAAATAAATAAATTTATTTAATTTCATGTGAGTTTGATTTTTGATTTAAAGACTATAGAAGATTTAATTAAATATTTAGGAATATTTAATTGTGATGTGACTTTAGAAGAATTTGAAATGTTTGGAATATGGAATTGTGAATAGACTTTAGAGGAATTAATTAAATATTTGGGATATTTAATTATGAATGGAATTTAGAAGATTAAATATTTAGAATATTTAATTGTGAATGGAACTTTAGAAGAATTAATTAAGAGAGAAGAATATTTAATCTTTATTTGAATAAAATATTCAAGCCAAGCTTATATGATAATTAATATAAATAAATCGTAATGTTTATTTAATTAATTAAGAAATGGATAAGAAAAGTGATTAAATAAACTTATTTATTTAATCGAAATGAAAGAATAAACAATATAAATAAATTATTTAAATTTATTTATATGCAGATTGAATTCAAAGATTTAATTAAATATTAAAAATATTTAATTAATTACCAGACTATGTGATGTGACAATTTTTAGGTGTATACACAAACAATACAATTTGATTGGCCAAGTGACTATTTGAAAATCAAATGCAACAAATGCAATAGTAAACCCGCCTATTGTTAGGAACTAATATTATAGTGATGGTAGGTGTTCTATAAGAGTAAGGTTAAGATTATCATGTGGTGATTGGGTAAGGAAAAATTAAAATAAAGTGGATATATATAAGGGTTTTATCAAATTCATATAATTGTTTTAGTTATCTGATATGAGAGCACAAGTCTTAGTTGTAAGGCTCTTCAATAGAGAGCAAAGGAATCATGAGTATTTATTCATCAAAATCACTTGAGCATGATCTCAACCTCATCCCTTATGGTGGTGGGGCCTTGAACTCAACAATACTTGATCCCTAGTGAACTAATTCATAATCATTCAACTTCACTTGTAACCAAGGGCCCATTGATGATAAATATTTTTAAAAATATGAATACTAAAAATATTAAAATTATACTTAGACCACACAATTAAATAAAATATAAAGTACACTTATAAAAAAATATAAATAAAACTAACGCATATAAGTATAGATACAACTATACAAATGAAATAAGAACCAAAGATTTTTTTTTTTTGTAAAGGTAAGAATCTTAAAATAGTTATTTTATTTACTTGATTATTATTTTATTTCACTTTAGAATTATTTTTGGTCGATAGGCTATCTCTTGTGGGCATTTCCCACTGGATTTCAACATTCTCACACTTGAAAAACATTTCGGTGAGGTGAATAACCTGCAAAACAATTCGTTCATGTGACTGCATTCTAGTCAATATATTTGGTTTGCATTACCCTCAACACTAAAATGTATGTTGTAAGATATGTCCCATAAAATATCAACTGATGACTCGATAAGAAATGTCTTCTTAGTTGTCTTCTGCATTCACTTGTTAATTCAAGATATTGTTAATCTGATCGCCAAAATCTAATAGTTGGATTTTTTCGTATGTTCTTAATGCATTTTAGTGTAACTAGAGAATGCATTATCATTATTTGCTATATATAGCCACCTCTACTCCTTATAAATAAGAATACAATCATTTGCCACCTAATTTAAACATCACCATTTTCAATATGTAACCATGCATGGATAGAAAGTGAATAAGGAAAGTGTTTTAGACTCAAAATAGTCATGAGGATGTGCATTACAAAGATAAGGATGCCACATCACCACAGAGGTTAGAGATATTTCATCAATCTCTAAAGTTCAATCCCAACATGGGAAAGCTTGATACACAAGATGAACAAAATTAATCATTTTACCCCTATTTGAATTGTTTTATTAGAAAGGCTGCAAAAATCTAGCCATTAGATCTCCAAACCAAATTGAGTTTCATTAGCCCTAAAGCCCCAATACCTATTTTTGGATCCACTTTTAGTTTACTATGAATAGATTGAAACAACATCTGCGATAGGGTTTAGTAAACTTTTTTCTTGCAAACTCTACCTAGTTTTTCTCATTGGGTGTGTTGACAACATGACACAATTTATGCAAAATTTTGAGTAAGTCACTTGCCATGGTTTGAATGAGTTTAATGTTTTGGAATATGTACACAGTCGAGTAATTTTTTTGTTGTGTTTTATTGTCATCCTATCATTCTTAGGAGAAATTTTCATACTCGAAATGGGACTGAAACAAGATATATCTTCTCTTTTTACCCTTTTCATTTGGGTGATGATATATTTTTTTCAAATGTGAGAACAAAATATTTTTTTGAAGTAAAGGTTTAAAGACCTTGATAGATGCTTTGATGTAAAAAGGGTGGGATTCTTTGTAATTTCGTTGGTTGAATTTATAGTTAGATTGGTATTGAAACAAGTATTTTTTTAGCCCTTTCATTTGGATAGTCCAAATTTTATTGAAATACGAGAGTAAGAGGTATTTCTAATGTTCATAAATGATTTTTAAACATATGGTTTTAGTTTCATGATCTATATTGGTACTAGTCAAAGGAATGTCTTCATTCACCTTTTAGTTAGCTACACTATGCTTGCATCGACATGCGAGAGTAGCTGGTAGTTATAAAGAGTGTACATGTTTTTTGTGAAATATTTGTTGTGTGTGAGCCCTGATAGATATGTTGATGTGAAAACAATGGGATTTGTTATAATGGGTGGTGGATAATTGAGTCTAAAAGACCTTAAACCCTGATGTGTTTGGATCTACTTATTTTTATTGTGAACAAATTGAAGCAACAATTGTACGGACATTGGTATTGGTTTGTCTCTTTTTTATAAAAAGAAATCTTTGGTAGTATGTTTCTTGCAAAATTTTCCCATTTTCTAGGGGCTTGTTGGCATGGTTGATCATTAGACACAATTTGTGCAAAATCTTAAGGTATGTCACTTGACATGGTTTTGTTGATCTTTTTATTAGGAATGTGTACATGGTCGGTTCAATTTTTGTGATGTTGTATTTCATTATAAAAAAAATCCCGTATTGTTTGTTCATTGAAGGTACTGGTTTTATGGTAAATAAAATATTTTATATAAACTATAATCAACGTAATCATTGCACCTTCTTTTGGTGCAAGTGCTAGTATTTATTTATTTCAAGCATGATCCTAAAATCATAACCCAATTTTCTCATTTTAGCTTAGATAAGTGATATCTCAATACAAGCAACACTTTTCTAAAAATTACACATCATAGTTAGGAGAAAAATTAGGTGAACAACCCTGAAAAGTTATAGAGCCAAAGTACACAAAGTCACTATTAGTGGTTAAGAGAGCATCTAAGAGGTTTTTACCACCTATCACACTTCTATAATCATTATACCTTTCCAAAAATATACTTTAACATTGCCTCATAATCATCGTCTAGTCATCCATCATCAAAAAACTATCTCAAATAATAAAATATACATGATTTCCTAACCATTATTGTCACATCTCAATTTTTGCTTGCATTTAATAAATGTTAAGTTATTTAAATATTCATGGAAAATGAAATTTATCAATTTAATTTGAGATAAATTTGAGATTTCAATGTCATTTGAAATGTATGTATATTCAAATGATGGAATACAAAATATGGATGAAATATAACTGTTTTGTTTCGAGTATTGGTTACTGGTTACTGATGAAACTCTGTAGGTGTAAGTGTGTGAATGCAAGAACAGGTTGAAGACCAAGAATGGGGTTGAGGTAGGAAGGCTTAACCGAGCGACGAAGGGTAAGCAAGATTGGAATCTGGAATGTCCACACACCACTAGGAAAATCATGGAATTTGCATTATATTTATAATTTGGTAGCTAACATTTTGTTTGCGAACATGTAATGAATAAACAATTAATTTGTGAGCTTATGGAAAAAAAATTATTGAAACATTTGCTTAACTATGTTCATTCAGTGCAAATTTCATAATAGTGAATGTTGTTAGAAATATTATTGTTGAGAGAAAATCAATTACTCTCGAATAGAATAACGAGTATATTTACAAGGATGTGCAAATATATAAGTATATAAATATGCATGTTATACACATGTATGTACACACACATATATAAATTCATATGAGAAAGTGTCTTTCTTTATTAAAAAATAGAGTGTTTTATGTGAAATTCAAAATATGAGAAAACAATTTAATCGACTACCTTGGAAAACAACGAATATATTTTCATTCACTCTGAACAAAACCGCCACCATTATGGAAAATATTTTCTGCTATTTTGGCATGGTGGAGTGGGCGGCTATGTGTGGGGAGGCGTGGAGAAGTTAAGACCACTATCTCCCATTTTAGCAAGATACTGAATCTAGGGACAGAGTGTGCCCTGGGAGAAGAGGAGTGGAGACCTAAGCAAAAAGAAGGGTTTTGGAGAAAAAGACCACGAAGGGAGGGAAAACTGAGCTGGGAAGAGTTGTTCCACATCAAACAAGGCAAAAATCATTGAGTACACACAAGCAACAAAGAGGTAACTCGTGATTTTCGTTGGTGCATATGATGTTTCCTTCTCTGTAAGATAATGTTACTATCTTTCATGCTCTTGATCTATCTCCAAATGTTAGAGCGACGAATGCATAGAATACAATAACTCTATCTACATAATCGATATTCAACTATCAATGGAAACCTTGTTTTGGCTCTCATTTGAAGTGTAAGACAAACCCCAAATGTTTATTTCCTCACCGTGTTCAGTGGGCGAAACCACCAACTCTTTCTTTGCATTTTTTTAGCCATGCAATGGATCGATTCAATCGATCTAGTTGTTACCCTAGTCGAGTCATGTTTGCATGCTACGACTATGTGGTAGAAATTATCAATGTAATGCCTTCGTCTGTTAATGTTAATCCCAACCCATTGGGGTTAGTCGCTTGTTACGACGACATACTGGTTAGTATGTTCGGCCTAAGAGTCGCTTAGAGGTGATTCTCTGCCACGGAGGCTGAGAGCCGATAATAGCTATGGTCACCGGAATATGGTGATCATATTTCTTGATGTGAAAACCTTATGAACATTACCTCGTTCATCCATGTTGCATGTGGGAGAACGATGTCTATCATTTTGTGCTTTGAATTAAAACAACTAATGTCATCTTATCTTAAGGAATGATGCCATCATTCCTATTTTAAAATAATGCCATACCCGATGTTTAAGCTTTTACAATTATTTTTCTGTAATATGGCCAAATGAAGCCATCATTTGAGTATCATAGTCGATGGCAATAATATGTGTTACTTTAACAAGCTGAATGAGAACATTGTTCCCAGCCTCAACTTGACAATGGGTGATCCCCATCGATTCCAACGTTATAAAGATGTGGATGATATTACTCTGTAATACTGAGTATTAAATATATATGTATATATCATGTGACTTGTTGCCAAGACGAGGCCAGTGTATGGGCCTTAGTAGACCATGAGTTAAATGTAAACCCTTTTGATGCTATTCAAATTTTCTCCATACTTTGTTATGATGTTTATGTGTATGTATATATATACATAAACAAAGTATATATATACAAACATACACAACTGGTTATTGAAGTTATTATCATCGGTGCTGGAAGATATATGTAGACTGATCATATGTTGTGATGTCTCTATCATAATCAACTATTTCATCAAGTATTTTTTATTGATTAAAAGTTAAAGTATATAATGTGGGCAGATAGTTTATATGTGTCGACCATTTCCAAGAGCTTGTATCTAAGGATAAGCAGATCCAAATGATGTTACTTTGTTGTTTTTATTATAAACCTGATTGGAAAAGTAGTTAAATATAAACGAATTAAGTTCATTGGTTTTAAATGAAAGTGTTGTTTTAGAGAATGAATTGAACATGGATAACATGACATCCTCTAGTTAAAACAAAACGATATTCTCGACAATGAACTAAGTGGGTGGAAACCTGTTTTCTAAAAAAACGTAAAGTTTCTTGACTGAATGTTATCAAATTAGATTTTAAAACACCAAATCAATTGATAGGACCCTATTGAACACAAAACGATTATGGTGAAAGAATGTATCTTGTTCTATGAAAACATTTTTGCGACACTCTAAAAAAATCAGTTAAATTCTCAGTATGTTTCAATGAAAACTTGATATCTTGAACTGTAAAATTTATGTATGTGTTGGAATTTTTTTTTAATGAACGTATATATACTCATTTATTTTACAGAAGTTCATATATGTGTACATGCATAAATCTTCCATTTATGTATTACACATACAAGTGATATACCTTCTTTTTAAAAATTGTTTATTTCATTTAAGTAGAAAAGCATGATTTTGAATAGAGGAAATGTTGGAAAAATTTGAATGCCATGTATGGATTTGTGATTAAATGTCTAATGTCATTTTTATCTAAGCTAGATGAATTTCCTTATATATGTTGTTACATTGAAATAAGTCAAAACGAGACAAACACACACTATATTGTTGACAATTGATTTCCTTGTTATAAAAGGGACATTGGATAACACACTACTAGAAAACAAGATGATTGTTTACATGATGTGCGTCTAGGATGAGATGTATGTTATTCTATGTTGTGGGAGGTTATCTTCCAAGACGAGTGCTGAAAATGGGTTAACAAAGAGATAGGTTTCACTTTTCCAAAATCTATATTTTTAGCTATTTACAACATTGCTTGGCCAAGCATCTGTAGTCCATTATGATGAATGGTCTAACTTTTGTGATGTAATATCTCTACCATTTCCTTGCATAGATCTTGCATGTTCTAAATGTAGATAGAAATGCATGTAGATGTTTGGCACACACCAGATTCCACCTTGCATACTATACCTCTTGCTAAGTATTTTGTGGAGGGTCAGGCATTCTTCTAGTTAGGAAGAATACTGGGGAAGCATAGTTTCGTGGTTGGGTGGAAAAGCACCTAAACCATGTTCTCACCCAATAGAGGCAACAAGAGTTGAAGAGGAACCGCATGGATCTTCATTTTCTTGATTATTGTATTACGTACTTCATAATGTAATTTGAGTTGACTAAGTGGCAAGTTGGCCCAAGTCAAAATTATGTAACTTGTAAAATTGACATTTAGAAATGAATATAAATGGTTTTTTTGATATATAGTGCTATGATTGAAAATAGCTGATGGAATATGTCTTAATTTATTATTCATAATGTCATATTTTAATTTAGATTGTGTTATTCATGTATGACACATTACAATTATCCATTTTCATTTATAATTGTATTTTGGTTCCTAACTCTTGTGGTTCATGCTATTTAGCATATAAATCTAAAAAATATATGTTTCATTTATGATGCAGGAGTATCTAGGGTGTAAGAGCAATCTTGCATCACCAAAAAAAATCTATTTGGTTTGGTGAATATTCATTAGGCTTATTTTCTTTTAAAGTCTTCGAGAACAATTTAGAGCTTTTAATTTTCAAAGATGGCTAAAAATAGTAGGGTTTCTAAGTTTTTAAATTTTGTATTTGAGTACATATGGATGTAAAAATTTACCCATAGCTTCACAATTATAAAAAATAGAATGTGTTTTAAATATTAGTCAAAGATCATTTGTGAATAGTGAGATATTAAAGTTTCAAGGTTCAAAAATCCTATAAAAAATATTCAACTTAAAATTTGGACCATTAAATGATTAAATAGGGTTGTGATAAAAATTGGTCAATTATTTATCAAAAACAAACATGGTGTAGAGCACTTTGAACTCTTCAATTTTAAAAAAGGGGGGGCTCAATCAAATGCCTAGATCAAAATTTATGGCTCTTAAAAGTTGAGTTATTTCTAGGTGGGAGTTACAAATTTCAAAATTTTGTTTGAATGCACCAAAGAGCTATTCATGACCATTTTTTGAGCATTTTTAAATAGTGGAATGATGATGGGAAAGTGGTAAGTTGTGAGGAATGGGAAAAATAGGATTGGAAAGAAAATTTGAAGAAGCAGAAGGCAAAAGGCTCTAGAAACTAGGGGAAAGAAGTTGTAATGTGTTATAACCTATGAGGATTTCATCCTCTAGTTTGTTTTCTCATTTTTGTAATGTAAAATGCGTTAAGTTCAATAAAAGAATATTCATATTTTCTTGTGAGAAATATTCATGGTTATTTATTGTATAGTTTTCCCCTTCATAAAGTGGTATCAGAGGAGGAATTCCTGAGTGTGTAAACAACTAGCATTAATGTGAGATATTTTGCACCAAGACTTATGGTAGTGGGTCAAGTGGTAAAGAGGAAATTAAGATGTTTCCATGGAGAAACCATGGTGGTGGGAGAAATTTTGGCAGAGATGAGGGTTATATGGCCATCCAAAGGTAGATTACTGCACTCCAAGAGAAGATACATAGAGGATTGGGTGTTAGAAGAAGAGAAGAAAGTGAGAGTGAAGATGAAGCTAAAGTGAAAGAGCAATTCGAAGGAGAATAAGATGTTGGAAGAAATTCTAAGAAAATTATGTTGTTGAGGTCCATGTTTCTAAGAATGGAAAAAGGTCAAAGATTGAAGGTTTTTTTTATTCTATAAATATCAATGTGAAAGAGAATTGATTAGATAAATGATATGGAGGAGTATTTCGAGTATGAGGGTGTAGAAGATCTTGAACAGGGTTAAATTTGCAAATACCATATTGAAAGTCCATGCTAATATTTGATGGAAGGAGGCACATACAAAAAGAAATAGAAGAGGAAATGGAAAGATTACAAGATAGGATCGAATGGCGAAGAAGTTAAAGAAGCGGTTCATTTCGGTTGATTATGAGTTAGAGTTATTGAAGAAGATGCAAGGATTGAAGGGAATAAGATTTTTAAAGAATACAAGGTCATAGTTGGAGCATACCATTCTAAGGCCAACAAGAAGAAGGTAGTCCATTACACCAATGGGTTGAGACCAAGTATCCAAGAGGAGTTGAGTTTGGATAAAATGACTACCATGCATATCAACTTATCATGAAGGTAGAAGAGATGTTGAACAAAATATTTAAAAGAAATCAAAGAGGAAGAGGTTGTGGTGGAAAGACTAGTGGAAGATCCTATGGAGGTAGATCAAAAGGGTGTGTGCAAGAATTTGAGTCCACTTTTTGGCCAAAAAGTGGAAGTGTTTTCCCTGATTTTTGGAATTTTTCTTGTTAAACCTAAAAATTTGAAGCATTTAAATATTGAATCTTAAAAAAGTCAATAATATGAAATGTAGTACTCCAAGTCTAGTTTCAAAATATGTAATTTATTTTAACACCCAGATGATACAAATTGATTTTCAATAGGCATGTCTAAAAACCACTATTTAAAAGTCACTTTTTTAACCATACCATGCACATGTACACCATCCATATTTTGACCTAAATAATTGAATTTTTCTTAATCCTTTTGGGAAAAGATTTGTAGCACATTGAAGAATGTTGACAATGTTTTTTGAATACTTTTTTGTTTATTTTTTACTAGCCATATTTGTTGTTTTGAAAAATCCTTGTGTACATCATGCATAAGATGGCCTAAACTTACCTTTTTTTTAATTTTCTTTTTAAATTGAATTTTTTTTTCTAAAGAATGTGGATGTATAATTCATTTTTCAAAAAAATATTTTAATTAAAAATTATTAAAATACTAAAAAACCTTGATATTTCAAGTTTATGGATTAGTTTCATCAAATTTTTTTTGGAAAATAGAAAAAATAATTCAATTGTAAAAAAAATTACATTTTTGGAATCTACACAATCTCATCTATAATGTGTTTTAATTTTGTCAAAAAGTTCTACAAAACACTGTCTTCAGATATATGTCCAAAGTTACTCTTTTCTTGACTCTTTTCTTGTGACACTAACATGACCTTCAAGTTGTAGGTCAAAGCAAGTGCAAAGCTTAGGTTTGGATCCCCAAGCCTTTTTTCGGACCTGAAACCCTTAGAAAAAATTAGGCTGAAAATTGAATTTTTTAGAATGGTATCCTTTTGGTTTTTTTTTTTTTTAAAATTTTAAGCCTTTATGAAATGAGATCTCATTTTTGGCTTGGGGTTTTGAAGTGAAATGGGATTCCATTTGCTAAATAATAGGATCCCATTTCATTTTGTCCGATTTCAGGTTTTTTCCTAAGTGTGAAACTTCCACTAGAAGTGGATTCATCTTCTTGCATTTACCCAAAAGAAGAATGAAGAATTTGATATTAATAAAAATAAAAAATGAGATAATGCCTACCATCCTCATGACCAAAATGATAGCGAAAAAAGAGAAATTTGAAGAAATGTACGATAACTTGGAAGAGGAGGCTTTTATGGAACCTATTTTTAATGTGCAGAAGAATAACATTGATCATACGAGTGTCTACAACATTAAGGAAGGAAAAATAAAAGATCTAAAGGGAATGCACAAGTTCCACACGTAGATGAAGATGTTGAATTAGAGAATTTTGAAGATGCAAAAAGAGGAGAAGCTCTTGTCATAAGGAGACCCTACTGTATGAGGAGAAAGAGCCAATTGAAAGAAAAAGTTTGTTTTGCACTAGATGTAAAGTTGGAGGTAAATGTTGTGATATTATCATTGATAATGGTAATGTTGATAATATTATTTTAGAAGAGAGGGTTAATGAATTGTTATTGGAAAGGAGGAGACATCCACATATGTATTGGATTGCATGGTTGTAGAAGGACCAAAAAGCTCTAGTCAGTGAGCAATGCTTAGTAAAGTTTAAGATTGGGAATTAACATGATGAGGTATTGTGTGACATCATGCCTATGGATGCTTGTCATATATTACTAGGGAGGTTTTGGAAGTTTGATCAATGTGCAGTACATGATGACCATGGAAGCACCTATTCCCTAATGAATGATAGAGTTCACCACAAGTTGAAGCCCTAAAAGAGGTGGAAGAAAAGGTATGTTGTAATGCAAACTTTGGTTTGGTTGATGGTAGAATTTTTTTGGATGGTATGAAGCATAAATATATGTGCTTTTATTGACTCCTAGAGTGAACAAGGAAGAAGTTGAAGATGTACTAAAAGATGTTTCAGATATGTTGGAAGAGTTCCAAGATATTGTATCTTATAATGTACTTGAAGGTTTTCCACTAGTGAGGAAGATTAGTCACGAGATTATTTGATATCAAGAGCCTATTTTCTAAATAAGGTAGCCCATTGAATGACTGTTGTACAAAGAATGAGGAGTTGAACAAAAAAGTTCAAAAGCTATTGAAAAAAGGATTGATTCACTAGAGCCTCAGTCCATGTGTGATACCTATAGTACTAGCACAAAAAATGATGAAGAGTGGGGAATGTGTACACACTCTTGATCCATTAACAAGATTACAATCAAGTGAAAATTTCCATTATTGAGGATGGATGACATTATGGATTGCTTGATTAGAGTAGAGTACTTCACAAAGATTAACTTGAAGAGTGGATACCACCATATCCGAATCAAATAAGGAAATGAATGGAGGACAACCTTCAAGACTAAGAAGGGCCTGTATGAGTGGTTAGGCATGCCATTTGGGCTAACCTATGCATCAAGAACATTCATGTAGCTCATGAATGAGGTATTGAAATATTTTTGGGTAAATATATCACTATTTATTTTGATGACATTTTGATTTTTGGTAAGACCTTGTAGGAGCACTTGATTCATATTCAAAGGGTTTTTGAGAAGTTGAGGGATGTCATGCCTAAAATTTTACACCAAAATACAGTTAAGGACAAAACAAAATTTTTAATTTCAATCATAAACATCTGCATAATTCACAAAGGCTACTTCCTATACATGCATTTCATGAAAGCATAACAACATTTTACCAATCAAATAAAAGAACTTGTTCAAGTAAGATATTGTTGTGAAAATCATGGTCAGGTTCAAGTGGATACATAGATTCCACATCACCAAGATAGACATAATGAGTTCTACTACTAATTAATAATCTAAAACATAATTCCAAGTCACATGCATCATGCAATAAAATGTATTTCAATAGTAATATCAAAATAAAAAATGAGAGAACAAGACCTAAGGGCCAAACTTGGTCCTTAGGGGCTCATCTTTGATGGCCTTTCCTACGTATTGTGTAAAGGCTCCGTAGTTTGACAACTTGAGCTAACTCAACTCATATTTGATTGTCCAATAATCACAAATTTCACCCAAGTTTAAATAACCACTATCTTACAATGGTAGTAAACATAAATAATGATCAATAATGGTTAATCTATAAGGGCTCCTTTTACTACAAGGAGTAATGGTTAACAATCCCGATTACAATGCCCCTCAAGGGCCACTTGACAAAATAGATAACCAAGAATGATCTAAGATGAAGGTAACCATATCATATCTTGAATAGATGATTATAATTGAAGCTGTGGTTTTAACCAAAACCATACAAAGGTCACCATATAACATTAATACTTGATTATGGGGTGAAAGGTTAACAAGACAATCCACACATTGAATCTTTCTAGACAATTCAACCATCATAGACTTGGTTGACTAACATAAGGGGTATAACCCTTAGGTTCAAAGATGACTCTACCTCAGTCACCCTCATAACCCAATACACTAACATATGCTAAACACATTTCTCTACTCCAATTCATCCTATACCTCTATTATTTTATTTATAAACTAAATGAGTGGGTACACAACCCTGTCTACAGTCCTTTTTCCCTAGACAATTTCAAAATCAACTACCACCCACTTAGGTGAAGTCAGGGATCAAAAAACTCATTAAGGGTATCATAACAACACAAGGGTATAGAATTGATCCCTGATAATTTAACAAAACTCAATCATGCATAATACGAGTTGAATTTGTGTATTAACATAAGAATGTATTATAGGGATCTTGGCAATAATATCTTATATTTCCCCTACTGGACTTATGTTGATTAGTAAGTGGTGGAAAGATATTTGGGGGCATCTTACAAAATTATTCCCTTGCTAAATTCAAATACACTAAGTATTAGGGTTAGACAAATTTAATATTGTAGTTATAATTTCGTATTGCTTACTTTCTAAGGATCTTGGTCTATCCTAAGAATCCTTTCAAGATATGCACTCATTTTATAATGACCATTTATTTATAACAATGCACATCATGCATACACAATAATTTAATGTCTAGACTTAATATATGTTTCTCTTCAAGGAAACAATCCTAGTTAAGTGAAATGCTCAAAGACCACATCTAACCATGAGATTAGTAACAAAAATGATATAACTCAAAAGAATCAAACTTTCTGTCCACCTGACCATGTTGGCATCATGAAGCCTCATGAACTATATCCAAACCCCCGAGCAAGAAATATTTTATCCCCATGATGATAAAATGGGGTCTTCCATACATATAATACAAAATTCTATTTCAAGACAAGATTTATCTAAGTAACTTTCAAATAGTCCCATGAGTGCAATAATCAAATTTTGCTGAACAGAGCATTCCAACACCCATTATTCTTACCACTTGTTATGTATCAAAACAAATATATAAACTATTACTGGCATTTGAATACCAAGAAGGACGTAGAGACCCAAGCTCTATTCATTTAGGGATAACATTAAAATCGCCATATGATGGATTATGAACAAGGGTTTCACTTGAGACCAATGGAATGGTCAATGAAAGCCAAAATTGTGAACACAGTCCCCAAATACTCATGGATACGATCTGGGAATAAATAGAAATTCTCGAATAATACTCCACTAAAACAACACATAAAATACATAGCCAATGCCCCCAATACACATGATAGGGTCCAACATGCAAATGCATCTATATGTATGAAATACCAGGTGGGTATTCTTTTAACCAACTAAAGATAGACTCCCCATTCCTACATAAATGTTCACCAAGGGCTTGAGATGGGGTTTTGAACCTTTGCTTCTACTCCACAAATCCTTTGTCCTCCATGAAAGCCCATAAAGGACTTCAGTCATATAATAAATCTAAAATGGTAGTGTGAATTTTGTGCCTTCCAATCTCCACCGCTTCCCCCCTTGAGCCGTGCACCTTTTCCAAAATTCATTGCACCTACAATTTCTAGTGTCTCACAATCTAGGGTTTGTTTTGCATTAAATTCCATCTTCTTGTATGATCCAACTCTTCCAAATTTGAATCTTCATTTAATCCCATTTTCCTGTTTGCTCAATATCCTCAACTTACATAATTGACCCTTGCATTAATGGTGGCATCCATTTCCTTCATTCCTCTATAAGAATTTCTCCTGGAACTGACACATCATTTTCTATGCCCTAGCTCCATTTTCTTAGCTGATAACATAATCCAACCTTTGAATACATGCCATTGATCTTAAAATTTGCACCATGATCTAGCGTATCCCATTTACATGCCTTGCTTTGAAACACCACTATCTTATTTGACCTACTTTAATGTCAGTAATAGATCTCTATTGATTCAAAACAATGATGTGAATCAGGTGAGCAAACAATTCTTTCCATGTTTCACTATCTCGCATACCCATATCGGTTAACCCAAGTCAATGCAAGCATTCATGTAATGGTAAGATTACTCCTTCATCATGCTTGTCATGGGTTGAGGATTTCTAATCCCCCTTACCTCATACCTGATGTGCATGGAAGGACCTTAGAAGCAAGCCCAAACACTTAAATTTGAAGCTTCTTACACCTATTGGTGTTCATCCTTCAACCTTTCCGTTTACTATTTGCCTCCCTTTACACCATCGCAAACCAACACACTAACCTCTGAAAGACCAAAGTGCAAAAATTCAAACAATGCTTTAAGTTTTCGGAGGTCAGGGATCACCCTTTCACCTTACCGCTTACTTGCCTTTGTATTAAGGTGTAAGCCAACCTATGGATGTGCAAGGCTTGAAACAAACCTTTGCAAGCATTTCCAAACTTAACCCTTTCGAGTGTTGGCCTTCGGGTATTCTTCTTAACACATACTTAACAAAATTCTAAGGAATAATATTTAAGGCCAAGTCTATGAACACCAAAGCCATTTCAAGTGTCGAGGTTCACCCTTAACTCTTACCACTTACTATCCTTTCAGTAAGGTGTAAGCCTTACTACTGAACTATGATGCCCAAACATTTCTTTCACAAGACTTAACCCTTTCGGGTGTCAACCTTCAGGATTTCTCTTACCACTTACCTACCTTTTGGGTAAGGCGTAATCCAACCTTCCAATGTCCGACTCCTGACTCCTTAGAATTAACACATACAAACTTCCTTTTCCTTTGTGCAATTGGTATGAGGTATGGACGAAGTCCAAAGTCTGAAACCTTTCAAACTTTACTCATACTTCATTTCAATGAGGCATTCGGTATGAGGTAACACCAAAGCCCAAAGTCCTGTAATTCTGTGGGAAAAAGAGTTGGGTCCACCATGGATCTTGTGGGATAGCAGGGAACAAAATATATTAAGGCTCCAAACTTAAGAAAAATTAAAGTCTCTCCCTTTATATCAAGCAGAAAAAGATAAGGTTATCATAACCTTGTTGAGGACAGATGAAAGTTCCCTAACTTGGACAAAAATCCAAAATGAATTGACTTAAGAAAAACATTTAAAGGTTACAATGATGATTTTAAGCACGAACACACTTTGGGGCTTCAAAAAGATGAACCTCAAACTATAAGTTATAATGCGTTAGGAAAAGGAAAGGTTATGAAAACCTGGGTGATGACCGAAAAATGTTTCATAACCTTTATAAAATACTGAAACTCTTTTTCCTTAATGTATTTATCGATAGAAAGAGATGTTCTTATAACCTTGTCAATGATCGATGGAGGTTTCATAACCTTTATAAAATACCAAAATGACTAAACTTCAACTTGGGTCGAACATATAAAAGTTAGGACAATATCTTGGGACACCGATAGGCCTTATGACTACACTAATGATTTAACTTAAGAAGAAAAATTATGATATGTCGGATGGGAGCAAGGTTATGAAAACCTAGGCAGGAACTAATAGAGTTATGAGAACCACCAGAAGTACCAACAACTTTCAAAATTAGCACATTCTTTTCAACATTTCTTTGAGGCATGCGATATAATGTATGATTGAAGCTCGATGTTTGATCATCTACAACATAGAGTAAGCCACAAGCCCAAAGTTTGAAGCCTAATTGGACTTAGCTGAAAAAGACTAACTCCTTTCTTCTCAAGCAAGCAATAAGAGGTAAGCTCAAGGCCCAATGCCCAAAATTTGCAACTCTTCAAGGCTTGCTACAATGACACCCTAAGTCTCATGAATCCTTCTCCCTAACATCCTTATGAAGCCCTTTTGACCTCAAACAACAAATCTTCATCTGATATCACACAAATCTCCTTTGACCTTAAAGAGGTGCCCCTTTTGACCTCAATCAGATTCATTGACACAACCTCCCCTTTGATAGCCATAAGATGCCCTTTTGACATCAATGAAAATCATATTGGCAACAAATTAACCTAATTAGAGCTAGGTCTAGCCATCCCTATTAGATTAAATCTCCATTAACACCTTCCAATTATAAGTAAAGGTATGATGTTCTAATCTAAGTTCATATCATAATTCCATGATATGTCACAACACAATAGTTGTTATAAAGGTGGTTTCCGTTGCACCAAAATATCAAACTATTAATGCCCGATACAACTGTTGGATTTATACAAGATCCAAGATCCACAGGAGGTGGTTAAACCATGTCACGAAGCCCAAGCATCGTGCTGGACCATGTCAAGGAGACCAAGGGAAAAACCTTACAACAATCCCCCTAACACAAGTGAGGGGTTCAAACCTGTGACCTTCAATCTGATACCAATTGTTGCAAAGGTGGTTTCCATTGTACCAAAAGATCATCCTCTTGACACCCAATACAACCATTGGATTTATACAAGATCCAAGATCTATAGGAGGCAGCTAAACCATGTCACAAATTCCAAGCACCACGCTAACCCATGTTGAGGAGATCAAGGGCAACACCTTACAACAATAGTAGTATAGACTCTAAACTCTCCATTTTTCTTTATTTACTTGTTATCTTAATTTCTCTAAGTTAAGCAATACTATAGGGATCAAATCTACATCGAGTATTTTTACTAAAACCTCCAAGGCTCCTTTAGCGACTTTAGTCATAATACTAGATATGAGGAATCTCAAGTGAATACTATAGGAGGCATTCACAATCAACATGAGTCAAATGATAAGAAAGGAATGCTAAAACAAGTGGGCCTTAGCAACACATTATAGCATGAAAAATTATAGTATAAATCAATGTACATTTAGTCATATAATTTAATATAAGTATTCACATAGGAATTTAACTAATATACCCTTAGAGTCAAATGACTAAATGTGTAGTGGCACTCAAACACAGCTGGATCCTATATCATCTAAATGATGCACTCTAAATTTACACAACAGAGTAGCATAAGTTTAGAATAAAAGGGGTTGTAACTCTGATATAAAGGGAGGGGCCTTACATCCTCCCCCCTTGTATAGACTTCCTCCTAGAAGTCTTTCGAGGTTGGAAAATTGACAACATTATAGGAACATTCAAGAGTTTGATTGACCATGCCAATTATTCTACTTTCTTGATGAAAGGAATCAAAACAATAAACTAAGAACATACATTAGAGGCATCCCTTTCATGAGTTTTAACATCGACATTTAGAATTGATCTGTAAACTAGGACGTTAAAGTTTTCTAAAACTTAATCCAATTACAGATTTAATTCCAGATCCAACAGTAATGCATGATTATGTATCTTAATCGTTGAAATTATGAAACTGAGTAATCCTTTCAAACACTTTAAATCAATTATCTGTAATAACATTCATGAGAGAACATAAAACCAAAATAAATGAGAGAACAAGAAAGAGATGGAAGAGAGACACAAACAACTTGATAACGGAGTTCACTCAATCTGAGCTATGTCTCTGGGTCCGCTTCTCAATGTTGGACCACTTTATTGATATCGCCAAGCTTCAATAGCCTTCTTACAATATCCAAGCTTTAATCACTCACAATCTCTCTCTTTACAATCTTACAATTCTTGGTGTAATCAACACCTTGTAATTTCTCTCCCAAAAATTCCTGCAAAGAGTATAAAATTTTCTCTCAAAAAACACATCTGAATTTTTTTCTCCACAAAATGCCTCAAGACTCTATCACATCACCTACTTTTATACATAAATTTTGCATATGAGGTTAAAAACCACCATAATAAATAAAATAACAAATTAACCCCCCTCCTTTGGCTTTTATAATTATAAGCCTTACAAAAAAACACTACCCGTTTATATAAAAACATTAAACAACCCCTTAAAGCCCTTGTCTTATTATATTCATGGGCCATTTGAGTTTAGGGAGTTGAGTTTAAAAATAAAATAACAATTTAGTGTTATTTTAGGAGGTTTTGTTTATTTTTTTACATGAGTTAATTTTCATTGATTTTTAGGAGATTTGGATCCCACCAAATCCGATTGGGATCCCACAAAATCCGATGGATTTTTGTGAGATAAAATAATCCTCCACACCTTATTTTCAAAAATAAAGCATGGTACGTGAATTTTGTGAGATTTTTGCCACATCACCTGCAACTCCCACGTCACCATCTAGTCAATTGCCATGTCACATGCTGACATCATCATTTTGAATAAAACTTTGACTGGCTCTATTTTCCTCAAACGGACTCCATTTTTGAAACTGAGGATAGTTCCAGAATCAACACGACAAGCACTATGACTTGGTGTCATTTTTGCTTGGATTTGAGACAATCAAATTTCACCTTTTTGAATGCTTGATTCACCTGTTTGACCAAACCTTTGACCAAGCATAACTCTGGCATATGACCTCCTTTTGACGCAATTCAGGTTGCATTGGGATCATGTCAGTGAGCTCTATCCAATGATGTCAAGTTTGAGAGATTTTGAGAGTATGAAATTTTTGAGATTCTTGGATCCTCCTGGATCAAGAATAATTTTTTTAATAAAACATTATCCCATATATTCTTAATATATAAAACAAATAAAAGGTTAACGAATATCCATGCAACTATAGATTATTGCTAATGTAACCAAATTCAATTAAATTACAACAATATATCAATAAATAAGCATCTTTTGATACACCTCAAAATCCCTTTTGCCATAAACAACACTCATGCTATTAGAAAATGTCTTTTCTTAAATGTCCAATCATGACTCAACAATTATTAGCTTCACACTGCTATCCAATTATGTTCTTAAGAGAAAAATTTACCTTATAATCATGGCACTCATACCATGTCTCAAGGAATATTAACTTTGCATCATTTGTTACTATCTTTCTCACATAGTTCACAGGTATTCCACATCATATTTATTTGCAATTTCATGGGTACACACAACCATAGCAAGGATGCTTTTCCCAATTTAGGTGAGCCTTTCCTCATACAACCAGATTATTTTCAACACAAGGTTCACACAATGGGATTTACAATGATGGATATTCTTGGATACCATAGCCATTAGGAAAGATGGTCTTGAGGCCCTTCTCTAAGGACCCCTCCATACATTTCCTAGTACCTTCCCCTTTTTTATTTAAGAGGGTTAGCCTCCAAAAGAAAGGTACATAAATAACAATCATAAAACTATGGGAAGAATGGATTTATGACTATCCCATACCAATCCCAATTGCAACCCCTTTCAAAAATAATTCCCGAATGCATCTACTCCCCTATACGACCTGCTAGGGAACCCCCCAAGATATGGAAGTTTACAGATGTCACATTACACCACACATTCCAGTAGTTAGCAAACATTAAGAAAGCCTCAAACTGAGTATCATAAGATCATAAACCAAATTTTCAATAAAACTCCCAAAAGAGGAATTTATAAATTCAAGAGAAAACAAAATGAAGATTGATTGTAGCTACATTTCAACATTCCAATCTTAATTCAAAAATGAAATTAAATAAGTCGTCAAGGAAATTGGACTATGACAACCTTAAAATGGCTAATTAGCCTTCAATGAAAGAAATATAAAGTTTCACATTGTTGGTGTACAATAAAATAAAGCAACAATTAAGAAATTAACAATAATTCATATTTCAATGATAAGATTTGCATATTACGAGCATTGTGTGACTTTGATAAGCCACCTAAGGGGATAATGGGAATGGTGGTTCTCTAACCACATAAGTATAATAGCATGCACTAATTGGTGGTCCCTAACCATATAAATATGATAACATGCAATATCATGGTGGAATGTTCCACATAGTATCAATGCCCTACATTACTGAAGTGTCCAAAATATGTAATCAAAAAATGTGATCAACAACACCATGAATATGGTCCATGTAATTTAATCCTTTATCCATGGGTTATAAACATCAAGGAATAGGTTTGCACAGTGAACCAACAAGTGTGGCTCTCATATGTGGGGGAGTAGGTCACAGTCAATGTCCTATTAGGGTTTAGATAGATCAGAGAAATAAACATTAACAATTATATGAAGATTAAATAACCCATAAATAAAAATGAAGAATAATACAAAAGAGATCAACACATAAATTTAACGTGGTTCACCCAATATGGGCTACATCCACAAAAAATCATCCACCAAATCATTTTGTTATCCAGTGCAAAATAGATTACAATCTCGTGATTTTTCACACACCGCAACTTACATCCCAACCACTTATAACAAGATTTTTTGGAAGCTTCTAGAATTAAGGTTTTACATAGTCATTTTTTTTATTTGACGTGTCAATGGGAAAACCTTGATGTGTTAACAGAAAAAAATTTGGGGGCTACACTCTCGAACCCCCGCTCGGGGCCCAACCTAGCCCCGAACGCTGACAAGAATATGTTACGAGTGTATAGTATTTGCATGATCATTCTCTACATACCAACAATCTCCCACTTGGAGACTGATCCTAGATGACACTACTGCACTTGTAGCTCCCACTGGATTACAGGGCTGGCTGGTTTCTTATGTCTACCATTATCCTTCATGAAGGCCAATGAAAACTGATGAGGAAATTAGTTTCTTCAGCGTAACCGCCTTTATGAACATATGTATAGGATTCTCACTTGTGTGAATTTTCTCTAGCTTCAACTGCCCATCCTCCAAAAATGACCAGACGAAGTGGTATCTGAATTGTGTGTGCTTAGTTTTTGAATGCAGAGTTGAGTTCTTAGCAAGATGAATGGAACCCTAGCTATTAGTGTACAAAGGAATATCTTCTTGTTGTTGTCCCAATTCATATAGAGAATGTTTTAACCAAATCATCTCCTTGTTGGCTTTCGTAGAAATAACATACTCAGCTTTAGTGGTTGAAAGCACAACAACCTTTTGCAGTCTTGAAATCCAACTGACTGTAGTACCTCCTATAGTAAAGACATACTTTGTAGTTCTCCTCCTGCTATCAAAACCACCTACTAGATCAGAGTCAACATATTCTTTTAGAGCATAATTTTTTCCCCCAAAACATAGTTTCTTTGAAGTAGTACCTCTCAAATATTGGAGAATCCATTTTACTGCATTCTAATATTTCATTCCTGGATTGCTCATATACCTGCTCACAACTCCCATTGCATGTGCAATATCTGGCCTTGTGCATACCATTGCATACATCAAGTTACCAACTGTTGATGCATATGGTATCTTAGATATTTTGTCTTCCTCCTTTGGTGTCTTTGGACACATCTCCTTACTCAACTTAAAATGACTAGGCAAAGGTGTACTAATTGCTTTTGCATCTTGCATGTTAAACCTTTTCAACACCTTCTCTACATATTCACTTTGAGATAAAAATAATTTTTTGTTTGTCCTATCCCATGTGATCCTCATACCAAGGATTTTTTATTACACCCAAATCCTTCATAGAAAATGAATTTGCTAATTTATTCTTAAGTTCATTAATATGTTGCATGTTAGACCTGACAACAAGCATGTCATAAACATAAAGCAACAAGATAATATAGCTACCATTATCCAATTTCTTAAAATAAACACAATAATCAGAATGACATCTTTTGTACCTTGTTCAACCATAAAACTATCAAATTTAAAATACCATTGTTGAGGTGCTTGCTTCAAGCCATACAAACTCTTCTTTAACCTACACACAAATTCCTCCTTACCCTTGAACTCATATCTCCATGGTTTTTACATGTATATTTCCTCTTCCAAATCCCCATGGAGAAATGTTGTTTTCACATCTAGTTGCTCAAGATGCAAGTATTTTGTAGCCACAAGACTTAGAATAGTTCTAATAGAAGTCATCTTTACAACTGGAGAAAACATTTCATCAAAATATATACCCTTGTTCTGTGCAAAACCTTTTACCATGAGTTTGGCCTTATATCTTTTCTTGCCTCCTTCTTCCTTCAACCTATAAACCCATTTATTTGGAAGTTCTCTTTTACCTGCAAGCAATTTGACTAAGTCCCAAGTCTGATTCTACAAGGAATTCATTTCCTCTTTCATTCCTATCTCCCACTGCTTTTGGGTATCTTTTTGCATCACTTCTTCATAACCTTGAGATTCACTAGAATTAGTTAATAATATAGAATATAATGATGGAGAAAATCTTTGTGGAGGTCTAGTTATCCTTTTAGAATGTCTAACACTTGCAAGAGTCTATGGGATAACTTGTTGCTGAACATCAAGTACCATTGGCATTTTATTTTCTAAAATATCATCCAACACCACATATTCCTTTT
>VDFB02058242.1:513335615-513399944 GCA_007258455.2 Sequoia sempervirens | reverse complement strand
TAATACTTTGGCCATGAGAGCACTACCATTCCTCCCTTGGATCTTTGAGCCTTGCCTATATATTTCTTCAACACTCCTCATCTTTTGTCTAGCTAAAAAGTCATCTTCTTCATTATCACTACCTACAGAAAATGTCTAATTACAAGTATTAGTCATTTCATTTTCAATAGTATTTTCATCATTTGTAGAAGTGCACAACTCATCCTCATCAATGTAGTCTCCATTTCTTTCTAAAATATTTGAAAAATGAGAATCATTTGTTGTTGTAGAGTGAGAGGGAGTGGCTGTAAGTTGTGAATGCTCATCAAACTTCACATCTCTACTAACAAATACCTTGTTTGTTGTCAAATCATATAACCTGTAAGCCTTTGATTCTTCACTATAACCCATAAACAAACACTTATGACTCTTTGGTTCTAGCTTTTCTCTTTTTGCATCAGGAATGTGTGCCCAAGCAATACACCCAAATACTTTAAAATATCCAATGTGAGGTTTCTTACCACTCCATGCTTCTTCAGGGGTGATGTTTGTGAGAGCTTTGGTGGGGATTCTATTTATAATATGTGCAGCACAAGAAACAGCCAAACCCCAAAATTTATTATGCAAACTTTTAAAATGCAACATACAACGAGCCATTTCTAAAAGAGTTCTATTCATTCGTTCAGCCACCCCACTTTGTTGAGGAGTATAAGGAACTGTTCTTTGCACCTTAATACCATAATTTTCACAAAATGACTCAAATGCATAATTGGAATATTCACCCCCATTATCCGTCCTTAAGCATTTAATTTTTTTGCCACTTTGATTTTCAACTAATGCCTTAAACTTTTGAAAAACTTCAAATACTTCATTTTTCATTTCAAGAAAATAAACCCATACTCTCCTGCTATAATCATCAATAAAAGTGAGAAGGTACCTGGCACCTGAAAGTGAAGGATATCTTGGTTCACATAAATCACTATGAATGAGTTGCAGCGGATGATTAGCTCTCCATGCTTTATCTGAATCAAAAGGATCTCGATGATGTTTCCCTAACACACAACCTTCACACACACCTTCACAAGCTGAAATTTTTGTTAATCCTCTAACCATATCCATTCTAACCATATCTTGTAATTTTCTATAATTTAAATGTCCAAGTCTAGCATGCCAAAGTTTTGACATATAATCAGTCTGAGCAATGAAATCATGAAAGAGTGTGTATTTATCATCAACAAACCCCACAAATTTAAATAGATTCTCTTCATGGTCAACTCTACCAATAGCAATTATATTGCTTGGGTTTTTTCTATCTCTAACAATAACTTGATCAACAGTGACAACAAACTCATATCCAACTTGAACTATTTTGTACACTGAAATAAGATTCACCCCCAATCCTTCAACCAGTAAAACATTTTTCAAAGACCCATTTGTTACATTAACAGTTCCTGTTCCTAAAACTGGAAGTTTCATTTTATTGCTAATAGAAATTTCTTGATCTGAATTCTTCCCTTCATAAAAATCAATAAACAAAGATCTATCCCCAGTCATGTGAGATGATGCCCTTGAATCTAAAATCCATTTTTTATAAGAGTTTGAAGCAAAGTATCCCCCCTTAACACTAGATTTACTCTTGGGTGTAGCAATTACCTCCTCATTTGATTCCTCTTGCCTTTTTAAAGAGATGGCTACAAAACTATGTTTATCCTTCTTTCCATTCTTAAACTTTTCTTGTTTGGGCTTATATTGCTACCTTTCATTGTCCCTCTTCTTCAAACAAAATTTCTCCATGTGTGATTCTCACCTCCACAATACCTGCCAATAATGGATTTTTTTCCAACTTGCTTTTCTGCACCATCATTTTTAGAAAAATGGTTAAAACCTTCATTATTTCAAAATTTATTATTTCCTTTCCAATTCTTTTTTCCATCATTTCTAAAAAATTTACTTTTGGCTATATATGCATGATTCTTCTTAATATGTCCTTTAATAAGTTGAACTTCTTCATCTAAAACAAACTTGCAAAATTGATCAAAAGTTTGTTGGGGGGTATTGGGATTTAGTTGAAGAACCCTTTTCCTTGATTCCTTAAATACTTTATATGGCTGGGGAAGCTTACTTTCAACCATTGCAATCAACTGAAAATCTTTTTTTGCATATTCAACACCCATTTTTTTGAGTTGGGCATTTAAAAAAGTAACTTCCTTGAAGTAATCAGACATTTTTTCAAAATCATATGGATCTAAATTCATCATTTTTTATTCTATACTAAACATGCTAGCAATGTCTGCATCTTTATAATCATTTTCTAAATTCTCCCATAGCTCTATTGGATTATCAACATCAACAAATATTCTATTTAGATTGGGGCTCAAAACGTTACCAATAATACCTCTAGCTTGTTCCAACTTGCATTTCCACAACTCCTTTTCTCTATCAGTTTGGGGTTCTCCAATTTCCTTATTCACTATCCTCCATAGAGCCTTTTCTCTCAAAGCATTCTTGACTGCAATCTTCCAATCTGCAAAAGCACTTCCATAAAAGATAGGAAAAACTTCATTTGAAGAGTCCATGTTAGCAAAAAATTAACTTTCAAACAAATATTACTCCAGCAATATAACAGCCCTGCAACCAAATATCACTCCAATAATATATCAGCTCTGCAAACAAACCACTTCCAGCAATATATTTTCCTACAGCAGATCCCTCTAGCAATATTTGTAGCTGAACCTCTAGATGAATCTCCAGCTGAATCTAGCTAAATCTAGCTCTGATACCATGTAAAAATAGTCCCAAAAATATAACAACAGTAATAAATAAATAAAAACAAGGCAAAACAAGGCAAAACAGAGTTGAAAATATATATATTTAATTCAATAAAAACTGTGTACAACAGTTGTTCTCAACACACATATATATAGCTATTACAACTTTGAAGCCTAGAAGCTTCTTGCTTTCTAGAAGACTCCAAAATCTGGAAACATCTTTTTACAACAGCTCTCTTGTTTTAAATTTTTTTTTTTCAAAAAACAGCGAAAGATTCTAAAAATATTCTTTTATTTTTAGACAATCTTAACTATCTCTAACAATCGCTTCTTCCCTTGTAGGCTCTTCGCTTGTGTATACTACTGGTCTCCTTGCCACGTCCACCCAATGTCATTATAAAAACCACATCCCACGGCTTTGTCTAAACGGTGGTTGGAGTTTAAATGTGGGTGCCTCTAGGGAGTCTATGATTGATAAAAGAGTCTCATTGGATTGATGGTTGCATAATGAGAGGTCCTTACATTTTGACATTGCAAGCCCTAGCGAACATCACCCATGTTGTCATTACTTCGCGAACAACCCACACAGGTTTTGCCCAAAGATTGCAACTGAATCATATTTCACATGACAATGACTAGGCATGCAAGATGAGGATTCGATTCTACACTCACCCTTGGGGGGCATGTCTATCTTCTTCACCAAGCTTTCATTCACCACTTCGCGAGGCACTTGTTCGATGGATGACGTCGCTGCAATGCTAACGGCTGCCACCCATGTAGGACCCACTATGTGGGTTTCCGCATACCTTTTTCCATTCCCTTGAAATCTCTTCAACATCATCCTCCTGCATGATCCCACCCATGGCCTCTTGATGGCAACCATAACGCGAGCCTCCGCTAACCTTTGGCTGCCATCTTAACAGCATTTTCATCGTGGTGCCCCACATTCTTTTTGACGAAATTCATCCTTGCAGGGTTTGTCTACCTCTCGATTGTTACTAACGGTGTCCCTGTAGCCTTCTCCCATGGCGGCCAACAAGCATAGCCTACCCACATGAGATAACTCTAGAAACGAAAGTTGTAAGTTGTGGATGGGCTGGGACACAATGTGTAAGGAACAAGAAACTAAATGATAAGGCTCAATAATATGGGAGGTGCTACCATACTGTTGAAAGAGGTTGATCATTTGAAGAACTCACGTCCGAGATGACGGGCAATGTTGCTAATTGGATTGATATAATAGGACATAATGCAGGCTAACGGGCTTCACTCCGTGCTTTTAAAACATGAATATCGAGATCGTTAAGGTTGTTGGATAGTCGATGTGGGTTGTTGGAAGAATGATTAAAATGTTAACATGGATGGATTAGTAAAATACAACGCATTCTTCATTTTCTAAAGGATGGATAACGGTGGTGGAGGAAAATTTGAATGAGTGTGTAGATCCAAATGAATGGACATCATCAAGCGGTCGAGATGTTAAATTCTTAAGCATTAATTTGATCTCCTTAGATTGCATGAAAGACCCGTGCTATGCCTCTATGAGAAGAGGAGGACGCATTTTGAAATGATCGACACCCTGAGCAAAATATTAAATGCTCATAGTTAGTAAGGAAGTATATCTTGTGGGGGATCATAATGTGGGCTTCCCTTAGCCCACTGTCGTCATTTACCACATCCTTATTCTTGGCCTATAGTGATAACCTTTCTTCATCCTTAGTTGCGGACTTCTCGAGCGCGAGTTCTGCTTCCTCGGTAGCCGTAGGTCTTCACCGCCACTGCCACGGCTATTACACTTCGTCCACCTGCACACTCTTCCCCGTGGAACCTCCGTGTGTGAAGCTCACTACCTCCCTGACTGCTAGCTACAGTGGTCTCCAACCGTTACCTGTTACCTTTTTACGACCACACATTCAATGGTTCATTGTAATCAACCATGATGAAAGGCTCGGCATTGGTAGGTGCAACATGCAATTTAATTAAAATCCAAACTGTTAAGCCTGTTGTATGGGTGTTAGAGCATTTTGAATAAGAAGCTAAGGGTGGCAATCGATTGATTTTGTTTTGATGGCTGCCATCCTGAAGTGGCCGAGATAGAAGGCCTTCAGGAAGATTGGCGACGCTATCAACGTTTCTATCTTCAAGCCACTGGGGCTATTTGAATAAACTAATCTAATATCTAAATTAAATATCGAGTCGCTGATATTAAGGTACCAAAGAGAGATACTTGAAGGCGGGTGATCAACATGTTCTACTGAAATGAGGATAATATAAAGAGGGTGCATAAACGAGTAAGATTTACCACATGACGTAAACTTGCAGTTATTGAGATAAATCAGTTTATTCACCATTCCACAAAGGCTAAAATACGGGAGAGTATCCTCGGCCCTGGATAAAAGCTCTGCATTTATATATGGCCCATGTAGAAGTTACGGTAGTTTTGATCAGACTATTTTGATACGAAATTAGATATTGTGGGGTGCAAGCACTTGCCGGTTTCGGCGTGGGGATAGGAGTTATCTGGCTAGAATTATTTAATAATCTTCTGAGGTCTAGTGAGGTGCATTTAAATATGGTAAAGTTTGTTCGGGTGGTAGATAAGTATGCGGGCGCCGACTACTTCAACGACCTCGTCCTTCACCCACAAGCTCCCTGACGGAGGTCATTCCCGCAATAGGTTCCTCTGTGGGATCCACAGCCTAGTTCGTTGTTCAGGCCATGGCTTCTTCACTAACGACGGTGGCTCCTCGTGGTGCAAGTTTTACCATCCTCAAAGCTTCCCATTTCTGGCAATGGTGGCATAGCGATACCCCTCCTCGTGCCACTCGCAGATGATTTTTTTCTCCCAACCGTGTGCCTTTATGAGCTCGAGAGCTCTCCTTCGCAGGAAGTTTTCAGAAGTGAAGGGCTAGGTGATGGGACGACATTGCTCCTAAGGAACGTGCAAGATCAAGCTTGCTCTCAGGTCACCAAAGGACAAATCAAGTTGCTCATTCAATATTACAGCTTTAGACAATGGATGGTGCATGGTTTCGATCAGAGAGGGTGACGTCCAAAAATAAGCAAGATGAACTTTCTAAAGGATTCCATGTAGTTATAACCTCATACTATTGGAGCCTAATGACGAACTATGATGGCATCATCGAACGACAATGAGAAGCCATATATCAAGATCGGCGAAAGCGGGGGTCATTGAGACGTTAATAGGTGTAGTGCTGGTGGATTAAATAAATCATTCAATTATAAAGAAGGATGGGGAGGCCGAATCATGACTATTTTGGTGACACCACACAATGCGGGTGCCACCACCTCTAAGGCTGCCCTTTAAACGTTGATGCTATAGTAGCATTCTGCATTCAAAATCCCACACGACTTGCCCAGGCAGATGGCCATCTCTCTCCTGCATCGTTGAAGTAGTAAACACCTTGAACCAGGGAGGGTTGGAAAGCTCCCGCCTATTTGAATCGCAGATTATAAAGACATTGGTGGCGATAAGATCCAAAGGGAATTTACTGGTAGGCATCATGTGCAAATGGTATCATGAAAGAAAAATACGCATTTGAAAGCTCAAGGGTATTAGACATGGGATGAGTAATGGAGGCTCATAGCGAGTCATTTCTTCTAAAATATTGAAGATCTTAGCTTGTTTGGGTAAATCATTGTAAACAAAAGGATTAATTGGGAGAAGTAGGAATGTTCGATGGAGTTAATAGGTGATGGTGAAGAGGGAGGGCCACCTGAGTTTTCCCATTTGGCATCACAAGTGTTGGTCGTGGGTATCGTAGTTGCGGAGGCTATGGCCCCCCTTTGTCGTTGCTACGGTGGCCATCGCTTGGCATCCCCCCGCACCTCCCCACCCGCAGACTTCAGCAATATGGGCTTCACACACTCATTGGCTGTCGTCTGGGCTCAACAACAGGGACATCCTTCATAGACGGTGTGCGACACCTCTGAGCCCGCGAGGTGGTTAAGGTGTATGCTGCAGAATATGTTGTGACGAGAGGGCACAAAAAAAAGAAGAGGAGGATTATAGGAATATGTCTACAATGCGGGCCTCAAGCAATATTTTATAAAACATTCTCCTCAAGAAAGACATGAAAGAACAAGAAAATGGATTAAATAAGCGAAGGCCTGACTCCAGATGCAACTCACATTGCAAAACTTGTAGTACAAAGAAGAACAGGTTGAGATCATTGGCACCCATGGCCTAGGGGACAAAAGTGGTACTCTTCCTAAACATGAGAGATCATAATATTAAGATCTATTAGAAGAAGAACCTTGGGAGACCAGTGGTACCGGCTTTAACTCGGGCTCGTCAAAGACAGCGGTCAGATATGAACACCCTGAGTTGATCCTTAGAGTTTAAGTTGTCACTAAAAGGTGGCAAGGTCGTAATGATCTTCTAATGGTGCAGATTCCACCTCTTTGAGGGTCGTCCATCCCCTTTGCCAGCTACACAATGGCATCTTTTTGTTACTACCTCCACCATGCAACTTCTCATGGTGCAGGTACCACGTCGTCTTAGGCTGTATGTCTTCACATCAGCCACAACGGCTCTCCTTCATGGTACACCCACATGGACACCCATGCTCAAAAGATCAAGAGGCCCTTTCACCTGTGACTGTCTCATTACGCATTCAAGTTTCGGCCAAGGAGGGCCAATTCACTCCTGGTGCAACAGGTTTAGCAAGCTTAAATAGGAAATCAAAAGATTTTGAATGACGTTCAAATAAGCATTAAGGGTTGAGGCTTTTAAAGGGAGTATATGTTGAAGGAAGATTTAAATGTTGTGTGTTATGAATTAAAGGGGTGCAAGTTTAAAATGGCAATTTTAATTTGCAAAGTTGGAATAAGATGAGCTCCTCAATAATGGAAATTGGTTAAAGAAATTTGAGGAAATATATCAACCCTTGGCTTCATTGGACCCAAAAGAGGAAATGATTAACATGGAAGCTAAGGCCTTCAAAGAGATGATCCAAGAACACTTGAACATCAAGGATGGACTAAGATTAGAAGAGGTGTTGATGTCTAGTTGGTGTAGATTCCACAATGCACCCCACTCAGAATTAACTTGTTCATCATGTGCAAGCATCATCACTCAAGTCAATGGCAGTTTGAACAAGTCAAGACAACAAACCCCCAATGAAGAGGAGTCATCCCATGAGGCAGGGAAGCTGTCAACATTTGGGGAACAATGCATTCAAGTTTAACCAAGAAATTCAACACAAAAAGGTACTGGGACAGCAGAAAATGATGCCGAAAGTGAAGGGGAAGGAGTTGATTCCCTTAGGACAGCAAGGAGCTTTGGTGAAAACTTGCTTGGAAGGGAGTTGGAAGGCCTCTCCTTCATTGGTAAAGGGCAGTCCTCCACTCAAGAAGAGGGACCGTTGACCATGGAAGATGAATTGACAAAGTTTGCAACAACATGTGTTGGGATAGCCGACAGAACTACTGAAGAACATAAAGAAGTAGAGGTTGAAAGCCTTGGGGCCACAAAGAATGATGATGAAAGCATAAGTGAGATAAGATTACAGGACCCCTCCTACATAAACAAAAGTGATCAAGCATCTAAAAATGAAAATTTAGGGGAGTGGGAACAATCATATGCCGCAGTTGTCTACTACCAAACCTTCTTCCAGAGTGATGATGAGAACCCGATAGTGGAAAGATACAAAGAGCTCATCTCAAGACTCTCAAGAGACTGGTCAGAACTAAAATGCCAAGTGGATTTAGAAGTGTTGTTGCTCCTGAATTGGTGTAGGCTTCATGATTCATCACATTTCAGGTTTATATGTGAGTTATGCCAAGAGTCCATCAAGCAAGTCAAAGGACAAGTCGAGCAACTGAGTTAACTGCTTCTTGTAGTCACTTCAGGGATCGAGCTAGAGGATCAAGAGTCAAATCCAAGTGATGACCTAGCTGAAGGTAGCCCTCATCAGGATATTGGGGCAGCAACTAAAGAAGAACAACGCAGCCCCGAGCCTCCAAACGATGAAGCAGAGCAAATAGGAGTGTTGTCTAGCAGACATTAAGAACCTTTCCTCTTGAAGAACACTTGTACATGAGGGATGATAGGCTTTATGGAGGACTTCCGAAGGTGGACTGTTCATCATACATTGATCCTCTTGATAGGCTAGTGTCAATTGTGTATTTCTTCCCACTTGGAATCATGCCACAAAGGCATAGCGATGCTGAGGAAGAGTACATTACAGAAGAGGGTGGTGTAGAGGACATATTACCTGAACCTTTGGGCGATGAAATATTATAGTTTTCAGATTGGGAGAGGAATTCCTTCTCCATCTACCATGATGATGAACAAGAGGAAGCTAGTGAACGACATGGTGAGCCACATGAATTGCAAAAAGAAGAAGATAAAGGTGGAGGTGTTTTGGTGGTTGCCAACAAGTATGAAAGACCTAACCAACTACAAGATGCAACTAGGAGTCTGACCATATTGACCATTACTGATCCTCCTTCACATTAAGAGGGCTGCAATAGGACAAATTCATCCATGTCATCATCCCATGACATTGAACATCATAAAATTAAGGTCAACACCTGGGGAAGGAGATGGGACAACATGTCTTTTGAGGACAACAACTGAGTAGACATCAAAACAAGGGAGGATCAAAGAAATAAAGTGTACCTCCTCGAAGAACAGTCGATAGGGGTTGCAGATCCCACGCGAGGCTTGGAAGAAGTGTTTGTTGCCCTGTCTTCCTAGCCCTATGCAATCCCAAGATTAGAAATGCTGCATAATCCAGTGCCTCCACTTGAAGCTGCCAATGCAATGACCGACGATGCGATGCTCACACTCAACTGTCAAATGATGTTGCCTCTACATGATGACATCCAGGTTCTATCATTCCTTGCTCCTACGAATACTTATAATTACATTTATCATTTTGATTATGGGAACGAAGTGAGACGGACTTGTTTGTGGATTGACCGTGGGTTTAACAAACCTCCTCAATTGCTCATTTTTCCTGAATATGTCATTGCATTTGAATGCTGCAACATTGAACTTTATTTTTTTGAATATAAGGATAAATCTACATGGCTTAGAACTGTAACTATTTCTTGTCTGCTTGTGCATGTATTACAAATCCCAATGGGTGTGAATGTCAGTTGTCCTTGCCTGAACACGGTCCTTTGTAAATATCTTTGTACATAATCCTTTTCAGTAGTGTAGGCTTCGTGCATATACTCTGATTTCCTACTTTTGTTAGGCTTAGTTGGTTTGTTGTAGGTTAGTTTGCTTTCAGGTTGTTTCCCTTTCGTTTGTTTTTTCTTTCCTGCTTTGGTTAGTGTAGTTGTTTGCTTTTCATTCGCTTTGCTTTTGTTTTGCTTTCACTTTGCTGCTGCTTTGCTCGGGGTCCCTTTGCTTTTGGTTGGGTGCATCTATGCATGCACAACATTCATTTATTGCCTAGGGTTTTTCTATGTATTTCTTCACCAAACTCTAATCAAGTTTTCAGAGTGGATAGTGAGGGTCTTCCATTAGTGCCAAGTGATCTGGATGTTTGGTCCAAAGAGGATAAACCGTTGGTTTAGTCCGGCTCTGATGTATTCTAACATCTTATATCTCATAGACATTTTAAGAATCTAGAAGTCACTGTAGGTCCTTTGTTCAAAGTCTGGTTAAGTGAAAAATCTAAAATTTTCCTTCAGTGCCACTGTGATTCTCAGCCTTGAGTGCGAGCTTCATTGCTTGCAAGTTTAAATGAAAAGAATTGAAAATAGAAAATCAAAAGAAAAGAAAGGCAAAAGAAAACATTGAAAATCAAAAGAAAGAAAATCAAATTTTTAGGAGGATATGAACAACTCTACCAGGGCTATGGACACCCAACCGGTAGTAGAGCAATGTTTGGGAGAATCACAATGACAACCTTATCAAGGCTATGGATGCCTGACTAGTAGCGAGGCAATGTCCCAGATGCTTTTGAAGTTAAAATAAACTATGTGGCTTAACTTGATAGAGCTTGGGTTCCTCTAGCAACTAAAGGATGGGAATTACCGCAATTGCACACACTTGGATTTTCAGTATACTGAAGGTTGGGTTGACTAGTGGTTTTGATCTTTTGGTCAAGTGTTCAGCTCGTTTGCTCTAGCATGAAGGTCGAAACTAGAGATTTTGGGTTCGTGATTCCAGTTTGTCATCAAAATGCTTTGGAGTATTTCCCCAGTGAGTCGCCATTTGTTGTGCATATTTTGCATACGCCCCGCCATAGGCAAGGACCCCCTCTTTTTGCTCCTAAATGGTCATTTTCGCTCCTGATGGGTTGCTCTACTCTCGTCTCGCGTTGTGTGCCCTTTTTTCCAAGCCCAAGTCAGTCACAAGCCATAAAATGATTAATTTTCCATTGGCCTAGGTCGCCTGCCTAAATATCACTAAGTTATTTCCTAGTGTGGGATCAACCATGCGAGTTTCCCCTTTTCTTTTCACTCAGCATCTGTTAACCCTCGCAAACCCACATTTGCGGGTCTCCTCTTGTCATTTGTCGTTGTGTTTTGTCGTTTGCCTACAGCCAAGCCCTGGCATCTAGCTAGAGTGCAGACCCCACACCTATTTTTGCTATTGTGTCCTTCATGCTCCATGAACCCACAGTGTGGGTCGCCCTATGCAGATCTTCATCCCCATTTCAATGCTTACATAGCGGTCGACCCTTGACTTCTGCCTGCATGGCGGGTTCCATAGTTGGTCCTTCCGTCTTTTTTGTTCTTGCAAGCCAACTAACCGATCACCTCAAATTGCCTAAGTCTAAATGTTCACAAGTCTCTTCACTCGGTCTGCCCTTGCTCGACCTCGGTCGCCTAATGACTAAGCCTCCACATCATCATGTTGGGCAGAACCCATGTGTACCATTTCCTTGCAATAAAATTTGAAGTCTCCAGGTAGATTCTTGATTTTGCGCTTGCTGGCAGGTCCACCCTTATGGGTCACTGCCTACAGGAGGCCATCACTACAATGTCGTCTCACAACGATAATTCTTCGCTGCCTCCTCGCTTTGCGGGCCCACGACCCACTAGTGCCATCTTCCCCACTGCGGGCCTCTGCATTGCTTCTTCCATTGCGGGCTTTTCGCTTGTGGATACTACTAGTCTCCTTGCCACGTCCACCCACCATCATTATAAAAACCACATCCCATGGCTTTTTCTAAATGGCAGTTGGAGTTTAAATGTAGGTGCCTCTAGGGAGTCTATGATTGATAAAAGAGTCTCATTTGATTGATGGTTGCATGACGAGAGGTCCTTACATTTTGACGTTGCAAGCCCTAGGGAACATCACCCATGTTGTCATTACTTCACGAACACCCCACACGGGTATTGCCCAAAGATTGCAACCAAATCATATTTCACATGACAATGACCAGGTGCGCAAGATGAGGATTTGATTCTGCACTAACACTTGGGAGGGGGGCACATCTATCTTCTTCACCAATCTTTCATTCACTACTTCATGGGGCACTTGTTTGATGGACGACGTCGCTCCAACACTGACAGTTGCCACCCATGCGGGTTTTCGCATACCTTTCGCCGTTCCCTTGACAGCTCTTCAACATCGTCCTCCCGCATGATCCCACCCATGGCCTCTCAATGACAACATAACATAGGCCTCTGCCAACCTCTGGCCTCCTTCTTAAAAGTGTTTCCACCGTGGCACCTCACATTCTTTCTGATGGAAGCCATCCTTGCAGGGATCGTCTACCTCGTAGCTGTTACTAACGGTGTCCCTGTAGCCTTCTCCCACGGCGGCCAACTAACATAGCCTGCCCACATGAGATAACTCAGGAAATGAAAGTCGTAAGTCGTGGATGGGATGGGACACAATGTGTAAGGAACGAGCAACTAAATGATAAGGCTCAATAATATGGGACGTGCTACCATACTGTTGAAAGAGGTTGATCATTTGAAGAACTCACGTTCGAAATGATGGGCAATGTTGCTAATTGGACTGATATAATAGGACATAATGCGAGCTAACGGACTTCACTCCGTGCTTTTAAAACATGAATACCGATATTGTTAAGGTTGTTGGATAGTTGACGTGGGCTATTGGAAGAATGATTAAAATGTTATCATGGATGGATGAGTAAAATACAGTGCATTGTGCATTTGCTAAAGGGTGGATAACAAGGGTGGTGGATGGAAAATTTGAATGAGTATGTACATCCAAACGAATGGACATCATTGAGTGGTCGAGATCTATAATTCTTAAGCATTAATTCAATAGCCTTAGATTGCATGAAAGACACGTGCTATCCCGCTATAAGAAGAGGAGGATGTGTTTTGAAACGATCGACGCCCTGAACAAAATATTAAAAACTCGCAGTTAGTAAGGAAGTATATCTTGTAGGGGGGTCATAATGTGGGCTTCCCTCAGCCCGTTGTCATCGTTTACAACATCCTTATTCTCAGCCTGTAGTGGTAACCATTCCTCATGCTTCATTGTAGAGTTGTCGAGCGCGAGTTCCACTTCCTTGGTAGCCGTGGGTCTTCGCCGCCACTACCACAACTATTACACTTCGTCCACTTACACACTCTTCCCCGTGGAACCTTCATGTGCAGAGCCCTCTACCTCCCTGACCGATAGCTATAGTGGTCTCCGACCATTACCCGTTACCTTTTTACGGCCGCACATTCAATGGTTCGCTGCAATCAACCATGATGAACGGCTCAGCATTGGTAGGTGCACCATGCAATTTAATTAAAATCCAAACTGTGAAGCTTATTGTATGGGTGTTAGAGAATTTTGAATAAGAAGCTACGGGTGGCAATCAATTGATACTATTTTGATGGCTACTATCCTAAAGTGGGCAAGATTGAAGGCCTTCAAGAACATTGGCAATACTATCAACATTTATATCTTCAAGCCAATGGGGCTATTTGAATAAACTATTCTAATATCTGAATTAATTATCAAGCCGTGGATATTAAGGTGCTAAAGAGAGATACTTGTGGGTGGATGATCAATGTGTTTTACTGAAACGAGGATAATATAAAGAGGGTGCATAAATGAGTAAGATTTATGACATGACGTAAACCCGCACTTATTGAGATAAATCGGTTTATTCACTGTTCCACAAAGGCTTAAATACGAGTCTCCTTGGCCCTGGACAAAAGCTCTGTATTTATATATGGCCCATGTAGAAGTTATGGGAGTTTTGATCAGACTATTTTGATACAAAATCAAATATTGTGGGGTTCAAGCACTTGTCGGTTTCGGCGTGGTGATAGGAGTTATACGACCAAAATTGTTTAATAATCTTCAAAGGTCCAGTGAGGTGCATTTAAATGTGGTAAAGTTTGGTTGTGCAGCAGATAAGTATGCGGGCGCTGACTACTTCAACGATCTCGCCCTTCGCCCACAAGCTCCCTGGAGGTCATTCCCACAGTAGCCTCCTCTATGGGATCTGCACCCTAGATCATCGTTCAGGCCACGACTTCTTCATTATCAGCGGTGACTCCTCATGGTGCGGGTTCTGCCATCCTCAAAGCCGCCCATTTTTTACAGCGGCAGCATAGCGGTGCCCCGCCTCATCACACCCGCGAATGATTTTTTTCTCCTAGCCTTGTGCCTTCATGAGCCCAAGAGCTCTCCTTTGTAGGAATTTTTCAGAAGTGAAGGGATGGGTGATGGGATGAAATTTCTCTTGAGGAATGTGCAAGATCAAGGTTGCTTTCAGGTCGCCAAAGGACAAATCAAGCTACTTATTCAAGATTACAGCTTTAGACAATGGATGGTGCATGGTTTCGATCAAAGAGGGTGACGTCCGAAAATAAGCAAGATAATTTTCTAAAGGATTCCACGTAGTTATAACCTCATACTCTTGGAGCCCGACAATGAACTATGATGGCATCATTGAATCACAATGAAGAGGCATATATCAAGATCAATGGAAGCGTGGGTCATTGAGAGTTTAATAGGTGCAGCGTTGGTGGATTAAATAAATCATTCGATTATAATGAAGGATGGGGAGGCTGAATCATGACTATTTTGGCAACACCATACAATGCGAGTGCCACCACCTCTGAGGCCGCCCTTTAAACGACAATGCTATAGCAGCATTCCGCATTCAATAACCCACACGACTTGCCCAGGCAAATGGCCATCTCTCTCCTGCATCGTTGGAGTAGTAAACGTCTTGAATCAAGGAAGGTTGGCAAGGTCCCGCCTATTTGAATCATAGATTATAAAGGTGTTGGTGGCGATAAGGTCCAAAATGAGTTTACTAGCAGAAATCCCGTGCAAAAGGCATCATGAAAGAAAAATATGCATTTGAAAGCTCGTAGGTATTAGACATGGGATGAGTAATGGAGGCTTGCAGCGAGTCATTTCTTCTAAAAGATTGAAGATCTTAGCTTGTTTCGGCATGGGTAAATCATTGTAAACAAGAGGATTAATCAGGAGAAGTAGGAATGTTTGATGGAGTTAATAGGTGATGGCAAAGAGGGAGGCCCACCCGAGTTTTTCGCATTTAGCATCACAAGTGTTGGCTACAGGTATCGTAGTTGCAAAGTTTGTGGTCCCCCCTTTGTCGTTGCTATGGTGGCCATGGCTTGTCGTCCCCTCGCACCTCCCCACCCACGGATTTCGGCAATGTGGGCTCCGCACACTCCTTGGCTGTCGTCTAGGCTCAACAATAGGGACATCCTCCGTAGATGGCATGCGACACCTCCGAGCCCACGAGATGGTTAAGGTGTATGTTGCAAAATATGCTATCACAAGAGGGCACAAAAAAAGGAGAGCAAGATCATAGGAATATGTTTACAATGCATGCTTCAAGCAATATTTTATAAAGCACTCTCCTCAAGAAAGATATGAAAGAACAATAAAATGTATTAAATAAGTGAAGGCCTAACTCCACATGAAACTCACGTTGCCAAACTTGCAGTACAAAGAAGAACGGGTTGAGATCATTGGTGCCCATGGCCTAGAGGACAAAAGTGGCACTCTTTGTTGGAATATTTAATTTCTCCCTCCCGAAGACTTACACTAATTGCATATTCCAGCATTTTCAGTGAAAGCATTAATTGCTATGTATCCAAAACTTTCCCATTCTCTAGAAGCTTCCTGAGGCTTCTCTTGAACTCTATGTCGGTTCTTACTATCTGGAACCTTCTGGCAATCTTTGTACTCCTCTATAAAAGAGGATCGATGTAAAGCTTTTTGCAAGCAAGCAATAGAAAAGCGTTGCAGCAAATGTTGAGTAAATCTCTGTGGCTGTTTTAGTGTCTGTGTTTTCTCTCCTCTCTGTTTCTTAATATGGTATCATAGCCGATGGTGATGGGGCTAGCAGATTGATCGTGGGTTGCAGGAGATCACAGATCGCAGTTGAAGCAGAAGATTGCCAAAAAAAGTTGTAGCTACTGTTTGTTTATTGAAGAGTCAGTCACAGTTGTTCTAAAGACAACGAATCCTCATCGAAGTCTGATTTGAGCCTGCAGCCACCTCAAAAAAGGAATCGTAGCCTGGGAAGGATGAGAGTGGATTGAAGTTTTGAACATCTTGAAGGAAGTTGCTGTTGTTTTTTGAAGACAGATTTTAGCCACTGTGTGAAGGAATATGAAAGCTGGAGTCACCATGGTTGAATCGAGCAATGGAGGGAAGTTTTTTGAACACCAGCCTGCAAGAGAGTTTGACTGTAAGTTGTATAATGTCAGTTATGCATAATAGGATAAATTGGTTGAGTAAAGCTCTTTGGTTGGTTATATTGAGGAATTTTATAGAGAGATATTAAAATTTGTGGTTCTAGTTCATAATGGCTGATGGTTACATATTCTATTGGTGTATATGATGGTTGGCTTGCAAATTTAAAAGTCTAGAATTAAAAATTAAAATAAGTGTAAAGAATAGTTTTTTAAGTTATGGAATATCATAAAAGGAGTGTGAAAAGTGTAAAGAGTTGCAGGTGTTCAAGACAAGACTTAAAATAGTCAAATCAGTGAAAGGAACAGATTATAAATATTAAAGGAAATTGTCAAAAGGCTGTAGACAAGTGCAACTATTGAAGGTAAGGTAAATCCTTTTGTGAACAATATGAGTTTATGAGAGAGAAAAAGAATTTGTAGAAAAGATAATGTTGCAAAGATTGTTGATTCCCATGTTAAAGTTGTAGTTGTCAAAGTGTTGTTAATTTTAAAGAAGAAATTGAAGAAAAGAGTATTGGTGTAAGTGACATCAAGGTGAGTTTAAATTGGTTGAATCAATGGGAAAAGTTGGTAAAAGAGTGTTAAAAGAAAAAGAAAATTTAATTTGTGAGAATGACTTTTTAAAAGAAAAAAATAGTGAACTTTTGAAAGATTTGTGTCAAGTTAAGGAGAAGAATAAAATACTAGAAGAAAAGTTAAAAGTGGTTGATGAAGTTTTAGAAATTTTGTAGGAAGATAGTAAGAAGAATGAAGAGTTAGAAGAAAAATTAAAGTTGTTTGATGAGGTTAAGAAAAATAATGAAGATTTACAAGAAAAGATAAAGAGATTACATAAAGAAAATTGTTCACAAAAAGAAGAAATATCAAAGTTAAAAGAATAAAATGAATGTTTAAAGTCAAAATCATTAGTTTGTGATGTCTAATGTTGTCCAAAAGATTTGAATTGTTCGGTTGATAAATCAGTTGGTTTATGTGGTATTGCTCAAGTGGTTCATGATGAAGAATATAATAATGAAGATGATAATGTGTCTACAAATCTTGATAATTGTTATGAAAAAAATGTTGGTTTAAAAATTATGAAAAGAATGGGTTACAAAGGTGAAGGTTTGGGAAAACATGGGCAAGGAACAAGAGAGCCTATTCAGCCATTAGTGAGGCCAAAGTATGAAGGTCTCGGGTATGTCACAGGTAAGGAGAATGATACTACAAGTCCATAAAAATTTGTTCAAGAAATGAAAAGTGTTGAGTGTACACATTGCCATAGGAAAGGACATACCAAAGATAAGTGTTGGGAATTACACCCTTGTAGTGTGTGTGGTTTAAAAAACCATTCTGAAAAAATGTGTTGGAATACAAGTTGGAATAATGAATATATAAAAAAGTGCATGAAAATGAATTGTGGTTGGAATTTTGGAACAAATTGGCAAAAGTTGACCAGTATGTTCAAAAGGTTGTTCAAGTACAAGTGTTCATATGTAAAAGATGATAGAAATCAAAATGATTCAAAAATTAGCTAAAAGTGAAGGTGCATGAAGCCGGCAAGATCAAAGATTATGATTGAGAACAGGATGAAACTAAAATTCTTGTGCAGCAAAGTGTTGTAGCCTACTTCCAAAAAATGGAAGAAATTGGATTTCAAATCAAAAGATCAATGAGCAAGCAAGGAATTTGCAGACAAGGAATTTTTCGAAAACAAAATGTTTGATGACCATCATTGAAAAAGTGATTGTAAATGGGTACCTAACAAGGCTTTAGGCTGGAACCCATCCTTTTAAAAAAAATGATATAGTGAGTTTGCAAATTTAAAAGACAAATTGAAAATGATAAAATTAAATGTGGTCGAAATTAAGGGGGAGTGTTGGAATATTTAATTTCTCCCTCCCGAAGACTTACACTAATTTCATATTCCAGCATTTTCGGTGAAAGCATTAATTGCTATGTATCCAAAACTCTCCCATTCTCTGGAAGCTTCCTAAGGCTTCTCTTGAACTCTATTTTGGTTCCTACTATTTGGAACCTTCAGGCAATCTTTGTACTCCTCTATAAAAGAGGATCACTGTAAAGCTTTTTGCAAGCAAGCAATAGAAAAGTGCTGCAACAAATGTTGAGTAAATCTCTGTGGCTGTTTAAGTGTCTGTGTTTTCTCTGCTCTCTGTTTCTCAATACTATTCCTAAATGTGAGGGATCAAATTATTAAGATTTGTTAGAAGAAGAAGCTTGGGAGAGCAGTGGCATTGGCTTCAACTCGGGCTCTCAAAGATGATGGTCAGATATGAACACCCCGAGTTGAGCCTCAGATTTTAAGTTGTCACTAAAAAGCGGTGGGGTCGTAATGATCTTTTAATGGTACAGATTCTACCTCTTTGAGGGCCACGCATCCCCTTTGCTAGCAGCACAATGACATCTTTCTGCTGCTACCTCCACCGTGTAGCTTCTCATGGTGCATGTTCTGCGTCATCTTGGGTTGTCCATCTTCACCTCAGCCACAACGGCTCTCCTTCATGGTACACCCACATGGACACCCATGCTCAAAAGATCAAGAGGACCTTTCAACTGTGATTGTATCATTGTGCATTCAATATTTGGCCAAGGAGGGCCAATTCACTCCTGGTGCAATGGGTTTAGCAAGCTTAAATAGGAAATCAAAAGATTCTGAATGACGTTCAAATAAGCATTAAGGGTTGAGGATTTTAAAGGGAGTATATGTTGAAGGAAGATTTAAATGTTGTATGTTATGAATTAAAGGGGTGCATGTTTAAAATGTGATTTTAATTTGCAACATTGGAATAAGATGAGCTCCTCAATAATAGAAATTGATTAAAGACATTTGAGGAATGGTTTGAGCAAGGGTATATTTCAAAACTTGCACTTGAAGGTGGGAAATCTAAAGATTTTATTAAAACCTCATTGCATTAATTTATGTTTTAAGTAAAGCCTAATCGATTATATTTTCCATGCAAGATAACTAGTTAAAGGTTATCAAGGTGGACAACAAGTGAATGGTCATCGTTGAGGACCTATCAAATGGGATGAAGACAAAGGATACTATGTCATAATGGTTCACATACAAAGGATACAAACAGAGGTCTGAAGATACTAAAGTGAAGGATTTGCTTGTTCATGAATATATGCCAAAGGAGAACTGATTTCCATAAGAATGAAGACTCAGACAGCCTGCTCCAAGGAATTCAATACTAAGAAAACAAAAGACTGTTCTCCAGAATCAAAAATGAAAGGAGTTATTTTTCCTTTCACTAAATGATCAAAATCTACCAAGAGTTGTCTCGTCAGAATAGGGGGCAGCTAATCTATTACACAATAATGCAAATCTATGAACAAAGGCTCATTTGATTGATTGAAGAATACTATGAACACATCAAGCAAAAAGCAACCTTTAAACAGTTTCAGCTACAACAAAAGAGCAATCAACTAAAAGACAAAACTGCTATAGTGACAAAGCACTAGAAGACAAAATAAGGAAAAGTCAAATGATGTATTTTAAATTGTCATATAATGGGGCGTAGGTGAAACCCTAACTTGTATCAAATCTAACCCACACAATGCAAATTCATCCTAGCCATTCATTTGGGATTAGGAAAACTATAAATAGGCGCTTTCCCCTCATTTCTAAATGGTTGGAGAGCTGGTGTAAAAGGTATTTGCAGCAATAAAAGATAGCATTGCATTATTTTATGGATGTTTTCTTTGGGTTTTCTCATCTTGCATGTATGGTTCTACTTCCATGTTAGTTTTAGATTATAGTTTCTTGAATGGAGGTGATAATGGTGTTCGCTATTATGGTATTTGATGAATTTCCAGCTCATGTTTTATGTGATTTGTTGATGATGAATCACTTTGTAAAGCTAGTCTTAGCTATTTGGAATTGTTGTAACTAACTTCTATTGTGTGTTTATGAGGTGAATGCACAATCTAAAAATCTACAATCCTTAGAAGATTGCACTGGTTTTGTGTAGTTGTAGGTTTCTCTTGGTCAAGCAAAATCTAGTCTGTGGGAGTTTGTCTACTGTAGCAACCTCCATGATTACTTTTCATTCATAGATTAGGATTAGAACAACTTTCTTAACCCTTTCCCTTTTGCTATTTTTTTTTAACTCCTTTGTTAGAATAGAATTCCAAGCATCACCATAATGTTAAATTAGATGATCTTGGTGAGTTTTAACTTGTTTTGAGTGGGCAGCCATTGTTCACTCACTTCTAGCACTTTTGAAACTCCATTTGCAGACCCAACTTCCCATGCTTTGTAACTCATTTGTAAGACCGCCTTGTGATTACCAACAAAATCACATCAAACAATTGAGAGATTTCAAGTATTGTCATGACCTAACATCTGAGAGACTTAGGTTAGTAATTTGTAACTTGTTGCAAATTTCTACCTTTCAAGAGAGGTAGTGCACTTGTGCACTACTTGTGTAGAGAGGTGCAAAAACATCCATCAACAAAGCCCAATGCCTAATTTTTCTATTGAAAAGAGGATCATTTGATCTAATATTTCCCAATTAGGAAAAATAGGTCATCCTTTTCCCCTTCAGAAGCCCCCCCAGCCAAATTTTCCTCCAATATTTCCTTACGGTATAAGCCAATCATCAAGCTCCACCGCCTCCTCGCAAAATGAACAATGGTATTCCCTCTTCTAATCTTTTCTATCCTTCTAAGCCCCTTGCTATAGCCAATGCCTCTTATAAGGATGTCATTATGAGTAATGATTGGAAAACTATTTGAAAACGTAAAGAACCTTCTTCCCCTTCCTCAAATTCTCACTCCCCTCTTATTGAATCTATTGCTCTAATTTATTCCAAGTTGTTGAAATCCCCTAGTAGATCTTTGTCTCCTCCTAATTCTAGACAATGGTCTAGATCTCCTTCCAACAGTTCAATTGAAAAACTAATCCATGATCAAGAAGTTCCCATCTCTAATCGATATGGAGTTTTTCCATAAGAGGAGGATGATTATCTTGATGTTTCACCATGAGATTCAAAATATTATCTTGGAATGTGAGAGGGGTTTCTCACCCTCATTACAAATTTAAAGTCAAGGACACTATTGAGAAATGGAAGCATGATGTGCTTTTGTTACAAGAAGTTAAGATTGGTCCTGAACGTTTAAAAATGTCTCTTTTCAATCTATGGAAAGATGCTCTATTTGTTCATACGTTGCATAAGTAGGGCAGCAGTGGGGTTGTTCTTGGATTGTCTCCTTCAATTTCTAAACACGTCATTGATAAGGGTGAGGACCCAACCCATAACTATGTTTGGGCCCTCACCTTATCAATGGACAACCCCTTGGTTTCTATTCAATTTATGCTCTTAATAATTTGAGAGAAAGAGTTTCTCTTTAGGACTGGATGTCTAAGAACCTTTGTATTATTGATTGGGTGTTGGGAGGAGATTTTAACATGGTGGAACATTTCGAGGATCGCAATTGGTTTAATCATTTTAAGCTCAACCAGGAAGAATTTGAAAAATGGATTTATTGTAGGAATGTGCTTGGAGTTGTTGATCCTATCCATAAAATATTCTCTTTTCATGGCAATAATTGGTACACTTGGTCTAATTGTATACTAGGTAATGATAGGAAGTTGAGAAAATTGGATTGCTTTAATTTATCTCACAACTTATAGTTAGATAAGTTATCTCAGAATTTTTGGGTGCTAGTGGACTATTCTACTACTTTATCTAATCATTATCCAATTGTTTGTTTGTTGTCTTCTTCAGAGAATGTTGATGTTGAGTCTTCCTCTACACTCCCTTTCAAGCTTAATATTTCTCATCTTAAAAATAAAGAATGTTTTTAAGCCTTAGTTAGGATTTGGAACTCTCTACCTAAACCTATTGAAGGAGAGTCATGGGTGAGATGGTGGATTTCTGCTATATTACAATGTATTGAGTTTCTTTGTTCATTCAGAAGAAGAATGGCTTGGAAACGTAAACACATTGAAAAATATCTCCAAGAACAATTAGAACTTGCTAGATCTAAACTTAATTTGGATCCTCATAATGAAACTCTTCATAAATATATTGTTGTTACTGAAGCTTAGCTATGAAAACTTGACCATTATAGAGGAAAGGGTGCCAAAATTAGAGCCATAATTCAATGGGTCAAGGAAGGGAAAAAGGGATCTAAGTATTTCTTTAATAATCTCCACTATAAGCATAAAAAAGAGAAAATTGAAGCTATAAGGGATGAAAGTGGACAACACTAACCAAGAGAAAATTATTAATTTGTTTTATAATTTTTATGAAAGCATGCTCAAAGAAGAAACTAATTGGACTAATATCCAACATGTATTGGAGGATACCATATAGGAATTTATTCCGAATATGATTGATCCAGGTTATAGAAAATATTTGGATTGAATCCTCTTTTTGGAGGACATTGAACATGTTTTGTTTTCTATGAAACCAAATAAAATTCCTAGCTTTGATGGTCTTCCTGCTAAATTTTATCAAACTATGTGGAAGCATATTAAGGATGAATTGCATATGCTATATTTGGAGGCTTTTCAAAATGGTTTGTTAGGTCCTATTATCAATAAAGGTATAATTGAACTTATTCCTAAGGGGAAGAATGAGGATACCATTGTTGGTTGGCATCCAATTACGTTACTAAATACTTCATATAAAATTATTGTAAAGGATTTAGCAATCAGAATTAAGCTCATTGTTCAAATTATTGTGAGAGCTGAGCAAATGGGGTTTTTAAAAGGGAGATATATCCTTGATAACCTTATGCTTGCTTGGGAGACTATGGAATGGGCACAAGAATTAGGCCAAAATGCTTTGATAGTCAAGTTGGATTTTGATAAAGCTTACAATAGAATTCATTGGAGCTTTATTCTTAAAATGCTTCAATGGTTGGGTTTTGGTCCTAAAATTCAAAATCATGTTCAAATGTTGTTTCAAGATGCTAATGCTCATTTTATTATTAATAAGAATATGTCTGACTCCTTTGAGTTACAACATTCCATAAGGTAGGGATGTCCCCTTTCTCCCTTTTTGTATGTTCTTACAGCTGATGCATTGGGTTATTTTCTACATAAAGCTCATCAAATGAAACTTAGCAAAGGGATTTCTATTCCTCAAGACAAACTGGTTATTAATTCCCACTTTGTTGATGATAGTATGTTATTCCTACATAATTTTGAAGAGGAGGTGAACAATGCTTTGAAAATTGTTAATTTGTACTGTGAGATATCTTGCTCTTGCATTGCTCATAATAAAACCAAATTTTTAATGAATCAACCTTATTCTAAGCCACAATGGATACCAAAAGAATGGAAGAAAATCAAGTATGGTGAGATAAATAGATATTTAGGTATCCCCTTTGGTTTGGGAGTTTCTCTTTCTGATATGTGGACTTGGTTCTTAAATAGAATTAAGCATAAGTTGTTCAATTTTGGTAATAAATTTATGTCTTTGGCTAGCAAGCTTCAAGTGGCTAATAAGATTCTCATTTCTTCCCATGTGTACTACTCTTCTTGTTGGATGCCTTCTGAACAAGGCTATGAGGAACTCAATAGAATAATTCGTAGGTTATTGTGGTCTAGATGGGATGGTAATGGTAGTTTTATTGCTTCTTCATGGTCTCATTATATTCAGCCAAAGCACAAAGGAGGCTTGGGGCTTCTTGACCCCCAAACCCAAGGGATTTGCCTTGCTGCAAAATGGATTGTTAGGGCTTCCAATAGAGATGAACCATGGAATATTTTAGTTCATCAAATAATTATGGATGCTTCCATTAAGAGGAAATGGTAAGAGGTTCGATGGCTTGATAAAATGCCCTTACCTTCTTCCTTTAGAATCAGAGCTTCTTTTCCCCTCTAGTCTATTTGGAAAGCATGGAAAAAAGTTAGTAGATTTTTAAACTGGAATGGTTCTTCCTTACAGATAGGTTTTAGCTTTGTTTCAATGTCAATTTGGTGGAACAAAATAATTTTTTATCATGATTAGCCATTGGCATTATGTTTCCCAAGACAAGCTCACTATTTATTCAAAAAGGGAGTTAGACAATTTAAAGATATTTGGGATTTTGATCTTTTTGACTGGGCTCCTTGGAACAAAACTAAGAAGTATGGGCTAAGTTCTAGTTATGAACAGTTCATCATTTTTATTAGATCTCTTGTGCTTGTGGATTTGACTATGAAGTTATGTACTTCAAGGGACTGGTATTTTTTTAGAGATTGGAAATGATTATCTTACAGTCATTTCAATAATTTTCCATTAAAAATATATATATTTGAAGTTACTTCCTAGCTGGAATATTGTTGCTCATTTGAATCAAAAGTGGAAATGCAGACTTAGCACTAATTTTTGGTTTAAATTAAGTGCTCAAATATGGCATTCCAAAACTTATTTTGACTCATAGGTGTTGGTTTGGAAGATATTTCACTGCAAGCTACCTGTAGGGGATAGATTGAAGTGCATTATGGTCCAACCAGCTAGTTGTCCCCTTTGTAAGGGTTTGGAAAGTTTGAAGCATATTTTTTGGGACTATGTATATGTTAAAAGGCAATGGTTTTCTATTTTTAGAAACTTCTTACCTATTTTTAATCATAACTCAACTTGGAAAGAGGTTGTTTTTGGCTTTGGTATGGAAAATGATGTGATTGTTGATTCTATTTAATATGTAATTTTGAAAAATATATGGAAAAATAGGTATGTTGCAATGTTTTCTAATAAATTTTCTCAGGTAGCTAGTACTTTATGGATTTACTTTGGTATATGTCTTCAGGTGGTTGTCCTCTTTTCATAGATCCAAGTTATATGTAAGAGAAATGAGAGGGATAAACAACAATTATAGCATATTCAAGATCAGATAGCTAAGTTTTAGCTGGACAATAAAGTGGGTCATTGTCAAAATGCTATACAACCTTGGTCTATGTAATTTTTTATGGTTGAGATTTTGTACGGATTTTGTAATTGTCATTCGGATCTTAAAAGTCCCTTGTTGTATTGTTATTGTAAATGCCATTTGTCTCTTGTAATTCCCTTGACGATGTACTGTTATTGTATAGTTTGGGTCTGGTTTTACAACTACTACTAGTAGCTCCATTTTTGTAAATTTTTTGCTTTGTTCAATACAAAAAAAATATATGCTAGGATGGCTTTATCAAACTACCAGATGGTTCAAACAATGATGTGGAGTTTTTTTTGTATGTGATGGTCTTAAATTTGGTGTAAGTAACAAACTCAGACCAATGGACGTAGAAGGGGATTCTTTGACAATAGTACCAACCATCATCTCCTTCAAAGCCTCAAGTCAGAAATCAAAAAAGTGGATTGAACATATTCAAATGAACTTAGAAAAGATGGAGGACTATATGATAAAACATACATTTTAGGAAGGAAATAAAACTGTAGATTACTTGGCCAGTCATAGTGTTTGATAGAACTTCAAAATAATAATTGTGAACAATGATATGCACCAAGCTAAACAAAGACAACAAAAACAAGGTTAGTAATTAAAATTAGCACAAACATCATTCCCTATGAGATTCTTGATCATACTAAATGATAAAAACATAAAACAAAAGCACAAAAGACAATAAATGAAAGCATGTAAATATACAAAATAGATCAAACCTCCATCCCATAGGGGATTGGTGTCACTTTGATGTGGAAAGTGGCGCTTTCCCAATCCCTTGTGATAAGCTTCAAGATCCTTGATGAATTTGAGCAGAGTAACAATGCCTAAGTTATGGATGAAAATGGATTTGATAAATGCCAATTACCCTCAAAGATAGTCATAGCAATTGGATGATTGATGGATGAAATGAGAATAATGACTTTGCATGAGATTGTGGATCCATTTCAAGTAGAAGATGCTTCTACTTATATGAGTGAAGGGTTGAAGAAAGAGTAAAATTGGTGAATGTGGGATAGAATGGGAACCAATAGGAATGTGAAACTTGTCACAAGGCTAATGGATGAAGGTGGAACACATTTTGGGGAATATGTAGAGTTATGAGGATGTAAGAGAAATAAATGAAAATGGTTGAGGATTTGAAAGGTTGTAAGAAGAATTGAATTAATGTGGTTGGAGATGTGAGAGGATGTAAGAGAAATTATTGAAGATGTAAGAGGATTTATTATGCATATGAGAGGTTTTTGAAACCTTTGGAGGGAAATTGAGTGAAGAGGTGGTTGGAAGGAATATTCTTTGGAATATGCCATTGTGAGGATAAATAGAGGAAATAGTTAATTAAAAGAAATGAATTTCATGTGCAACCTGGTTAGTTGACCATGGGTTGATTTAATTCTTGAGGAGTTAAAAGATGGAGGATTTATTAATGTTGATTAGAGAGTGATTTGTGATTAATTAATTCAGAATTAATTAATTTGAATGGGTTAGGAGATTGTGACATTTGATTTGATTCATTTAATCAAATGAGAGGACTTAGGGGGGTTTAATTAAATGATTTGATTTAATTAAATATGATGAATATTAGTTAGAAGAAGGATGAACTAATCTAATAAATTTAATTATTTGATTAATAGCTGAATTTACTAATTTTAACTAAATAATGTTGATTATTTAATTAATTGGTAATCATATGTATAGTATCAATTTGTTTTCTACATGTTTCCCCTCTTTGAAGCGAGGTACCTGCTATGTTGGTTCAAAAAATAAAACTACCATTATCAAAATTCAAATATTTCTTGACTTTTTGGATTCCCGACTGCTACCCAATGGAAGAAATTATGTTGCTACACTACCCGCTTGAGAGATCAGGAAAAATTTTCAATTTTTGGGTAGAGCTAATGATAAATATTTAAGATCATATTAGCTCAAAAAGGACTAGAAAGCTCATATGTTTGATGTAGATAGAATTGATGATGTATAGGTAATCATCAGCCATGGGTAGCTATTAGCATATTCCATATGAGCACATGACTAGGAATATGTGCTTTTAGCTCACACTTCAGAAGACAATTCACAATCAACCTCAATATGGTATGTGGACTTAGGTGCTACAAAGCACATCACTGGTCAGAGGGAGTGGTTTCTCACATTAAAACCCCATCATGGTACAGTCACTCTTGGAGATGATACCACTCATGAAATCAAAGGTATTAGTGAATTATCTTTGAAGTTTGGCATTAATCATTGCAGGATTACTAATGTCTTGTGCGTGCCATGACTTACCAAAAATATCCTTTTTGTTAATCAATTTCTTGACCGCAACCTTAGGATTGAGTTTGATAGCCATCGGGATACAAAGATTTGTCTTATCAAAGATAAGTCTAAAAATGAAATCCTTGTTTCCAATGCTACTGAGATTGGAAAAATGTTTAGGCTTGATGCAGTTGAAAATAATCAAGCCTTAGTGACTAAGGATGAAGATCTTGCTCTACTTTAGCATCATAGATTTGGTCATTTAAGCACTAGTTACTTGCTAACGCTTAGTAAGAAATGCATGGTCAAAGGGCTTCCCTCACTTGAGAAGTCGAGTGCTATTTGTTCTAGTTGTATTGTTGGAAAACAACATAGAGCACCCTTTTATCCTAGTGATCATATTGCAAGCCAACCCTTGTAGCTGGTGCATATTGATCTATGCAGGCCTATGCCACCTAGTCATAATGGCTACAAGTACTTTTAGTTGTTTGTTGATGATCATACAAGACAAAAGTGTGTATATTGCTTGAAACATAAAGATGAAGCTCTATCATATTTCAAGAAATTTCACACTTAGGTGGAGAAAAATACGAATCACTATATTCATGTCCTTTGCTCAAATTGAGGGGGGGAATACACCAACACAGAATTCTTGACATATCTGAAAGGAAATGGATTTCAGCATCAACTAACTATAGCATAAACACCTTAGAAAAATGGAGTTGTTGAATGTAGAAATCACATCATCGTGGAGATGGTATGAAGTATGTTGAAAGATTCTCAACTAGAGCGTGCATATTGGGATGGAGCTATTCACATAGCAATTTATCTTTTGAATCGTACTCCAACCAAAGAACTTGATGGCATTACACCATAAGAAGCATGGATATGGGTGAAACATTCTATCTCTCATCTTCGTGTGTTTGGATGCATTTCCTATATGCACATTCCTAAACAAAAAAGGAAGAAGCTAGATGAAAAATCAATGAAATGTAATCTTCTAGGATATAGTAATGAATCCAAAGCATATCGCCTTATGGATCCCAACATAAAGAAGATATACATTAGTAGAGATGTAATTTTTGATGAGAAGAATGATGTAAGTTCTCCTCCTGCATCATCATCTACTTCAGATAGTGCTCTTATTTTCAACATGGATGGTAAAAATAATGGGCATGTTGATAATCAATCAGCACTTACCAATGTCACAAAACCTTTACCAAAGTGTACACTAGTACCATTCGAGATGCAAAGTTAGATGGAGTTCCAAACACTTCCAATTTAGGTCCAAGGACTCGTAGCATGGATCACAATGAGGTAAAGTTATCTCTAATGACTACAGTTGTTGAAAATTTTGAGCCATCTAATGTTCAGGAATCACTTGAGTCAAATCCTTGGAAAGAGGCTATGGATGTAGAGTATCAATATCTGATGAAAAACAACACTTGGAAGTTTGTAGATCTACCACCTGGTAATAAACCAATTGGATGTAAATGGATATTCAAAACTAAGTATAAATTAGATGGTAGTATAGAAAAACATAAGGCTAGACTTGTAGCCAAGGGCTCTGCCCAGAAAGAAGGAATAGACTATGAGGAAACATTTGCTCCCATTGCAAAGATAAAAACCATTAGAATGATTTTTTCTTTAGTTGCTCAAATTGGATGGAAATTGTATCAAATGAATGTAAAAAGTTCCTTTCTTAATGGGGACCTTAAGGAACAGGTCTATATGACCCAACCAAATGGATATGTTGCACCTGGTAAAGAGGAAAAGGTTTGTAAACTTGTCGAGTCCCTATATGGTCTCAAACAGGCTCCTAGAGCTTGGTATATAAAAATTGATGAACATCTGCTAAAACATAGTTTCACTAGGAATCCATATGATCCAAACCTCTACCTTAAGGATCAAGGCGGGATATTGTGATAATTATTGTATATGTTGATGACTTGGTTATCACAGGCAGCTTAGAAGCAATGGTTGAAACATCCAAGAATGATCTCAAGAAGACATTTGATATGACATATCTTGGGCTACTACACTATTGTCTCGGGTTAGAGGTATGGCAAAAAAATCACCATATCTTTGTATCTCAAAGGAAATATGCCAAGACACTGCTTGAGAAATTAAAAATGATGGAGTCCAAACCCATGTCTACACCTATGGAATCAGGTTTTTAGTTATCTACATCCGATATGTCTCCTCAAGTGAATGCAATTCTCTATAATCAAATGATTGGAGGTTTGATTTATCAAACATATACTAGACTAGACATTAGTTTTGTTGTTAATTATCTTTCACGATTTATGCAAGAACCAAAGAAATGTCATTGGTTAGTAGTAAAAAGGGTCTTAAGGTATCTACATGGTACAATGGACCATGGTTTGGAATATTAAGAGAATGATCAATTATTCTTAACTGGGTACACAGATGCAAAATATTGTGCATCAAGTGTAGCAGTTTGTGAGGCAATTTCTCTACATCACATATTAGAAGGATTGGGGGTACCTTAAAACCATCCTACCGTCCTCTATTATGATAGTCAAAGTTTTCTCAAGCTTGTTCGTAATCCAATATTTTACGAACGGACTAATCATATTGAAGTTGACTATCATTTCATATGAGAACATGTTCATCAAAACAACATTTAGCTCCAATTATGTTCAACTCAAGAACAACGTGTTGATATATTCACCAAGCCTCTTGCACGTGTGAAGTTTGAAAGTTTTCAGGATTCTCTTATTATTACTTTAAATAATTGATGTAATAAGGGGGGAATGTTAGCATATACCATCATTTCACCTATTAGTTGTGTTTGTTATTGTTTGCTACTATAACATAGGATATGGTTTGTTCGATTGGTTTAAGTTTGTTGTTGTTACATAGTTTGTTTAGGGATTTGTTCAACCCGTCACTATTTGAGGATACATGGGTTCTCTCCTATCATATTGTATATATACATATTTCCATACAATAGAGATTATTTGATTTCTCTACCAAATCTGATAGTAGCCTCATGTATATTTTGAGAAATCACACATATTTTGGATAGAATTGTTAATAAAGATAGAAGAATAAGAAGAATAAGATGGATGGATGAACCCTTGAGTCCAAGAAGATGTAGAACTACAACAAGTCCATGAGTCATCAAGACTTTATTAGATATGATGATGAGTGATGATGATTTTCTTATCCAAGGATTGGGACACGAATGGCACAACTTTCCTTATGTTTGATAAAACACATAGATATGATGCATCAAGGTATGGACAACTAGGATGTTGTTGTATCTAGTGAGATGTACTTTGACTCAAAAAATAGATAGGATTATTCTTGTTCACACCTAACATATGGAAACCTCACTAGGACGTACTTCAGAAGTTTCAAACATCTCAGACCAAAACACATAAAGGCATAACCTATTAATGAAATAGTCAACAAGCTATCCAAACCTCCCTCCATGCACACCTACCAAAGAAAGTATCACCAAGTTATATTACAAGAACATCCAACAAGCATAGAAAATAAAAGGTAATGATCAATACCCCATTCCTTTCTCTCTAAATATTTTTAGATTTAGACATCATCAAGAGGTCATTGGAATGAGTGCAATAAGATAAATCAAAAGAAAAGATCAAGTACACAAACAAGTCAATGTTCTTCATACCTCTAGCCCAAAGGGATGTGTTTTGTTTAGGATAAGTATCCAAAGTGATTGCCAAAGATAATTCCAATTGTAGGAAGGATGCATCCTAGGACATGTTAGTGGATGGTGGCAAGTTGATAGGTTGTTTGAAAGGCCGTTGATATAAGGTTGATTGATATGTTTGCTAAAAAGATCAAGAGTTTGATTTTGCATTTAAAAGTTTGTTGTTTCAATTTTGATTTTACGCTTGAAGTTTTTTTTTTCATTGTTGTGGTTGTTTCTGTTTCTTTTGCCAAAGGATGAAGGTGACAATTGATTTATTATCATGGGTGAAGCAAAATGAGATGAATGGACTTTTTCAAATATTTGGATGTTTTTTATGTTTTTGTAATGTTTTGAGGCTATTTTTGGGTTGTTTGTTTTCAAATGTTTTGTGTTTTTGTGTTTTAGGGGCTCATCAATGATGGCCTTTCCTACGTTTAAGCTCAAAGATGGCGTAGTTTAGACACCATGTTTTTTACTTCTTTTTGACTTTTTGACCTATTTTTGGATTTTTGCATGATTTTGACGAATTAGATAAGGATGTGTGATGATATCAGTTATCTATTTTTGGATTTTTTTATAAACCAAACTAGGGTTGATTGATTTTATTGATGGATTGATGATGATAACATTGTTGAGGATAAACAACAATGTAAGGATGGTGTTAAGCAACACAAGGATTGGGAAGGATATCTTGAGATGATGAAGGATTGATTAGATTTGATTGATCAATATTTTAAAGCTCAGTTTGGAACAAATTTGGTTTGAATCATTTGATGTGACAGTGAAGTGTGTTGATGGTGTTTTTAGCATTGCAACAACACAAACAAAATACAAGTATCATATCTCTCTTGAAATGTAAATCTCTATTAGCAAGCCTCAAGAGATAACCCCAAGGTCTCTAATGCTAGGTCTTGACAATGCATAAACAACTCAGTGATAAATGTGAAAATTCTTATAATAACAAGGGGCCTTACAAAGTAATAATGTTGAAAGTATACTTTCATCAGATCTAACAATATAGTGATGCTTTCAATCCTAAAACTAACCCAAGTTCAAAGAAATATCAAAAGAAATAAGGGTTTAGAGAGATATCTAAACTAACTCCTAAGATCAATCATAACAATGGCTAATGCTTCAGATGGAAAGATCCCCAATAAAACCAATCTCTGCTTGATCAAGGACAAGCCTACAACTACATAGAAATGGTGCAATCTTCTAAGGAAAATAAAATATTTTCAGACCATGAATACCCATGAATATAAACAAGCATTCACAGCTAAACTTAGCACAAAATAGGGCCCAGACTAACTTTACAAGGCAACTTACAATCAAAAAATTGCTAAAATTATGGACTAGAGATCAATCAAACAACATTCACATTTCACCATCATCATGAAAGAACTAAAAACTAACATCTAACATCTAGAATTGAGAACAAGAAACCATAGAACTATCAAAGCATAACACAAAGTTTGTCAAATCAACAACTCATTTTGCATTAACTTCTCCAGCATTTACATAACAATTTCCAGCTCTCTCTCCTCTCCTACAACTACTAACTTGTAAAGTCTAACTCCTCCTAACTTAGCCAATTCTGGCTTTTTTAACTAGCAATTCTAACTCTTTACAAATGAGGAGGAGACCTCCATTTATAGCAATCTCAAGTTAGGTCGGCCCAAATTATGGTTTACAATTAGGTCGGACATATAGGTCGGCCATGATACCTTTTAAAATTTCCCTAATTCAAATTTACAATAAAATATTATGAGGTCGGCCTCAAAAGTCAACTTGATAATTTAATACATTGCATGGCACAAAATTCAAGGTGCAACTGACTCGTATACTTTGCAAGCCCGATGTAGATGACACACTTTTCAAGATTGTCTAGCCTACTCATCCCCTTTGTCCTTTTCTCCTTCCTTTCTTCTATAAATTTCTTTAACTTTTAAAATTACATTATCTGGGTCATCCTAGGTTTGGATGGATATCAGATTAATCCTAGCTTTGATTGAATTTAAATCTCCTCCATATTTAGCTAGGTTTTTCTCCCAATCAACATAAAAAGACCCTGATATCTATCCAAGATGGATATGTAAATTGTAGCATCCTTTAGCTAGTATTTTACTATTGGCCCACTATCACTTGGAGAAAACACTTCATGCCACCACTTCTAAAGCTGACCAACATTCAAATTCTTCTTTCCAGGCTTCTTTCTCCCAATAACAACCTGTTGATGGGTGCTAGGAGGAGAAGGGCATGGAATGAATGAAGCAATATCTTTGTTTAGCCCTGGTATGGGTTTTCTTGGGACTAGCTTCTTATGATTTTGCTTTAGATCCCTTGGTTGGACTGATCTCAAGCTACATCTATTAAAAAGAGGCAATAATAACTATGGTATTAAGTATGATCAATCAATAAATCTAATCACTTTATCAAGATAATCCATGAACGTAATATAATCAACCTTCAAAATATCATGGAAACCACAAAATTCCATCACAAATCCATGGAATGAAACATTGACATACTTTGGGATTTTTCTTATAAATGGATTTTGGGGACTCCGTCCCTAGGCAGATTTTCTGAAAGTGTGGACTCTTGGGAAATCGACAAGGGAACAGATTTTTGGAAAAAGGTCAATTTAGCACAAATTCAAGTCAAAGTCCCTTCATTAACATCATGCAATCATTTATTCTCATGCAAAGATCAAATTCAAACATTCATCCCATTAATCAAAAGTTCAAGTTTTATGGGTCTCAAAGGATTTTAGAGAATCCGAAAGCGAACAGATTTTTTGAAAGTCAAGACTCTTGGAGAATCCAGAGCATGACAGATTTTTGGAAAAGTGCCAATTCATCCCAAACTTAAGTCATCACCCATATGTTGACTTCATGCAACAATGTTCACTTGAATAATCAAGTCATCTCACATGCTCATTCTTCACTATTCACAAAGTTCAAAGATTTCAAGTCTTGGAGGATTTTTAGAGAATCCGCGCATGAGTGGATTTGAAGAATCCATGACCAATGGATTTTTGAAGAATGGAAACTGGCAAGGATTATGGCTTAAAATATTTTGTCAATGTTAAGGAACTACTCCCCAAAATAGCAATAAATGCACCCAAACTTGGCGACCATCGAACAATAAATGCCATGATAAGACACTTCAGACTTCAGACATACAACGGTGAGACAGATTCAGAAAATCCGATAGGGGCCAGATTCTCTGAACGGATAGATCTTCGGGGAATCCTCCCAAGGGTGGATTCTCCGAAAGAGCATCCCTTTGGAAAATCTAGCAAGAGACAAATTCTCTGAAATCTTACCTGACTTGCATAATTTGAAACTTTGATAGATTTTGCATGATAGTGAAGCACAAAGATATCATTCAAGACCAAGATGTTGCAAAATGGAAGCGCCTAAAGTGTAGATAAATCATTAATTTGCTTAGGTGAAGTAGACCCAAAACTGGAGGAACTCATCCCTTAAGGGGAAAAGTTCAAACCCAAAGCAAAACATGAAAGAAAAGCAGGCAAAAGAGGGTCCTCGCCTTGGGTGGGGCGTGTGTGCAAAAAGTGCACAACAAAGTGTAAATTAGATGCAACTAATATTGATTGTTTGGATTAATGTTCAATGAAATATAAAGCTTGATAAGGAACATCTTCTCATCAAAATATGCCATAGACTAGTGATTTGGATTCTTGTCACAACTACTTTGACCAATTGGATTTTACGTTTTACCAATGTTTTGATCACCACAGAAGTTGGAAGATATAGATCAAGATTTATTCCTGAAGCAATATGTAAATATTTGCCCCTATAGACACATAAAATTGACTTGGGCCTGCAAAATTTATTTTCTCCATATTTCTTTTCAACATAATTAAATATTTAATTATGTACTATAGTCCAATTTCAACAATTAATTAAATAATTTTCAATTATTTAATTAATTCATATATTTTATTCCTCCTAACTATTTAAATAAATAAATTATATTTATTTTATTTAAATACATCGCTAATTTCTTATGTCTCTCTATAATTAAATAAATTCCTAAATTTATTTAATTATTATTTGTCCACTATTTCTTCATGATTATTTAAATAAATAAACTTTATTTGTTTATTTACATATGTCATAATTTTCTTATGTCTTCTTATAATTAAATAAATTTCTATAATTTATTTAATTATTATCCACCTTGGCTTTTTCTAATTTTAAATAAAATCATTTATTTAAAATTGTCCACTTTCTATTTCCTCTCCAAGTAAATAATTTAAAATCATTATTCACTGTCACATCCCACCACTTTTGAATTAAATTAATTTTTAATTCAAAAGGTCAACTCACCTCTTGAATCAAATAATTTTAAATTCTTATTTGATTTTCCAACAATCTCCTTTTCTGTACCCAATATCTTCTTGTCACATGCATTCTTGTCCATTGATAAAATCAAATCTTAGCCCTTCATTTCAAATTTTACCCTAATGTTGCCCTAACCCTAATTGTTGGTTGTCACATTTAATTTCAACCTTTGATCTTAGGGCATCTCTCAACTTTCAATCCTGGCCATTCATCCAAAATTGACTTTTTTATAAAAAGGCAATGTCAGCCTCATTTTGTCACTTCTTCATGCTTGCATTTTCTGAGTACACTTGTAGCAATAGTATAATCCTTTAATATTTGTATAGGTCTTTTTCATAGGTCATAGTTTCTCATCAGAATTTGAGGAAAACCATCATTTTGTAGCAAATGGAGAAGGGCAATGAAGGTTATGCATGGAGGGCTTGAAGACTTTTTGTGAGATTGTTCTTTGTTTTATGCATTTTTCCTCCATTGTACTTCATTGTTTAGATAGGGTTTTGTTTATGCATTTGTTTTCATGCTAACCTAAATTTTTTCCTTAGTTACATTGGTGACCCGACATGAAAAACACATTTTTGCATATTTTCGTATGACTTTTTCATTTTTTTGTAGGTACAGGTACGAAATGCCACAATCACAACTTTCTAAGCCACATTTGATGTGTCATGATGCATCTGCCTTCTGGAACGACACATATGTAGCGCCGAGCCACATCTAATAGACAGAATGATGCATTTGACCTATTGCAATGCATCTATAGGACTGAACGACACATTTGACAAGTAGAACGACGCATTTTCCTAGTAAAGGTTTGCTTTTGTTTTTTGACAGTATTTTCCATATTTCTTCTTTCAGTTTCATTAGGATAGTGCTTTTTGGGTTACTAATCTGTTGTTTGCAACATGTGGCAAGCTGGGAGGAGACAATAACATTTGTTTGTTGATGTTTTTATAACTCTTTTACAATCCTAAAACAAACAAACAAACAAACTACAACTTGCATTAAAACTCATGGTTTAAAATGAAAATGCATTCACTCATGGGATTAAAATGAACACAAATTGCATTGAAACTCATCAAGGCTCAAATTTACATGCATTCTCATAGCATTGGCTTAAAATGAACTTTGTTTGTCTCATAATAAGCTTGGGTTAAAATGAACAAGTGTTTGGTGTGTCTTGTGGTGTAGTAATAGCTTCTTAGTGTGTATGCAATTCTCTTGCACCTTGTTACGATCTGGAGAAACAAAAACACTTAGAGGTTGTTGCTTTACCACCCACATATTTCAATTTGGGTTAAAATGAACAAGCTTCTTTTCAATTTTGTGTAACCTCGATTCAATAATAAAAGTATCCTCTCCCCTTGCGCACTTGTGCGATCCTAGGTGCAAGAGAAATTGTTATTGACTCTAGGAATTGGGCCTTCCTTGGTGGGAAAAATTACTCACCCCAAGGTGACTCAAACTAGCAACGAAGCTAAAGTCAAGCTACTCCCGACTGATATACAAATGTGAATGCTAATGGAAAACTTAGCATTACAGGCGTAGATTTGTTATGCAGACAATTTTATCTTTCCTCACGCATGCCACCTGAATGGGTGCCCGAACTAAAAACCTTTTGTGTAGTTGTCAAAATCCTTTTCTATTCATTGGTGCAGCAACAGTCATTACCAATCCATCCCATGTTCTCGTAGTTCTTAGTAGAGGTGAAGAGTCTGTCATGGGAGATTCATAAGGACTCGAAGCTTGGTTGACCTGAGAAGTGAGTGTCGTGTAAGGGGGAGCCAGTGTGGCCAAGCTTCTAAGTCACCCGCTAAGAATAAGTGTGGTTGGAGTAAAATCCAAGTGGGAATCTAGTGGATATAGTCCTTGCCAGCCCTAGGATTCGTGCTTGTCTTCAGTGTGTTTTTTTTCAACATTCAAAGACAAAATCATGTGTTTTCCCAGTTTTTTCTGAATCAATAAACACATACAACATCCTTCAAAAATTTGAAAAAACACATTCAAACTGAAACAATTTCAAAATCTGCCAAAAATTGCAAAGAAACCAGACTTTATTCACTCTGCAATGCATCTAAGACTCTGTGCAATGCATCTGACCTATTAAACTACATTTTCTATCTTAAACAACGCATCTAACTATGTTGAAACATATCTTCTACACAAAACAATGCAACTGACCTGCTAAATTGCATTTATTATTTAAAACACTGCATTTGCTAACACTGCAATGCATTTGAGACTCTGCAAAGCATTTGCTACCTGAAACGACATAATTTCCTATCATTTAGGAAAACCACTGTCACTATCCAAATCTAAAACCAAGAATTTTCAATCTATCTCTAGACATCTTTCCTCAGTTGTCTCTATTCAAAACCAGAAAAGGATTTGCTCAAATTTCCCTTTTTTTTTCATTTTTTAGTTTGCATTTGGCTTTCACCATAAGAGCTACCTTTGCAAATTTTTAGTTGCATCTTAGGATCCACCTTCATCTTCCAGCATAGAAAAACTTTTAGGTCTTCATTTTTTGCAGACTTTAGAATAGGAAAACTTTCCATACTTTGTGAAACCTTTTCCCTCAAAAGTAAATTTTCATTGGACTTAGTCAACATCAATCCTTTAGTCTTTTTCCTTTTGTGAGATATTTCCAACTCATAATTCTAGTTAGGAAACCTCACTTTTTCACCTTGTCATTTCACTTATTCCTCCAAATGGTCCTTTGAAAATCCAAATTGAAACATTGACCAAACTTTGAATGGTTAGTAAACCTTTCCTAAAAGTATACCAAAATTTATTGCACCTTAGAGTTTCCTTAGACCTTGCATTTTTCATTATCATACCTTAAAACACTTTAGTCCACCATTCATTCTAGTCCTCATTATCACTTTGCATTTGACATCCCCTTTAGACAACATTGTCACTATTGCACTCCTTATTTCTAAAATCCAAAAAAAAAACATAGTGTCATATCATTTCCATTCATAGATTTAGTTATCATTCATCCCTCCTCCATTTGAGAAAATCTTATATGGTTGAGATGAGACTCCAAAGAAAAAGGAGACAAATGGACCCCTTTGGACAAGACAACAACCCCTATGAATTTTCTAATGACATGAACTTAAACACAGACATGGGGACACCTTTCATCAATCCCTTTAGTGACATAAACATTGCATCTTCCTTACTCAACCCCCTTGAACAATTTATACGTAAAGAAAAAAATGGACAAATATTCATGAAAGGTATCGAAGTTGCCTCCCAAAACCTTGAGGTGGCTTCATTTGTAGAATAATTAGTTTTACAAGATTCAGATAGATATCTAGCCATCCTTCTACACCAAGGGACTAAATTTCCATGAGGATTCGATATTAACACCTTGAGAGAAACTTCTCCTGATCATACTACACAAATTAGCCAACCCCTTTTGACACCACAACATAATGCAAACAATACCTCCATGGGTGCCATAACACACAATGACACAAATACCATTAATGCTACTTCCATTGGCACCACCACTCAAAACACCTCCAACACCATCAATACAACATCTATTGTGGGAACATAAACCATAGCACATGCCATATCACAATCTATCCCACAAATATCAACAACTTCATCACAAACTATCGAGGCTACATTTGGGTCTTCAACCTATACAATGGGGAAAAATTCATCAAACCTTTTATTTGGATCTTCATCTAGTGCTATGGGAATGACATCATCAAACATTTTACTTGGGTCCTCAACTAATTCCATGGGAAAAAACTCATAAAACTCCTTTGGGAGAAATAAAAGATGAATTATTGTTCAAGGACCTCAACCAAATGTTAATACCTTGTCACAAATCAATGCCAACACTAATGTTCCCCAAAGGAAAAACACTAATATTCCACATGACCACATTTACCAATTTGGACAAGGAAACCAATTAACACAACACATGACTCCATTTGGCCATCAAAAATTTCAAGGGTAGAAAATTTCGCAAATACAAACTAACACTATTGGAACTCACATTCCTACATATGCATCTCGCGTCCATGCCCAACATCACATTCCCACCCAAAACACTCAATACCAACAAATTACAAATACATCATACGCTCAACATCAATATCAAAACATACCATCCTAGCACATCCCAAATCAGAACATACCCTCAAAGCAAATGAGAACTCATGGGATACCCATTACCAGCCTATGTGATGCAAAAAATAATCCAATAGTTGATGCGCTCACAACCCAACTTGCTTCCCTACAAAAACAAGTCAAAAAAATGCAATTGTCCAACAAGAAAACCACATATCATATGACTTATGTCCATACTCATTTGACACAAGTTTACACATGCCACCATTCCCTCCAAGATATGTGGTACTCAACTTCTCCAAATACAAAGGCAAGACTAATCCTCTCAAGCATATAAGAGAATTTACAATCAATTGTGTGGATGTCGCATACGAACATACCTATCTAATGACACTCTTCCCTAGGAGCCTTGTGAGTCCTGCACTTGAATGGTTTGCCACCTTTCCCAAAGGAATAAAGTCATGGGATGAACTTTCTGATAAATTTGTAGAAAATTATGCCTATAACATTGACACCAACATCACCATTGCCACTTTATGCAAGACTACTCAAGAAGACATTGGCGAGACCTTCATCCCATTTTTCCAAAGATGGCAAGGTTTAGCCAATCAATGCCATGTTGAGATACCAGAGAAGGAGAAAGTAAGCATGTTTTTTCAAAACCTTGTTGGCCCATTGAGATATAATTTACAAGTTCATTATTGCACCACTTTCACAAACCTAGTCAAAAAAGGATTTCAACTTGAAAAAGCTCTTATTGCCAAAGGAGAACTCAAATATTCCAATAGGAACACAAACCCAAACCCCACCCCAACTAATGACAAAAACAAATATTGGGTCAAAAACAAACATATCACCAATGATGGCATTGACGCAAAAATAGTAAACACGATAGGTCTTGCAATCACATTAAGAGGAACTCCACCCCAAAACGCTCCCTTTACTACACTAACACCTACAAAAAATGCCATCGAGAACAATCAATACCAAGGGAAACCATGTCAAACACAAAAATTTCCAAAAAGATGCACATACACCCCCTTGGATGAACCAATTGAAGTGGTCCTCAAGAAGCTCCTCCAAAATAACGTCATCACATTGCAGGATCCTAAACCATATGACCCAGGGTAGTTCAAGCCATCATGGTGGGATGATAATGCATTTTGTGACTACCACCAAATAAAAGGTCATAAAAATTCTTCCTATAGACAATTGAAAAACCTCATACAGGATCTAATTGAAATTTGTGCCATTGAAGTAAATGGTCAACAATTTCCTTCAAACTTAGACCATACAATTCATAAAAACCCACTATAGTATCGTGGTGTGGGTAATCCCTCTATGTCAGGTCCAAAGACTAATAACTGAGCTAATTATACTAGTGCTACTTTTGACTATTCCAGTGGACCTATCATTAATCACCTCTGAGATGCTAACAAACATGTCAATACTGTCACCATTAAGAAGACTCTGGAGTGTAATGTCACCACACGACAAGGAAAGGTCACAATACTTGGTCCTTTTGCTAGACAGCCAAAGATCACAATGACCATCCCCTCTACCAAACAATCACAACCAAAAGGACAATTTAATCTCATTGAACAATTGGGTAAAACACCCACTCAAATCTCCATACTCGAGCTACTACACATCTCACCTACACACAAAGCCATACTTGATAAATTCATACAGGAGTCTTCCATACCAACTGACATTGATGTCAACCACTTCAAAGCCATAGTCAGATACTTGACTATTCCCCATCACATCACCTTTTCAAATCAAGACTATTCCTCACCTAAGCCATCTCACAATGACAATTGCATATTGAAGTCTTCATCCATAAACAACAAGGTTACACAAGTCTTAGTAGATGACGGAGTATGATTGAATATATGCTCCCTAAAACTGGTCAAAGTAGTAGGCTTCTTTGATGTTTGTGTGGATGCTACCAAAATCATTATCATAAAGGCATACAATGATGAGGAATGCTCTTCTAGGGGCATTATCACACTTCCTATTCATGTAGGGTTGCTAATTGTAGATACAACATGTCAGGTCCTAGATCTTGAACTACCTTACAACATCTTGCTTATTCGAACCTACATTCATGCCTTAAAGGTCATCCTGTCCACTTACCACCAATGTCTAAAGCTTCCCCTCAATGGCACTGAAATTACCATACCTAGAGATCCTGATCCCTTCCACTATTGTACCAATTTGAGAGGTATTTCTCAATATCCACTTCTTCCAAATACATTGATCCATCAACACTCACCAAACCTTCCACATCCACTTCTTCGACCTCCACCAAATCATCTCCTGCCACCATCCCAAGTGCTAACCCTAACATCAAGATCCAAGACTAAGGTTGCAAAGAGTACAAGTTGAACACGACCTATTGTATCACTAAAATACCCAAGTCTCCAAAAGCTTATGGTAGGCCTTGTTTTAGAATGGAGCCCAAAGAGATTTTTAAAGTTCCTCTAACAATGACTTTCAAGAAATGGGGAGAACTGAACAAAAAGGACATTGAAAACATATCGGCCTGGATTTACAAAGACCTAGAAGACCCATCCCCATTACCAATATAGCTATATGGCAAAGGATATGACATGGTGAGCGCGCAAGGATATGATGGAACTACTGGCCTTGGTGTAAACAAAACTTGAAGAAGAGAACCTATAATGCCTTTGAGAAGACCAAAGTATTTGGGGTTAGGGTTTGAGCTAATTGAAACTAAAGATTGACATACCCATGTACTTTCAAGTGAGAGCATGAACATTTCTGAAAGTATCGAGACAGCCGAAGACTCCTTTATCGAAACTGATTCGTACGAGTGAGAATTTGGTTCTCAAAGATCCCTGAGTGACTTTGACCTTTCTAAAAAATTTCTAGAACTTGGTGAGCCTTCCTTTGATGAAATATTCAAACAAATTTTTAAGATTGGGGCACCATAGAATTTTTCTGATGACAACTCTCAAATCCCAAAGAAAAGAGAAGAATGGGTAAGAGTCTTTTGGCCTCGTGATGAAGACAAACCTACATCATCATCTGACCCTATTGATCATCATTTTGACTTGTTTGTCTTTCCATCTGATGCTATTGACCATGATTCCAATCCATTTGTTCCCTATTTTTCCAATGATTCCAATGTGTCTGAATCAAATGAAGATGATGATTGGCTAGAATCCAACTCGAACTTTGAAGATGAAAATTTTGTCTTTACCCTTTCTGCATCAGTTTGCATGCTTTCCACATCATCCCCACCCTTTTTGAACATTGATGATGGTATCACCCTTGTGTACCCTCATCTCATTGACTGGGATCAATAAGGCCCACCCATTAGGGGCAACTTTTAGAATGATGAAGTTATTGCAAAATTCATGGGACTCTACAAAGGCATACTAATTGGGGACCATAAAGCCAGATTTTCTATAGATCTAGATTGTACAACATACTTCAAGGAGACTTTACAATCCTCTAGTCACAAAAATAATAAAAATAAAACAAAAAAAGACATGTCTTTAGGTGAAAACTACAAGGCACCTTTTGATGATACAAAAATAAAAAATAAAGGACATATTCGAGGGTGAAAACCTCCCTAAGGCGCCCAAGGATGGAGGATTGGACTTTCTTCCTGTTACACAAGAAAAATTTGCAATGCTAATTAAGGACACCATAGAAGTTAACATAGCCATAGCCGAAGATCCCAAAATGGTTCTCTTTGCAGCCTCTTTGACCAAAGAAGAAAGGATTAAATTTCAAAAGTTCTTCTCATAACGTAAGATTAACTTCACATGGTCCTATGCCGATATGCCAAGATTGGATCCATAACTAGTTTTTCACCATCTTCCCTTGCTTCCAGATGCCAAACCAGTTAAATAGAAGCTATGAAAAATGCACCCGCAAATTTCCTTACTAGTAAAATTAGAACTCAAAAAGTGATTGGATGTGGGATTCATAAGATCAATAGACTATGTCGACTGGATATCCATCCTCGTACCTATCACAAAGCCAAATGGTCAAATTTACATCTGTATAGACTTTCACAATCTGAATAAGGCATGTCCAAAGGATGATTTTCCACTTCCAAACATAGACATCATTGTGGATCTTATAGTAGGCTATGAGATGTTGTCCCTCATGGATGGTTTCTAGGGATACAAACAGATTCAGATCACCCCTGAAGATTAGCACAAAATAGCCTTCACTTGCCCCTAGGGTACATACTGCTAAAATGTCATGCCTTTTGGCCTAAACAATGTCAGTGCCACATATCAACAAGCCATGACCACAATATTTCATGACCTCATGCATACACTAATGGAAGACTATGTGGATGACCTCTTGGAAAAGTCTCTAACATGCGGCGATCATCTAAAAGTGTTGGATAAAATCTTTAAAAGGTTAGAAGACTACAAGGTTCGTTTGAACCCTAAGAAGCGTGTGCTCGGTGTGACTTCAAGAAAAATTCTAGGATACATAGTTTCTTTTCGAGGCATTGAAGTTGATCCCACTAAAGTGAAATAAATTTTGGACATGCCTCTACCAAAAGGAATCAGTGAGCTAAGGACATTACAAGGAAGATTACAGTCCATCCAACACTTCATCACACAACTAGCAAACAAATTCCAACCATTCCAATATCTTTTGCGCAAGGTCATCCCCTTTGTGTGGACTGAAAAGTGTCAAGCGGCCTTCCAACAAATAAAATACTACCTTTTGACACCACCTATCCTAATGTTGCCCATAGATAAAAAAACATTGATCCAATATATTTCTGCAACCAATTCAGCACTGGGGGCATTATTAGCACAAAATGACCATAATGAGAAAGAAAGAGATATATACTCAACTACACGTCACACAAAATGACCATAATGAGCAAGAGATATATACTACATCAGTCGTACCTTGGTCAGATATGAACTCAACTACATGTCCATAAAACATTCCTGTCTCACATTTGTCTTCACTACTTAGAAGCTAAGACATTACATGTTGAACCATAAGACACAATTAGTGGAAAAGATTGATCCATTGAAGTATCTCCTCAGTCAGGCAGTGTTAACAAGTCAATTGGAAAAATGAGTTATGATACTGAGTGAATATGACATATAGTACGTGGACCACAAGGCTATAAAAGGACAGGTAATAGAGGATCAACTCACTGATGCACCCATACAAGGAAATCACCCTTTAGTAGCTAAATTCTTTAATGAATCCATTTTCATGTAGGCCCTAAATTACCATGGAAACTCTATTTTGATGGGTCCCATGCAGATCATGGCTCAGGAGCAAGTATATTGTTCAACACACCACAAGGGGACTCTATTCCTAAGTCATTCTAAATTTCCTTCCTGTGTACTAATAACGTTGTTGAATATGAGGCACTCATCACAGGACTCGAAATGGCCATCAAATGGAAAATAAAAACACTTCTAGTCTTTAGAGATTCTCAATTGGTTATCAACTAGGTCAATGATGACTATAACACCAAAGATGAAAAGTTGATGCCCTTTAAATGCATGGTTGATAGCTTTCTGTCATATTTCCACATGATCACTTTTGAGAAAGTTCCCAGGGCACAAAACAAGGTAGCATATGCAATGGTTATGATTGGATCTCTCTTGGACATTCCCAACAATGTGCCGCAATTCGAGTTCTTAGTGGAATAGTTGTTGGTTTCCCCTTATGATATTCCAAAGTCAGAAATGGTTTTTGAGATTGTTGGTCCCAATTTACCTAGGTATCAAGACATATATGATTACCTTCATTTCTAGGCCCTCCCCCTGAACCTTTCCAATAACCTACATAAATCCTTTATTTGCAAAGCTGCCTGTTACACCATCATCAGTGACACATTATACGAACATAGCTTTGACAATACCCTTCTTTGATGTATTGACACTGATGAAGCATGAACAAACTTATGTGAGGTACATGAGGGTATATGCGGATCTCATTCAAGTGGCCCAACCTTAGCTAAGAAAGTTATTAGACTTGGGTATTACTGGATGATAATGGAAAAAGATGCCTTTTAGTTTGCGAGGACATGTCATCAATGTCAAGTACACAGTGATCTAATTCATGTGCCTGCATAGTAACTTTGTCCAATCACTTCTCCTTGGAACTTCACACAATGGGGACTTGACCTTGTGGTAAAAGCCATCCCACCTCATCCAATGGCCATAAATTCATTATCACCACCATTGAGTATTTCACCAAATGGATTGAAGCCATTCCCCTCACATATATAACCAACAAGCAGATTTTCAAATTCATCCTTAACTACATCATCTGCCGATATGGTGTGCCACAATCCATCATCAAAGACAAAGGATGTCCTTTCAAAAATTAGGATGCCTATGATCTTTGTGACAAATTCCACATTCAACACCATTTCTCCATGCCCTATTACCCACAAGGTAACGGTCAAGTTGAGGCATCTAATAAGACAATTATCAAGATTCTTTAGAAGACTGTCAATGATGCTGGTCATGACTAGCATTTACAACTTAACCCTACTTTGTGGGCTTACCACACAAGCATTCATTCACCTACTAGATCCACCCCTTTCACCTTGGTCTTTGGAGCTGAAGCCATCTTGCCCATTGAGGTCAAAATTCCCTCTCTCAGATTCTCCATGAAGGGCTTGATTAATGACGATGAGTATAGAAAATCTCTACTGCATGAGCTAGAAATGTTATAAGAGCACAGAAAAAATGCCTCAAACCACTTACAAGCATATTAGAATCACCTTTTCCATAGTTATAACAAGAGATTTATGGTCCAAAATTTTTACATTGGCTACTTGGTCTTAATGCAGAACCTAAAGAACCAATCTAATCATGAAAAACTTGACAATTTCGAGCCCAATTGGCTAGGTCCTTACATCATCACTACCGTATTCAGTTATGGAACATACTAATTAGCTACTCCAAATGGGGAAAAATTAACAAAACCCATCAATAGTTTGCATCTCCACAAATTCTACACATAACACTAGAGAGCTTGGCTAAAAACTAGAAAAATACAAAAAAATCATCACTCTGAAGAAAACTTGACAAATAGGCATCTTGGTGACACCAAAAAAGTCAAAAAATATCAAAAATAGTAAAGAGAAATAATTCTTCCAATAGTGAAAACCACTTCGGTGGTGCTTTGGATAAGTACCATGGTGAAAACTTGGCAAATAGGCAGCATGCATAGTCAGCCTTTGGTTTCCCATCTACTATCATTCCATCTGCCTTCATCCATAATAAATGCTAGATCTTTTGACACCCTTATGACATTTGTCATAAAGTCCTATCATTTCTTTCTATGGCTAACAATGGTTGACATCAGGTCTGGCATACCATCCACCTTTCATCTCCAACATGTCCTTTTCCATCTCCTTTAACTTGGCTAGTCCTCAACTTGATTGGGGGCAACACCCTTATTTCCAGACTATAGTGGGTATCGCACATGGTCTCAAAAATTGTAAAATGTCCTAAAAAAATCCATAAAAATCAGAAAATGTAAAATGTCCTAAAAAAAAGCCATAAAATCATAAAATGTCCTAAAAAAAATACCATAAAAATCATAAAATGTCCTAAAAAAACCATAAAAATTAGAAAATGTTGTGAAAAAAGCAATAAAAATTAGAAAATGTCTTGAAAAAAGCCATAAAATTAGAAAATGTCCTAAAGAAATCCAAAAAAAATCAAAAACTTTGAAAAACCCAAAAACATCCAAATAACGCTAAAAAATCCCAAAAATAGAGTCAAAGTCAAAGTCAGCCATGAAAGTCATGTCATTGTTGAACTATGTTGTCTTTGTGCATTTGCTACATAGGCAAGGCTCATCTTTGAGCTCCCGAGACATTAGGTCAGTCCTTTAGGTTTGTTAAAATAAAATCATGACTCAATCTTTGATCAATAAGACAAAGTCATTGGTTGTGTCAAACTACGAGGTCTCTGAGTGTACGACATAGGAAAGGCCATCAATCGATGAGCCCTTGAGGCTGCACTAGGTCAATCCATTAGGGTTCATGACATTCACTCTCACACATCAAATTTCATCAAATAAAGAAAATATTTTCTAGTCAAATATTAGACAACTCTTCAACAAACTTTAGCAATCATTTAATCAACATTTCAACTAAATTAGCATGTCAATGTAGGCATGTAGTCAATCCAGTCATCTAGTCAATGTTAGTCAAACTATCAAAACAAGTCAACCTATCAACTCTTGGTTATTCTTCATATATGTCTTTCTAAAGAACAACCTGTGTCATTTATTTATGCTTTAGGATATGTATTTCCTAAGCACTATCTTTGTCATCTAGCATTTTGAGGGATTCTCTTGACATTTGAGGATCAATCCTCTCGACATTGATATCGTTCAAGATGTGTCCTTGAATTTGGCATTACCTGGCATCCGTCACACATAAAACTAGACTTCATCAAACCTGGCATCTTGACATCAAAACACACTTGGAAAACACTATTTTTAATCTTGTCACTCTTGTCATTTGATTTTTCAACATGCTACTAGTTCCTCGAGGATGTCCTAACAACAATATTTAGAGCAGCAACATATGATGATGATTGTCTCATCTTGTCTTTTTCAAACAATCATGCTACTAGTTCCCCGAGGATGTCCTGTATAGGATTTAGAGGAGCAGCGATGTTTCATGGCTTGTCTTTCTTGTTTGTGGTTGGTTGTGACAAAAAGACTGGGGCAACTGAGTTCCCCGTATGAGTCATGATCATCCCTGTCTGTGACTGCTTGTTCTATGTGATGGTACGACTGTGCACACCATTGATTTATGTCATATCATGGTGTTTTTTGGTCATTACAATAATCTGCCCAATGATGATTAGAGAAACGCCTATTAGTACTTTGGCATATATTGAAGGATTCTTTTTCCGCACTAACATCCATCCCTTTTTGTCTGGTCATTTCTCTTCCTTTCTCTCCTAATGATATCCTGTGACATACAAAAATAATTTCATACATGCTCACATAATAGACATTGCTTTAATACATTACACATTTACATAGTTTCATTTACAACCATTGGCATAGATACATCATTTGCATTCATCCATTTGCATAAACATAAACATAACATATAAGTGCATATAGATTTTCATCAATTCATTCTCATACATCATCCATATCATTAATGCATATAGATTTAGGATCATCAAATGAAGCATTACATATCACATTATCCATCCATACATAATCATACATCAATGCATTCATTATCATAAGCATGGCATCCATTAGAGTCAAAACATTAAGCATATATAGAACATTATCATCATCATCATAAAAGTACCATCATCAATAAAGTAGTATCATCATTGCATCTCATCATAAATAATAATCATAAGTGCATACATCCCATAAATAAAATTCATCATCATAGGAATCATCACATAAGCATAATAAAATCATAATGTGTCACAACATAAAATATAGCATAGAATTCGCACCAAAATTGCATCATATATATATCTCAAAATCATGTCACAGAATAGAGTCTGGAGGAATCCCAAAAATAGAGCTTGCAGGCTCAATGGTCAATGTATAAAATTTCTCAACATAATGTCAATATAATATTCCCTAAATTGTATTCTCCTCATCCTCTCGAGGTGAAGAATGGGGTGATTGATGCTCTCTCACTGGCACTGATAGTATATGCAGGTACCCGACAGGCTAGGTCTGTGATGCTAATGGTACAGTGACAGGTGGCTGACTATGATAAGACCTGCATCCTGATGATGATGATCCATGATTGTGGTTGGACCTTTGCCCTGATGAGTTCCTATGGCTATGGTGTGACTTGTGTCTTGAGGACTATCTCGATGAACTAGAAGGGCTCACACTACTCTGGTTGCAGTTGCTATGGCTCCTACTACTACCACTACCTATCCCACTCTGAGACCTAGTCAAACTAGGATCCTGCTAATCTGCTAGCACTACTCACTCATACAACATCCTATATCATGCCCAGCTATCACTCACCTTGGCCAGCTCTCTAGCGATCTCCCCCACTGGCCTAGTGCATAACTACGTGAACTCTAAACACCATCTCTATGACTCATGCTGCCTAACCATTGCCTAGTCTCTCTCCACCCTTGTCACCTCTAGCTCTGCCTCCAAGGTCCCGATAAAACTGAGGGCCTCTTCCAACCTGCTCTGCATGTCAGCTAGTCCCTGATCCACTCTAGCATCTCATGGTAGTGGTGGTCTCTTGGCTATCTCCTCCTCCCCCTCCACCATCTGATCTCTGAGCTATCTCTTTGCCTCATCCATGTCCTCCTCCCTACCGATATCTATCTCCTCATCCCCTTATCTCCTCCTCCCCATCGACATCAAGTTCCTCCTCTCCTATGAACACATCCTCCTCCCTCGACACCTCTCCCTCTAGATGCTCCCCCTCTAGTTGCTCTGCCTAAGTCCTAACCTCCTTTCAGCCCTCCTCTTATCAGCCCTCCTCCTGCCTAACCTCCTCCTATCTAACCCCCTCCTCTCTCCCCTCCTCCTCTCCCTACTCTGGGATTGATGCTAGCGGGACTCGCTCAACCCACTAGCGCACTCTCCTAGCCTATCATCTCCTCCTCCTACCACCTCCACCATCTCCTCCATCCCCTCCATCATCCCCTCCACCCCCATATCCTCCACCCCTCCCCCATCTCCTCTACCTCCATCTCCCCCTCTCCCCCTGCCACCATCCCTACCTCCTTTTCGTCCTCAGTGCACCTATGGTAACACTGCGTGTCGATCCACCAGCGTCGGCTGATCAAGATCTGTCAAAGGAAGTTGTGAGTGAGTCTTCCACCATGCATCATAGTTTGCAGTAGTCCCTACATCCGTTGGAGCCATCTCCATGCCCACTACTATGCTACTAGTCCATCAATCTATTGCTTGGCTAATGGCACTGATATCAATGGCCCCCACACTATCTCCCATGAGGATCAAGCATACTCTGTGGTGCCTACTGGTACACCCTACTACTCTTTGAACTATCACAGTATTCACTAGGGCAAGTACATCTCAATAATAAGTTGTAAATGAACTGTACATCCAATCAAATATCTAAAGTGCTTGTAGATTACAAGATGATCCTCCTCACCTGGCCATTGTCCACAATCTCTGTACGACCTTCGAAGAAACCCTGCTAAAGTTTCAATAGCATGGTGCCAGTATCCTGTGACTCCAACTCGAGTTTATGTAATTGAGCCCACATATAAGTAGATGTAGGGCATACCCTCAGCCAACTATCTCTGCACTAGTGGTCGAAACACGGGAATATGCTCCCATGCCCAAATCATCAAAAGTATCATCCCACAAATGATACTACTCACCTCCCTGTAAGAAACATCATGCAACTGATGATATAATATGCCTAGAAGGCAGGGTCTCCAAGCAAATACGGTCTTTTCTTGCCTCATCCTAATAAGCACATCTCCCCATCCAATAGAGAAACCATGTCCGCGATAATCTAGAATCAACACCCTAAAAATAAAAGTGCACAACATCGCATCCCATCGGTCGTAATGCTCAGCCATGAACTCCCACCTGATCTCATATTCATCGATTCCTAGCTACGTGACATCATCATGCTCATAGTACTCTATCATGGCCTGTAATCCCCATCGCAGATAGTAGACAACCCGCTCTCCTCTGATGGGAATCTACAAGATCCTGTATACGTCCTTAAGACTCACAGTAGCCTCTCCTATTAGCAAATGAAACAAGCAGGTCTCAGAGTGCCATCTCTTTGCAAGTGCTATTAGTAGACCCCTATTTTCCTGGACAATGGGCATATAGGTAACATGGAATAGTACTAGTCGTAAAAGTCATCTTTTCTCCCCCTACCTCAACTAATCCCAGAACACGTACGTCGTTGGCCTAAACTCTCGCATATAGATAGGTGGTAATCATTTTTGCATACACAAAAATAGAGGTTAGCACATCGTTGAAAATCATCATTACCATCTATCTAATCAAAAGTGCACAAGTAAACTAAGCCTAAACTGAGTCAACTTTGGTCAAAATCAATTGTGTCATTCTACCTTTCACTTGTGTTGCACTAAGTCACATGCATTGCTTCACGATGATTGTGTCGCATGATCTTACGGATGCGTCACTTTATAGTGCTTGCATCATTTCACTCCTCAGTTGCACCGCTTTACTACAGTTGTGTTGCATCATCCCACATTTGTGTTGTAAAATGGCGTTTGCATCGCCCAACCTGGCATTTTTTGTCGTGGTTTGGCATTTGTGTCATGTAGGCTCACGATTGCATCCCTTTAAACCTAACCCTAGCGTATCCCTTGCATTTTTTTTGTCATGCATCAAATGTGTGTGATGTGAATGCATTTTTGTCTTTCGTGAACATAGATGCATCACAATGCATCTAAAACCCTAACTTTAATGCCCAAAAAAGCATGAAAAATGATGAAATAACAAAGTGGGTATAGGGTACATATCGGTGGCTCTGTGCCCTTTAGCAATCGATAGGTCTGTACTTGATAACCGTGATGATCTACTACCTAAATCACCATCTTTGCACAAGGTCTTCTCTCTCTGAGCTCTAAATCTCCAAAAGGAAAAGGTGAAAATGAATTACCTTTTTAGCCAAATCAAGCCTATTTATAGGGTGACAATTAGGGCTTTCTTTAAGGGTTTATTACTAGAGGCACATTTGACCATGTTTGACCAACCTATTGATTGCCTTAACTTTTTCAAATTCAAAACTAATCACGCCATTGTCTCTCTGGTCATCAAATTAACTTATTGGGAGACTTTCCAAATTTTTCCAGTACCGGGCCAAAATTCCAAAATTTTCCCCAGGGGGCATAGATACTCCATACCTTCATTGGGGCATATTTTTGACTTTTTTTCTTTATCACAATGTGATAAACTACATCATGACAAAGAGGGGAAAAATGTAGACACATAAAATTGACCTGGGTCTGCAAACTTTATTTTCTCCATATTTCTTCTCAACATAATTAAATATTTAATTATGTCCTATAGTCCAATTTCAACTATTAATTAAATAATTTTCAATTATTTAATTAATTCATATCTTTTATTCCTCCTGACCATTTAAATAAATAAATTATATTTATTCTATTTAAATATGTCGCTAATTTCTTATGTCTCTCTATAATTAAATAAATTCCTAAATTTATTTAATTATAATTTGTCCACTATTTATTCCTGATTATTTAAATAAATAAACTTTACTTGTTTATTTAAATACGTCATTAATTTCTTATGTCTTCTTATAATTAAATAAATTCCTATAATTTATTTAAATATTATCCACCTTGGCTTTTTCTAATTTTAAATAAAATCATTTATTTAAAATTATCCACTTTCTATTTCCTCTCCAAGTAAATAATTTAAAATCATTATTTACTATCACATGGTCCTGCCACTTTTGAATTAAATTAATGTTTAATTCAAAAGGTCAACTCACCTCTTGAATCAAATAATTTTAAATTCTTATTTGATTTTCCAACAATCTCTTTTTTCGTGCCCAATATCTTCTTGTCACATGCATTCTTGTCCATTGATTTGATTTTTCTAAAATCAAATCTCAGCCCTTCAATTCAAATTTTACCATATTGTTGCCCTAACCCTAATTGTTGGCTTTCACATTTAATTTCAACCTTTGATCTTAGGGCATCTCTCAACTTTCAATCCTGGGCATTCGTCCAAAATTGACTTTTCTATAAAAAGGCAATGTCAACCTCATTTTGTCACTTCTTCATGCTTGCATTTTTTGAGTACACTTGCAGCAATAGTAAAATCCTTCAATATTTGCATAGGTCTTTGTCATAGGTCATAGTTTCTCATCATAATCTAAGGGAAAACATCATTTTTCAAAAAAATGGAGAGGGCAATGAAGGTGATTCATGGAGGGCTTGAAGACTTTTTGTGAGATTGTTCTTTGTTTTATGCATTTTTCCTCCATTGTACTTCATTGTTTAGCTAAGGTTTTGTTTATGCATTTGTTTTCATGCTAACCTGAATTTTTTCCTTAGTTACAACCCCCAGTGTCTAGCAATGTATGGAATGCCATGGGTGGATTCTAGATAGATTATCTTGTGATAAGATAAGGTGTTCAAATCGAGGATCCTCATTTGAATAATGCTTCATGGCTCAGATAATGTTGGGTAGGATAGAATCAATGATAATGACCCATGTCAAGATGTTTACCATAAGCAAGTGTAAAGTTTACACCAAACTTTTGTCGAGATCAAGATAATTTGGAAGATGGATGTAGATGGATGAGAATGGATTGGATAAATGGTTTTATTATGGATAAGATGGATGGAATGTTGTATTCATTATGGATGAGATAAGATGATTTCACCTGAACTAGAGCACCTAGATGCTCGATTCTACACATGACACATGTTTGTCAATTTTTCATCTTGATCTTGAATGATTTTGGAATTTCTTTCGACATGCTTTGGCCCATGTTCTTTACATGGTTCAATTTCAAAGGATGGATTACTTACAAAGGGTTCTTGTATATCTTCATTAGGCATGGGAGGTGGCTCAATATCCTGTTAATCTTTGAGTGGATTTGGATCAAGTGTTGAGTTGAGGATTCCTTCAATGTCTGCAACCATGAGGTCAAAGGATGTGAATATGTCTTGGAAAGGACCATTGCTAGACTTTGGTGAAAGATGTTGATCATGCTTTGTAATAAATTCTTGAGATATGTCCTCTAACTCATTGGATGATGTAGAGACATTGCCAACATGATCATTGGTAGATGGATCTTGGATTATGTCAATTGGATCAAAGAATGTTAACACTCCTTGAAATAGATCATTGTAGAATATTGTTGAGGGTTTTGATCATGACTAAAAAGTGACTCTTGATGTATGTTGATTTGATCATTGGATGAGGTAGAAACATCCTCAAGATGGTTATGGATAGATAGATTTTGATAATTGTTTTCAACAATTATGGTGGAGAGATTGTCACTGCTATCATTAGTGGTGGAATCTTGATCATTATCCTCAACAATTTTGGTGGAAAGATTGTCACTGTTATCATTAGTGGTTGAATCTCAATCATTATCCTCAACAGTTATTATTCCTTGATCAAGAAGGTCTTGGATGATATTTTTGAGTTGAATACAATTTGATGTTTTATCATGATTGTCTCTATGATACTCATAATAAGATCTACCCTTATTCCAAGGTAAATTTATGATAGAGTTGAAAGCACTTACTTTTGGAAGAGTGATGAATTTTGCATTAACTATCTTTTTTAATGTTGATTCAATTGGATTGCACAGAGGAGTGTATTCACGTTTGTTTATTTGTAAGATTTGCACTTGTTGAAATTGAACTTGTGGTGATTGATTTTGGAGATGTGGTGATTGATCTTGGAGATGTGGTGATTGGGATTTTTCTTGATGTTATTGATCTTGATATCCAACCTCTTGACATTGGAGATATTCTTCTTGATGTGGTTGAAGACACAACTCAATTTTCTTATGACATGGTTTAACCAATGGGGAGTGTGTAGATTTTGGGGTGGAGATGTCTCTTGGCACAATAAATCAACTATTTTGGTAAGTGAAGCAATTTGATGTCACAAAATTTGATCTTGATTTTAATTTTGACACCCTTGATACAGATGATTTGGTTGTTGTGCAAGCATATTTGAAATGTATACTTGTTGTGTTTGTATGGGATCATGCACAAATTGATTTTGGACAATGTTCTGATTTGGGATGATGTTTAGATTTTGCATTGTTGGTTGGAATTGAACATTTTTCTAATTAGGAAACGCATTGTTTTGATTTAGGTAACCTTGATTTTGCATGGTGTTACCTTGACTTGGATCAATACATGGAGTTGTAAACATATTGTTTGGACTTTGAACAACATTGGTGTGATTTTAAAACATCTCTATCCCAAATTTCACAAAGTGTGGATTTTATATGTTCATGTTTGGTAAGCTTGTATTTGGTATATTCACATTTGACATGTATTGATTTTGTGGGATAATGTTTTTTTGTTGAAGACTCATGCATTGATTGTTCGGTTGATAGATTTGTAGGTTTTGAATTTGGTTTAAATCTACCATAGGGAAAGATGGTCCAAAATTTAGACTGGGAATACTCACATTTTTTGTATCATTGAAGTTTGTAAGAGATGATGATGCCATGTAAGGATTGTATAAATGTGAGTTTTGATAGTCAATCGGTATTATAAGGCTTTGATAGTTTGGTTGACTTGGATTACTCATGATGTATGAATCGAGTTTATATTCCATGATTTTCTTGTGTTTTGACCTTGTTGACCTCTAAGGATTTTAGGACCAATTATGAGATGAAAGATGAAAGGGTGAGTGATATGGGTGTCTGAACTTTTGAGGACTTTGGATGAATATTAGACCTTAGGATTTTTTTATTTTAATTTGGTTTTGATTTGGATAATGGACTTGTAGATCCCAAGATGTTAGATGTGATCTTGGAATGAACTTTTCCAAAGGGGTGCTAATTTAACTAAATGTGTGAGAAAGGATTCATCCACACACACTTAGCCAAATAGGGTGATTTTGATTCTGATTGAAGGATTTACCAAAAGTGTAGTATTGTTGATTTTTCCAAAGTTCTGAAAGTTGTTTGTGAGATGGTTTTTGATAAATGAAGGGGTTGGTTTTGATCCTAGATGAACCTAAGAGGGACCTTGTTTACAAGACCAAGATAGTGAAGAACATGCTTTACCCTATGAGTAGTTCGAACCGAAAGACCAATGTTTTTCTTGGAAGACCATAAGAAAAAAGATAACAAGCACATGTGTGGGGTTCAATTTGAGTTAAAATTGGTTAATGAATTGATTTTACCACATCCACTTGCCACAAGGTCCATTATGTGAAAATCAAAGAATCAAGGGCATAGTTTTCCTAGGTTGACTTTGGAGAGAACAAATTGAGATATGGGCCCAAATATTTAGAAGCCTCTAATGATAAAATCCCTAGGGACAAGTAGTAATATTTGGAATTTTCAAGGATATTTGTTCTTTCCAAAGGGTTTGAAATTTTGATGACTTGTTTAATGTTTGTTTCAAATTTTGATATCCAAGGAATGTATTTGACTGACTCACAAATTGCACACAACCCTAGGATAGAAATGGCTATACTTGTTGAGTCCCACTTGGATTTCTCCAAACACTGAGACAAAGTGAACAGTTAGAGATTTGGCGACATTGGCTCAACTCCACAGAACACACTTCTCAAGACCACCAAATCTAAAAATCCTAAAGATCTAGAGACCCTAAGGATTTATTCTATTTCTACTTTGAATAGTGCAAATGTGGGGCGGCTTCAGAATGACCATTCTTGCACCAACAAGTATTAAGGATTTTGGATTTTTAAACAAAGGGTTGTAGTAAGGACATCTAGTTCAGGGGAGACTATGATAAACTACCTCAAGAGGTCTCCCAACACTTAGAACAAGGGCTTTACACATCATAAAGATACTGGGGGAGAGCTATCACCCATCACTTCCCATTGATTGCAAACTTTCCTTGCAATCACAAATTTATATAGCAGTTCAGAAGAGCTTGGCTTTAGCTGTTTACCACTTGGGTCATTCCCTCCTTTTGAAATAGGGAGGTAGGCCCTCTAAAGATAAACAAAAGTGAAGAATTACATTTGTAGTTCAACCGCCTAGATTGCATAAAGCGCTAGCAGGGAACACACACAATGCCTTTCCATCACACTCGCATGATTGTTCAATTTTAGATCCAAATTTGAAATGTGTGGGTAATTTTAGATAGCCAATGTCACAAGAACACTTTTGATTTTCAAGATTTATGAGAGGCATGAGAGAATTGCATACGCATTCAAATGACACCAATTGCAAAAAATCACAAAACAATTGAAGACAAGTTCTTTTTAAACCCAAAGTAAAGATGAATTCTTTTTAAAGCACCAAAAGCTAAGTGTGAATTTGTCTTGTTCAATTTTATCCCACAAAGCAATGTCTAGTAATTTCCTAATGTTCAATTTTAGTCCAACTTTGACAAAGCTTTAGTTGTTTGTTAATTTTAAGCACAAAGTAATACTAGTTGGTCCCAAAGCATGAAAGGAAAATAAAATATGGTGGGTTATTTTCCCATGAGTTTTTTAAAACAATATTACAATGAGTATCAAATGCTTTTTCTTTCACTTCAATGCTCCATGATCCTCTTAAAACCTGCAATCTATGCTCCAAATGTTAGATGAAATCAAGAAACAAGAAGATGTGAGGGTTAGATAAATGATTAAGCATAAAAACCCTAAAACTTAGACCAAGTTACAATGTGATTTGACTTTAGGTGCAAAATTGAAAATTTTAACTCAAAAATTTGAGAAATACCTATACCATTGCATAGCTTATGAAATTCTACCCCATTTCAAAAACAAAAAAGACCAAAATATGGCCATTTTAAGATGGAGTGCAAAAGCAAGAAAACAAAGGCGACCCTATTTACAAAGGTGACGCTATATTTCAAAAGCAACTTTGTATCATTACAAAGGCGATGCTATATTCATAAAAGTGATGCTCTGGTGAAAAAAACAAAGGAAATGCTCTGCACTAAACCAGGGACCTCAAAGGCAACTCTATGATTACAAAAGCGGCTCTATTTGCAAAGGTAGCGCTATATTTGCAAAAGTGACACTCTAGTAATGTCGAAGGCAACGCCGCTTCCTGGAACCTGCTAAAACGTGATTTCTAAGCCAAAATGTTAAATTTTTAAGTGGTTAGCCCTCCTTCTAGTGCCAAAATGTGAACAATGATCTGCACCAAGCTAAACAAAGGCAACACAAACAAGGTTAGTCATTCAAATTAGCACAAACATCATTCCCTATGAGATTCTTGATCATACTAAATGATGAAAACAAGAAGCAAAAGCACAAAAGAAAGCAAATGAAAGCATGTAAACACTCAAAATAGATCAAAACTCCATCCCATAGGGGGATTCGTGTCACTTTGATGTGGAAAGTGGCCCTTTCCCAATCCCTTGTGATAAGCTTCAAGATCCTTGATGAATTTGAGCAGAGTAACAATGCCTAAGATTATGGATGAAAATGGATGAAAATGGATTTGATAAATACCAATTACCCTCAAAGATAGTGATATCAATTGGATGATTGGTGGATGAAATGAGCATAATGACTTTGCATGAGATTCTAGATCCATTTCAAGTACAAGAGGCTTCTACTTATAGGAGTGAAAGGTTGAAGAAATAGTGAAATTGGTGAATGTGGGATAAAATGGGAGCCAATAGGAATGTGACATTTGTCACAAGACTAATGGATGAAGGTGGAGCACATTTTAGGGAATGTGTAGATTTATGAGGATGTAAGAGAAATAAATGAAAATGGTTGAGGATTTGAAAGGTTGTAAGAAGAATTGAATTAATGTGGTTGGAGATGTGAGAGGATATAAGAGAAGTTATTGAAAATGTAAGAGGAGTTATTGTGGATGTGAGAGGTTTTTGAAACCTTTGGAGGAAATTGAATGAAGAGGTGGTTAGAAGAATATTCTTTGGAATATGCCATTATGAGGATAAATAGAGGAATTAGTTTATTAAAAGAAATGAATTTAATGTGCAACCTAATTAGTTGACCATGGGTTGATTTAACTCTTGAGGAGTTAAAAGCTGGAGGATTTATTAATGTTGATTAGAGAGTTATTTGGGATTAATTAATTTGAATGGGTTAGGAGATTGTGACATTTGATTTGATTTATTTAATCAAATGAGAGGACTTAGGGGGATTTAATTAAATTTTTTGATTTAATTAAATATGATGAATATTAGTTAGAAGAAGGATGAATTAATCTAATAAATTTACCTATTTGATTAATAGTTGAATTTGTTGATTTTAACTAAATAATGCTAATTATTTAATTAATTGGTTAGTCTGAAGCGATTCAAGAGGAAATGATGTTAATTTATCATAATCAAATATATAGTATCAATCAAGACTTTTTAAGTGTCTACAATAACATCTAGGGAACACCATATTTGGGATGGACTAAAATGAATTGTCCAACAATATTTAACTCTATTGACATATAACAATGGTGGATAATGTTCCTTGTAACAATGATGCTCAAGTAATATAAATTTCTCTACCTACAAATACAAAATATAGAACTCAATCATGGTAGAGAGACTGCAAATTCCAAGTTGCATATGTGATTACAATCAAAGAAGGGTGAATGAGCAACAATGCAAAGTTTTCAATATTCCATCTGAGGTTATTGAAGGAGTGATAAGGGTTGCCATAAGGGAATGACAACTAAACCAATCCCATATTTATGATGCCTCTTAACTAATTCTATTTTTATATAATTTTTTTCGCACCTCTGATGATTTCAAATTGGGTGAGTGGGTGATCAAGTATGTTGTGCAACATTTCTAGTAAGAATCGTGTGATCTTGTCTCCAAAATTAGAAAAGACCCAAAAGATGGGTTGGTGGGTGATATGATATGTATTTCAAAAGCCAAGAAAAATGATAACATGAAGCAAGTGATTACTCTGATGAGGGATGGTTTGCAATGCAACAATCTAGAAACCTATGTTTTCTTCTTGAGCCACAATGTAGACTTGTTCACTCCAGTTCATATTGAGTGGGTACAAGAGGTGGTTGAGGCTTAGAATCCTATTTCATATATGCCTAGGAATGACATCCCACAAAAACTATGTAATTTTATTTTTTTTAATATAATGGGAGCTACCACCTCCTGTAACAATTCAATTAAAAAAATATATCACCTAGGAAAAATTTCTATGTATGCATCAAAAGGTAAGTCATTAAGAGAAGTATGTAACCCTTTAGGAGAGGAAATATCAACAACTATAGGAGGGGAATCATCAAGGGTGAGGAGGGAAGAAGAGAATTCCTCACCATCTCCTAATATGTTTATAGGTTGATTTTTGAGGATAAAATATGTAATATTTTATCAAGTTCACTAAAATGAAATAAAATAAATAATACCTACATTGATACATGGTTTATTTTAATTTACTAATGTGTTATCCCACTTGCTAAATCTATTTTTTAATATATAATAAATCGATGAAGAGGCACGTTATACAACACACAACCACATAGATTTCTCATAAGAAAAAATCAATATTATTTTATTGAATTGAACACATTACCTTACATAAATTAGAAAACAAAACAAAGGATGAAATCCTCATATGCTGCAACACATTACAACTTATTTCCCTTGGTTTATGGAGCCTTCCACCTTCTGCTTCTTCAAATATGTTTTACATTCCTACTAAACCCTCCTTCCTCATGAGTTACCACCTTCCCATCACCATTCCACTACTAAAAAATGCTCAAAACAATCTCATAAATAGTCTTTTGGTGCCTTCAAGAAAAAAAAATGAAATTTGTAATTCCCACTCAAAAATTGCTCAACTTTTGATCTGGGCACCTAATTAAGCCCCTTTTTTTAATTGAAGAATTCAAGGTGCTCTACACCATGTTTGTTTCTAATCAAGAATCAGTTAGTTTTGAACATAGCCCCATTCAATCATTTAAAGGTTAAATTTAAAGTTGAAATTTTTTATAGGATTTTTGAACCTTGAAACTTTAATATCTTACTATTTTCCAACGAGATTTGGTTAATATTTTAACCATAAGCTATTTTTACAATTTCTAAACTCTAGATAAATTTTTAGGTCCATACGTGCTCAATTACAAACTTTCTAAAAATAGAGACCTTGTTATTTTTATCCATCTTTGAAAATTTCAAGTTATAATTATTGATGTGAACATGTATTATACCTATCTATTCCACTAGTAGGTCCTATTCACATGTTAAGTTTACTTAGGTCATAGGAATCCTTCTAAAATTCTTAGTTGTCATTTAGATCTTATCGTATATTTTGGAATTTAATTCTTGAGTCTTAGGCCATTTAATATTAATTGAGTTAGTTGTCTCATGTTATAGAATTGAGACACATGTCATGATCTTGTCTAATATTATCTCTCACCTTGTCTATTTAAGAAAGGTTGTACATTTTTAACATCATATCAAGCAAGCTATTGTCTTGTCAAACTCTCTTATGGAAGGTTATCCTTTGTTTGGTAGGTGATTATGGGTTGTGAGCTAATTTTCTACTCCTACACTAAATTATTCTCCAAGATTTTTAAAGGAAATAAGCCTCATAAAAATTTTCCAAACCAAACAAAAATTAAAAGATTTTTTTTGGGTGATGCAAGATTTCCCTTACACCTTGGATGCTCCTACATAAGACACTCAGGGTAATTTTTGAATTGACCTTGTCACATCTTTGGTGTTTGAGGAAAACTAAGATGGTCAACTTCTGCCCTAGATAATCATGATGAATCTTCAATAGATATTCGTACTTTTCCTACATGGCTATCTAGGATTTCTTCCATCTCTTCTTTTGAGAAGTTATTGAAATATTCCACAATTATTTTTTTAGTCCAACCTCACTGTCTCCTTCATGATATTTTGTAAAATCAACAATGTTAAACATAGCTAAAATGTTAACTCCATTTGGAAATTCCAACTCATACACATTTCATAAATTTAGCATTGTCCAAAATTCATTTTTTATTTATTATATGTTCCAATAGGAAATATTTGTTTTTCAAGTGAACCATAACTTCATCTACAACCTTTAATTATTTAAACTTTCACTTCTAGTCTACCTTTGCCTTGTACTAAGCATCCATCTTATTAATATGCTTCCTTACCTCTTCATGCAAGTTCTTCAAGTACTCTACAAAGTCCTTGGCATCGACATTAGTCTTTTCTCCTTTATCCATCTTCCTAAATTTAGAAGCATTCATTAGACTTCTCCCATATAAAATTTGGAATGGGGCTTTACCAATACTCATTTTGATAGACTTATTGTAAGAAAACTTTTCTTGTGGTAAATCAAATCCCATCCCTTGGGCTTATCTCTTAATAAGCATCTCAATAGGTTTCTAAAACTTCTATTCACCACCTCTATTTATTTGTCAATCTACAAATGATGCATAGAACTAAACTTCAAATTAATCTTCAATTATTTCATAAGGTCCTCTAGAACTACGCGACAAACTTGGAATCTTTGTTTAAACTGCACTCCTTGGTAGACGATGAATTTTAACCATCTCTTTAAAAAAAACTTTGAAATATGAACATCAATGGTCTTCTAACACAAAATGAAATGTGTCATCTTCAAAAACCTATAAACCACCAAAAATATTGAATAATTTCCTCTTTTGTCCTTGGCAAAACAAGAACAAAGCTCAGTTTGGCATCTTCCCATAGTCTCTCTAGTACAGGTAATGGCTGATATAGCACAGTATTCTGACTTACTCCTTTGGTCATCTGGCATACTCTGCAACTTTGCACAAAATTCTTCACATCCTAGTACAATTATAGCTAGTAATAATTATCACTAACAAGAGAAATGGTCTTATCTCAACCAAAGTTTTTTGCTAATCCTCAGCTATGCTTCTCCTTAATCAGGCTCTCTCTCAAAGAATTCCTAAAAATACACAATTGACTCACATGCTTTTTCAAAGTATGGATCTTCAGGATACAATTTTTTGAGTTCATTGAACCCAACAACCTCCATCTTCATCTTTGTCAATAAATTTTTCCTCATTCTTAAGGCATCAACAACTATGTATGACCTTCCACTCCTATGTTTCAAAACAAAATTATAACTCTACAAAAACTAAACCCATTTTAAGTGCCTTTGATTCAATTTTCTTTGAGTATTAAGATATTGCAAAGTCTAATGATCAAAATAGAAAAAAAACTATTTTAGCAACAAATAATGCCTCCATTTCTTCAAAGCCTAAACTATAGCATAAAAATCCTAATCATAGACATAATATTTTTTCATGGAATTGTTCAACTTCATGCTGAAATAAGAAACGAGTTTACCTTCTTGACTAAAAATAATTCCTATGGTATTGCCACTAGCATCACAATCTATTTTAAATACCTTATTGAAATCTGAAAGTGAAAAAATAGGTTTATTTGTGAGTTATTGCTTCAAAATATCAAAACTCCTGGTTACTCTTGTAGTTCATTTAAACTCATTTTTATCCCCTCATTGTCTCAGTTAGGGGTGCATAAATGCTACTAAAATTCTTGATAAATTTCTTATAAAAACTTTCTAAACCATGAAAATATCTTACCTATGTAACACTTCTTGGTGTAGGCAATTCAATGATAGCACTCACTTTCTCTAGATCCATCCTAAGTGTTTGGTGTGGATCTTGATTAGTCTCCAAGTGGGATATTTTTGGTTTGTGGCGATTGATCATGCTATATTGTACAATCTTCATGTATCCTCATCGAAAAAGGACAAAATTGACTTTATAGAACCCTAATTTTTGAAGCTTCTAAAAATCTTGTTATAAGTGGTTGGGATGAGGGTTGCAGTATGAGAAGGTGATTATTCGCGAGATTGTAATAAGTTTTGCACTAGATAATAAAATCATTGGATGGATACGGTTTTGTGGATGTAGCTCGGATTGGGTGAACTATGTTAAATTCTCTATGTTGTTTTTCTCTGTGTGTTTTATTTCTTTGTTTTATTAATCAATTTTTTTTTAATTGTT
>VDFB02058242.1:513319689-513335515 GCA_007258455.2 Sequoia sempervirens | reverse complement strand
AAAACTAAAAAGAATAAATATTATATGTTAATGAATGAATGTGAATATGTTAATTAATAAGATGTTATATGTTAATGAATGAACTTATTATGTATTTATTAATGGATGAATGAATGAATATTATATGTCATTAATGGATGAGTGAATGATTAATGTTATATGATTAGGTATGGGGAATTGAGAGTGATGTGAGGGGGGGGGGAGGGGGCAAATGAGCTTCCACCATCACGTGGTTGGCCTTGTTAAGTAGAGAATATTAAACTATTCTCAAAACAAAGAGAAGCTCAATAAGGTAATACACTTTTCAATATAATAAATGCATCGTTTGAAGCATCAAACCAATATGAAAAGATGAAAGAAAGTGTTAACTTTTCACTATGGTGGCAGAAAAATGATTCTTTATACCACGAATCCATGCTCTGCATCATAATCTGAAGTTGTTTCCATTCCAATGTTCTGAGTTTAGTTTGTTTGTATGGCTTTGTATGAATACCACATTGTGTTGTGTGTGGATTTGGTTTCAAAGCTCCGTTTCTTCTATTTTTATTGGTGACATAACTCTAAAATTTGACTTTTGTGCATAACAGGTTAGTGGAAAAATTGACAGCTCTGAAGGTTTAGAGGCTCGATTGAGATAGATACACGGATATTTGGATCTTGTTGTTGATGGGAAGCTTCCACTTAACCATGAAATTTTGTACCATCTGCAGGTATGCAAAAGTTTCTCTACTTACATTCATTCTTGATCATAAATGTTGTAAATGATACTAATGCTTCAAGGCGCCAAGATTTGTTTCATTGTTTATAATGATCAAAATGTTATGCTGCTATACATTCAAACGTTCTCTTGCCCGCTACCCTTTGCTCTCTCCCCCCTCCTTTTAAGATTTTTTTTTGTCATAAAAGATTCACATTTCTGTCTCATTTGCACAAATTTATCTGAAGTGCTACGAGTGAATAAAGATATGTAAAAGATGATGGATTATGTCTAAACAACAACTTTCCATCTTATAGCTAATTAAATCCTTAATATTTGAATAGTTTAAAGCTCGAATAATTTTTGTATATGCATGTGTAGCAATAAGGGAGCCTATGTGAATATTGAAATTTAAAACATCACTTTGGTATTTTTCCTTAGGTAGTGAAATGGTATTGTGAGTAATACAAACCTACACACACATTGATATTTTTTGGCATTGCATTGAATTTTTTTTTTCTCTTATACCTACCCTTGACTACACATGAAGGTATATAATATTGGTTTGTGGGTTTATTCTATAAGTAGTTAATTTCACAGAGAAAGACTAAAATTTTCTTAATGTCCTATGTCAGGCATGAAAGCACATGAATCACTTGCTGAAGGCACCATTTTTTATTCATCCAAAAACTGGTTTATTCTTTTTTTTATGTTTCTTGCATGTGTTATTTTTAGGCTGTAGAGATGTAGCTCAACTCTTTCCTTTGCACTTTTCATCTATTTTGATGATTACAATAGATTGTCCTCATAATTTTTCATGTAGATCTATTTGCAACCTTATTTTCTACCAATCAATTTGCAAAGCACTCACATATTAAAGACCATTTCACTAACTTGTAGTCATCCATTACTTCATATGTTGCAGGTTGTGTCTGTGTGCCAATAAATCCTGATGATTGCAAGAACTTTAATCTTACAAGTGTACCCAATCTTTCTCAAGAAAAATTCTTGCCTTATTTTTTAGTACTTTAAATGGTTAATTGAAGGTGCTTCTTTAGATCTAAGATAGTTGAACCCTAGATTAAAATATGGTATTAGATGGGCAGTATAATGATAAAACTAAGGTCCATTGAACACAAATTCCAAACATAATTTACTGGACTATGAATAATGTTACAATTATAATTATTTCTCCTTTACCTACCTCTGCATTAATGAAAAAGATAGCAGATATTGGAAGTTCATTACATGTCTCATGTATGTGTTAGTATTTTAATTTTGTTTATGTTTTTCAAGTTCTTGATTAGGTCAAGAATATGTTCTACAAGCTCTGTTCTCTTGACACTGCTCAGCATTTTCCCTACACATTTTCTCTTCAATCTAGACGTTTCTTAACTCCTTCCCTTTTTATCCCTTAGTTGTTCTCAAGTGTAATGCTTTTTCTATGCATCTTGCAGTCTGTATGTATGATCAGTCATCTCAAGTGTAATATTTTTTCTATGCATCTATGCATCTTGCAGTCTGTATGTATGATTAGTCATCTCAAGTGTAATGTTTTTTCTATGCATCTATGCATCTTGTAGTCTATATGTATGGTCAGTCATCAGTCTCTGCGATGGTACATTTCAACGAATATTTAAAAAAAATAAAATTACATTGTTTCATCGCAATTTCGATGAAAACCACCGAAAAATCATCAAAAAGGTTTGAAAAAGTTGCTATAGCTGCGACGAAGGCTTCGTCGTAACTCCTTTCCCATTTCATCAAAATCTTGACTAAATTTTGCAGTTGTTCCGACACTACTCCTTGCCAATTTCGTCACAATTTCAATGAAATTTTGGTGTTGTTTTGATGCTACTCCTTGCCCATTTTGTCAAAATGATGACAAAATTTTGGTGCTGTTTCGATGCTACTCCTTGCCCATTTTGTCAAAATTGTGATGAACTTTTGGTGTTGTTTCGACGCTACTCCTTCCCCATTTCTTCGAAATGCTGACAAAATTCTGGTGTTGTTTCGATGCTATGCCTTGCCCATTTCATCGAAATGGTGACGAACTTCTGGTGTAATTCATCGGCGGATATACAAATTTTTCATCGATATTTTGATGAATATTTGTGTCATTTTATGATGTCGACAACCAATGAATCTGCGTCATTATTTTGACATTTAATTCGTCATCGGCCTTTCGATGAATTTTTTTTGTCATTTCATCACTTTTTTAACAAATATTTTTCGAACGATCAATGAACGTCCATCAGAAAATGGTGTCAAATTCAGTAGTGTAGTACAACTGAGATCAGTGCCATATATCCATTGACAGAATCAAATTCATAAACATCTAAGGGTTTATGACAGATTTAACACATAACATATAAGATCCTTGAGAACATTACTCTACAATTTCATCAACATGTATTCTAACTCAATACTACTTATCAAATCCTTATACAGAACATATCTACTTACAATCCCATTCAGACATTTTAATTAATTCCTTGAATTAAAGCCAAAACAGAAATCATACACACCACAACAGTGAGATGAATGAGACAACCCTTGATTATCCTATTCAAAATTTAGATATGCATGTACAATGGAGAGACATGAGTTTGAATTAATCATTTCAATTCAAATGCTAGTACTATCATAAAACATCAAATCCCCATGAATCCAAAACCTACTACAAAATGACTCAAAACCTAAATTTCATTTTCCTTAAAACCATCAAACTTTACAATTTTCTCTGCAACTCTACCTAGACTCGACCAAAAAATATCTAACTTGCTAACTCATACTTCTGGCCTTGAAATCCTTCTTATAGAAAATGAAGGAGCAAACAAGCATCGGGCAAAAAAGTACCTCTCATTTCACATGCTTTTCTTCACAAAACTCTCGATGACAACAACTATACCTTCTTTATTTCTCATCCTATTCCCTATTCATGCATCCAACAATTACAATAGTATCCATGGGGCCTCTTACATAAGCTACAGTAATCACAAAAAGTGGAAGAGCCCCTTTATATCATGTTTGGACTACAAAACCCTCAAAAATAGGGTAATCGGGCTATATGCAAAGGATGAAGCTTTCTAACTCAAATCAATGCCTTAAGCCCACAAATTAGATTCAAATCAAAGCTAACAAATATCTTCACAACTTGGAATTGATTTCACATCAAAATATGGTTGCATGTGACTGTACAGTGCTGCATAATAGGAAAAATATAGAAAGTTTGAAGAAAAACATAGATTTTCGAATGTCAAGAGCTTGTATTTTAAATTGTCAACTATCAACAACCATTACAATGATCACTTTATGCCTTTTAAAGGCATTTACATGTCAACCACTAAACAACCACCTCTACAATTGACTTTTTAATATTTTATGATCACATGAAATATAAAACACATTAATTTCAAGGTTGTTAACATCACTATTGAAATGTTTTAATTTTTTGACCTTTCAAACATTAAAAAGTACATCATTAAATTAATTATGTAATGACATAAAAATTAAAAAAATCATGAATTAATTATGTAACCACATAAATCAAATATAATTCTATCAAGAAATTAATATCAAATAGATAATATAATCGCATAACTCATACATTTCAATGTCATTGATCTTCTTCTTCATCCAACTCTTTGTTTGTATCATCCGATCTACATTCGACATTGTAAGGATTGGTCATATCATCATCATTGTCATCGATATCAGTTTCGATAATGTCATCATCTACACAAATATCATCTTCATGAAAATTAACTCCTACATCAGCATGGTCTAGTTCCTCTTTGACATCTTCGTTAGGGACATCATCAACTAACTGTTAATCTTGATCATCTATATCATCTTCTAGTTCTTCAGTATCTTCTTCTTCCAATACATTATACTTTACCATCCTTCCTCTTGGATCATGTCTAACAAAAAATGACCAACCTGGTTTACCTGGAACCTCTGAGTAAAAAACCTGCTCACATTGGCTTGGAAGAACATAGGGCTCATTTCCAGCTCACTCGATCGACCTTGTATTAACCATGGTAAATCCATTATCATGTTCAATAACAGTTCTCTCAGGATCATTTTCATTCAATCGTAGCCTGTACCATAAGATGACAAACATAATTAATCTAAAGGACTTAAAGTCACACTCAAGTATATCATCCAAAATCCCATAGTATCAATTTTCTGAGACTTTTGGATGTATGTCGCTTCTAGATGAAACATTAATCACCTGAAAGACTGCAGTTATACCAGAATCACAAGTTTTCTTCATGTCATCCAACATTTTGATTCAAAATTTATGACCATTGCAACACATAGCCTTGTGGTGTTTCACCTGCAATATGTCAAACATGTAAAAATTATTGCAATATCATCAGTTGATAAACATATTTATTCTTGGCCGAATGTATGCAAAGAAAATAATCTCAACATATATATACATCAATATAATTGAAAATAATTAAATAATATGGGTGATTAATATATTTATACATACCTATTTATCTCTTAAACCATATGCTAAATCAATTTCCCTTTGTGTAACATTGGAATCTTCATTCACGATGAGCTTCTTTAACCAATGAAGCCACACCTTCCCATGTTAATGCACGACCAGATTGTTGACATCATTCAATCCATCTGTCATCAATCAATATTTTTGTGGCCGTACAAATGTAGTGCATCCACTCTCGACCAAGCTGTATCAAAAAATTTGAAATTCACAAATGATGTATAATTAGTTTAAATACCACAATATACGACATTAATTTATACATGTCAACCACTAAACAACCACCTCTACAACTGATTTTTTAATCTTTTATGATCACATGAAACATAAAACACATTAATTTCAAGGTTGTTAACATCACTATTGAAATGTTTTAATTTTTTGACCTTTCAAACATTAAAAAGTACATCATTAAATTAATTATGTAATGACATAAAAATTTAAAAACATCATGAATTAATTATGTAACCACATAAATCAAATATAATTCTATCAAGAAATTAATATCAAATAGATAATATAATCGCATAACTCATACATTTCAATGTCATTGATCTTCTTCTTCATCCAACTCTTTGTTTGTATCATCTGATCTACATTCGACATTGTAAGGATTGGTCATATTATCATCATTGTCATTGATATCAGTTTCGATAATGTCATCATCCACACGGATATCATCTTCATGAACATTAACTCCTACATCAGAATGATCTAGTTCCTCCTCTTCGACATCTTCGTCAGGGGACATCATCAACTAATTGTTAATCCTGATCATCATTTACATCATCTTCTAGTTCTTCGGTATCTTCTTCTTCCACCACATTATACTTTACCATCCTTCCTCTTGGATCATGTCTAACAAAAAATGACCAACCTGATTTCCTGGAACCTCTGAGTAAAATACTTGTTCACATTGTCTTGGAAGAACATAGGGCTCATTTCCAAGCTCACTCGATCGACCTTGTATAAACCATGGTAAATCCATTATCATGCTCAATAATAGTTCTCTGGGATCATTTTCATTCAATCATAGCCTATACCATGGGATGACTAACAGATTAATCTAAAGGGACTTAAAGTCACACTCAAGTATATCATCCAAAATCCCATAGTATCAATTTTAAGACTACAAATATATGTGCTTCTAGATGAAACATTAATCACCTAAAAAACTACGGTTATACCAGAATCACAAGTTTTCTTCATGTCATCCAACATTTTGATTCAAAATTTATGACCATTGCACCACATAGCCTTGTGGTGTTTCATCTGCAATATGTCAAACATGTAAAAATTATTGCAATATCATCAGTTGATAAACATATTTATTCTTGGCCAAATGTATGCAAAGAAAATAATCTCAACATATATATACATCAATATAATTCAAAATAATTAAATAATATGGGTGATTAATATATTTATACATACCTGTTTATCTCTTAAACCATATGCTAAATCAATGTCCCTTTGTATAACATTGGAATCTCCATTATAATGAGCTTCTTTAACCAATGAAGCCGCACCTTCCATGTTAATGCGCGACCAGATTGTTGACATTGTTCAATCCATACCGTCATCCAATCAATATTTTTTGTCATGTACAAATGTAGTGCATCCCACTCTCGACCAACTGTATCAAAAAAATTGAAATTCACAAACGACGTATAATTAGTTAAATACCACAATATACGACATTAATTTATAGTTGATGTATATTGAAGATTAAAAATTAAATAAGTACAATATACATAAAAACCATATGTAAAATGTATTCTAATTAATCTTCATGACCATCTTATAATTACCTCACACTTTCCTCAATCTACCTTTCCCCATTAGGTACTCCCCTTCGAATTTGTTAATGGATTTGGGATCCCAAATGTGATCTACATGGATCTTTGCTACAAACTTAGGAAGATATTCACTAATGTACACCATGGTCTGGTATACCATATATCCCTCCACCATAGAACCCTCAGGATGTGCTCTTTGTCTAACCAAAGCATTCAAAAATTTCAAGTGCCTCTCAACCATCCACATTGACCTTGTGTGTACAGGTCCACACAATTCAATCTCCTCAACTTGGTGTATGAGGTAGCATTCTTGTGCATTGAAAAATGTTGAAGGTGGACACTTTTGCATTTCACAAATTAGACGAGGAATTTTTCTCTTCCAATAATTTATATCTTTTTTATGGATTTCTTTAGATGACAACCATCTACAAGTGATTCAAGGTGCAAATATATTAATGAGATTTAACAAAAATATACAGTATATTACATAACAAGTAAAAAAAATGGCAATTATAAGATGTATACAATGAATTGAACAGATATCGCTACTTACCTCATGTATTTTCCAAGATCATATATAACTTGCTTGACATTGTTGTCGAAGTTGTCTGGAAGAGACAGAGGTAGAACGTATTGCAACAATTATAAAATGATCTTTTCATTATTTTTCTAAAAGTAGTAAACATAATACACTAAAAAATACATGCATTATATAAGTGTATAATATACCAAAATAATTACCTTAATGAAGGTATGTCAATTATGCGTTTTCATCCCTGACCCAAATTCACCTCTCTTTGTTATTATATTGTTTATGTTTGTAGCAAATTCTATGGGAAACCAAATTTTTTGTATGACTTATTTTATAGCATTGCTTTGGTACTCCGTTAATAACCAAGGAAGGTCACTTATATTAATTTTTTCTTCATCGCTATTTAATTGAATGACATTTTTCATTGCATGATTGGCTTCTTGAATGTCACTACAAATTTTGACATTTTTTTCTGTCATGCCTTCCATCCAATATTTTCTATAACGTTTCTGTTATATTCTTTCCGATATGCATTGTATCAAATAAATGCACAATTTGTAGCTGCTCATAGTAGGGCAACCTACTAAATTGTCTAGGATAACTTTTCAGTCCCTATGGAAGCCGACCATTAATGCCTTGATGACCTTCATGAAGCATATAAGTTAAACAAATTAACAATGAAAATCATTGTCAATTATAGCATGAGTAAATACAACACATTATAAAATTATAAATTCAAAACATATCATATATGATAGATAAACAATTTGATTTGATGTATAACCTTGACGATTAATTTGATTATATTCCAACTTCCATAGGCGAGGTGTCATTCTTCGTGGTTTTGATGTAGTCTTTTCTTTCCCATTGAAAATATATTTTTCAGTAGTTCGATACTTATGATTTATATGGAGGAAGTACCTATACTCATCAAACACCTGCTTTCCTAAACTTTTTGAACGATGAGATTTCATCTTTGGACCACAAATTGGACATGCAAATTTTTCCTTTGTTTGAAAACCTGCTAGATCATATATAATTGGATTAAATATGTCAATTTTTATAATTATATATAATGAATAGATTATTTTAAAAACATGCATGATATCTACTTCATAAAATTAAATATTTTAAAAGTGTAGTAGAACATTATAACATACCACAAAAATGTGTTAGCCCTGGGGCATCATGAATTGTCCATACAAGCATTGCATGGAATTGAAATTGTCTTTGTCCTATTGGTCTAAAGATGTCATATATAGTGACACCATTCTATAACTTTAGTAACTCTTCGATAAGAGGCTCGATATATACATTCATATCTTTAACTTGGTACTTACCTAGTTGAATGAACATAAACATTACATAATTATTATAACAATTTTACTGCAATAGATATAAATTAATGTACATGACTATTAAATGAAAAAAATATGTCATTATACAAAAAATAAGACAAATGAGATGCTACTAAATTGAAGAAAATTGATGTAAACAAATACCTGAAACAATTATTGACAACATTATGTGCTCCCTCTTTATTGACATCTATGGAGGAACGTTATTGTTGATAAAAAAAATAGGCCACACCAAGTAAATAGATCTTAGCTCTCCAAATGGATTGACACCATCCGTTGTCAATGAAAGCCTGAGATTGTGAGATTCTTCTTTAAAGTGTGGCCATTTTTCTTCCATGTCCCTAAATGCAGAACCATCCGTAGGAATTTAAAAAATGTCACCTCCACTTGTATTCCATGCATGGTAATCCATAAATTGTGCTAAGTTTTCGCACCTAAATAATCGTTGCATATGTGAAATAATGGGAATATAATGAAGAACCTTGCGAGGCACCTTTTTTATTAGTTGATTTATTCGATATCTACTTATATGACATTCTGGGAATTTTGTTATAAATTCATGTTGTTTATGATATATAATATGATCATTGGGACATGCATCTATTGCTTGATACTCCATTCCGATATCTTTCATAATGCCAGATAAATCTCAGTATGAGTGAGGTAAAATATTTGATGGTGGTAACAAAAATTCGCCAATCAATTTACAACAAAAAATAATTTGTTAATATAAAGAATATTAATCGTACATATTTTATCCTTTATTTACTAGTGATGAACTAACAACAATTAAAATAGATGAAAAAAGATGACATATATGACATACCTTAACATCCGTGAGATTGCTATGTTCGATAAACCATTCATAACCTTCAAGTTCAACAGCAACAATACAACAGAGAGAAGAGTTGTTTGGGAGCCTTCATAAAGGGGCTTGTATGTCTTCTCAAGTACATGTAAATCATGAACATCATCAAAGTCATCTCGATCAGTATGATCAGCTCTGCCACTAAATGTGTCATGGATCAATGTATCTGTACCATCATATTCAACTATTTTTTCTAGCGCATGATCATCTTCTTCCATAAGATCATTAACTTCATCTTCAATATTCACAACTCCATGTTCATCTACTTGCAAAATCACATTCTTCGGGCTATGATAATCCATATCATGTGCCCTAGGGCACCCCACCTTTATAATAATGATAGACACAAATAAACCATGATCATGATCAAATGATTTTATACATATAAAATGTTAAAACGATATAAACATTTACAAATTCAATCAATATAAACACATATAATGAAAAAATTACCAATGGATGATAGTCGTGCCTCCCTTCAATGTGACCATGCTACCTATAATGTTTCTCAGTTGTTGTGATTAAAAGTCATCTCATCTTTAAGCCCTTGCAATTATTGCAAGGACAATAACATTTTCCATCACCCTTTCTTTTCAATCTAGCCCACAATCTATCAAGTGTCTCTTCATTTTTTTCTAGACTAATATTATCTGAGATGATTTTTCTTTACCAAGCTTGACTATTTAGATCTTCAAAAAATATCAAACTCACACTCCATTAATTTTTATTCATAGATAGGTAACAAAATTTAATAATTCTAATATTTTACACCAAAAAATTTTGGCATGCAACCACCCCTACAAAAGACAAGATAGTTTGAAGTTAATGACCCCAAAAAATACTTTAAAATGCTAATTCCAAAACTTATTAAATTCTGATTTTACTATTATTTCCAACCATTAGACTCCTAAAATATAAGTATTGAACTTGATTGCAAACTTCCTACAACAATGGAGGTAGCGAGCTAGTAAGAGCAAGTGACCCATTCCTAAGGAGCAACAAGTTGGAATCATCATTGCTAATGTCAATATAGATTTCTCCTTTTAGTTAAAGATGCAATGTGTCACTTCTTATGATGAGCTTATCCCTAGGGCCTCAACATTGAAAGAGCTCTAATTACACAAGGAAGCACACACTAGTAGAATTTGGAAAATAAATGACTAGGTGACTAAAACTTTTAGTCACAACAACTAAAAATGACTAAATTCTTCTTATTTTTTGCAACTTAGTGATAAATGAGTAAATAAATTACTAGTTTGGTCATTGATTAAAAATTATTTAGTCACACAAATAAAAATGACTAAATAGTTAGTCATTTATTTAGTCACAATCCATTTGAATAAATCATTTAAGTAATCAAGAATATAGCCCACCAAAATACTCTAAAACTTTAATAAACATACCCTAAAACTTTCGTCAAAATCTTATTTTCAGGCATACGCCACCAAAATGGAGTTTACATTTTAATAAAAATACTCTAAAACCTTCGTCAAAACATTATTTTCAAGCATAGACCACCAAAATGGAGAAGTGTTTCAGTAAAGAATGACAGAGAATGGTGAGGAGATGTGCGTGAAAGAAGGCATAGGATTCATTGTTGCTTATTTCATTTCTGCTCTGCTCAACAAATCTTACATTTTTTCCACTACTATTTGTAATCTAGGTATTTACTTGACATATATTTTCATAATCTCAAATTCCTTCAGAGGCTTTTGAAGTATCAATGTATCCTATATAGGGTTTAGAATGATTTCTTTTAATTAAATAAATAAATAAATGATGTATTTCTCTGTAATTAGATAATGTGGAGATTTCCTAAATCTACCCCAACACACTATCCTCTTTGGCACTATATTCATTACTCCACCTACTATGGTTTTGCATGTGACATCTTTAATATTTTCATGACCATGGCTTTTAAATAGATCTCATTATTTGCTTTAATCATGTCTACCTTGGAATTTTACCCTGCTTTAATGTGCAAAATAACTGAAAATACAAGTAGAAAAATATTAAGAACACTTCAATGATTAGCCTAAAGAGTGATAAAACAAGGAAAATGGATGAAATACAAACGTAAATCAATTATACCTTCTTGATGTTGAAGACTCCTTGGTTGGCCCTTGATTTTGATGGATTTGTGTACTCCTTTGATGGCTTTTGATGTAGCTAAATGCAAGATTGAATGTGCAAGATGATCAAAGTGGATGGCTAAATGATAGTGAATGTTTGAAAATTCAAATTGACAGTATGAGGTTATTCAAATCAAAAAGTTTTGAAAATTCCCTTAAGGAGGGGGTATTTATAGAAGAATTTAAATTCTCTAGAGAATTCAACGGTCAAGATTCATCCAACAAGGTCAAGATGAAGGGCTATGGTGAGTTGAGAACTCACAAGCCCTTACATCTTGACATGTGGATGGTGAAGTGGCTAAGGGGAGATGAGGTGTAAGTGAGGTGGCCAAAAGGTACATGAGGTGGAGAAAGGATAAGTATCTTCCAAACACCTTGGGAAGTGAGAAGATTTCCTCAAAAAGGGATTCCTTGTCCCCAAGTGAGAGTGAAAGGGACATTTGAGGAATTTTATAATTCCTCAAAAATCTCCATGGAAAAAGGAGAGGTGGTTGAAAATATAAATGTTAATTAAAAATTCACATTCTTAGGAGAGTCTAAAAGATAAAAGGTGAACTCCAAAAAGGTGGAACTTGGTCACATGTGGATGATGTGACAAGTCCAAGGTTCTAGAAGCCTTAGAATCTAGGATAAATAAATGTGAATTAAAAATTCATATGGGAAAGAGAGTCAATGCTAAAAAGAGGTAAATGCAAAGGTTGACGAAAAAGGTGGTACTAAATATGGCTAATGACCTTGGTTAAGGTTGTGCAAATATTGGATTAGAATAATTAATTGAAGATTAGAGGCAAGTGGAAAATGTAGGAGGATGTGACATTAATCTTTGAATTAAGAGGATGCACATCATAATTATGAATTAATTAAATTAATTCAGATTAGAGCAAGATCATGGAAGATGTGACAAGAAGAATTTTAAATTGATTTTTAAATCAAAAGGGTTAAAAACAAATGACTAAATTAAATAAATTGGTGTATTTATTTATTTAGAGAGGAAGAAGGTGAAATATAAAGCATTTAATTATTAAATTAAATACTTTACAGATATGAGACAAAAGGTGTAATAATAATTAATAAATTAATATTTAATATGATAGACGAAAAGGGAGTAAATTTAATCATATGGGAGTGATTAAATTTAGATGTCTACATTTTGCCCCTCTTCAAAATATTGTTAGAATAACAGTGTTTTGAAGAAAAATAAAATGCAAATAAGGGAGGAAATAATAGATGGTGATGCCCCTAGCATGGAAAAGGTTGATGATGCCCCAATGACTAAGCTGATGGAATGGAGGAATGGTAGGAGGGTATGCCCCCTCGAGAGGGCAGTTGGGGGAGGAAAAACGGGGTCCCCAGATGACGTCTTGATAGGAAGAAAAGGACACCATTGGATAGAGCTCAAAAAATTAAGCAATTTTGGTTTTTGAACAGAGGTGATCTGACACACGGTTTGCAAATGGCAGCCTCAGGAAGTTAGGGATTAGTTGGAGGAAGAAAAAGATAAATAAAAAGTAAAAAATACCTTTTAGGAAGAAGGGGGTTAAAAAGTTAATTTTAAAAATTACCTTAGTCATTTTCACTGTAGCAGTTGAGAGGAGGAGAGTAGAGGAGAGAAAACAAACATGGAGGAACGATGCCGACAGACAACAACACAGAGATTGTGCACCGGGTGGACGAGGTGCGTGGATTATATAGCGGGCGCGCGAGCAGAAAGCATGTGAGTGATAACAAAACCCATTAATTTAATGTACACATTTTTCATATGTTGTTTGATAGATTTTAGAAATTTGAAAACATGGGTTTTGTTAATTAGCAAAATTAAAAAATTGGGTTGGGGTTAGATTTTAGAAAAAAACCAAAATGTTTAAAAAAACCAGGGAGAAAAAGGGGAGGGCGTAGTTGCCCTTACAAGGGCGCTACCACTACAGCCCAAGGTGGAGCTGCCCTAGCCAAGGGTGGAGCCACCCTGGCCGCAGGCAGTGCTACCCGGCTGCGGGCGGGCAGAGCCGCCCCGATCGCAGCGGAACCGCCCCGACCAAGGGCAGTGCCGCCCCCACAGTCGGGTAGAGCCGCCCGGCTGCGAGCGACCAACTTGGGGCGGTGCTACCTGGCTATGGGTGGGACCACCGGGGTGGTGCTGCTTGACTGAGGGTAGAACCACCCAGGGCGGTGCCACCCAGCCGAGGGCAAGACCTCTCGGGGTAGTGCCGCCCAGCCGCGGGCGAGACCGCTTGGGCAGAGCCCAGCTGCCGGCGGACCCACTCAGGATAGAGCCGCCCAACCGAAGGGGAAAGCCGCCTCGCCATCGGGTGAAGCCAACCCAATAGGAGGGAAGGAAAAAGAAGACAAGGGGGAAAGGAACAGGAAAAGATAGGAAAAAAAGAGATAGAAAACAAAAAAGACCAATGAAATAATGAGAAGGTTTTTGTGTGTGCAGAATTTTGAGTGGATTCGGACACATGAGCAATGATCAGAGGTGATGACAGTGATGATAGCAGTGATGAATGGGGAGGATCAGGCAACCTTGGATCATGTGGGCTTAGGACACTGTATTCAATTTCCTATAGTTAGAGCGCATCATGCAATGTTGGAGGCATTGATAGAGAGATGGAGCTCAGAGATGTCAAAATTTCATCTTTCTACAAGGGAGACGACCGTCACTTTGGAGGACATGTGGCACATCCTGAGGCTGCCAATAGCCGGACGATTAGTGAGTGAGGTGGTGTCCACAGGGGTGGAGTTATAGGAGACTGTTAGAGTATTATTTGGATGCAAGGAGTTGCCCCTAGTGAAGGGTCAGTTGGATTTGGACGAGTGTTTGTTAGTGGGGGTGCCAGCTTTACCGTTGTTCTTGTGTGGTCTAATTAGTGGGATACTGTTGCTAGATTGGAACAGACGTACATGTAGCCTTCGTTATATGGAGGTGATCTGACACATTATCGAGTGGCAAGGGGGGTTGTTTTCATGGGGGTCATGTGTGTTGACTCACCTATTCAGAGATATGCACGGGATCTGTGACTAGAGGATATCGAGCTTGACACATATGACGTTGCTATAGATTTGGGCTTGGGAGCATATTGTAGTGACGAGGCCGAGAGTGGTGAGGGCGGGGATAGTGGATGATTGTGAGCCTGTGGCATGGGAGTATGGGGAGGCGAGAGGTTGATTTTTTCGCTATGAGATGTAGGGAGAGATGGAGGGGTGGAGGAGAGCGTTTGATAATATACAATCGAGGGATATAGAGTGGCGGCCATATAGGTTGCGCCAGTTTCAGGGATGGGCTGATACGAGGAGACAAGAGGGTTACTTCCTAAGTAGGTGTTTTATTATTGGAACTTTGCCACACATAGTAGAGTCACATCAACCAGACAAAGTGTTGAGGTAGTTTGGAGTGATATAGGATATTCTAATAGCGCCCATCATGTTTCGACAGTACAGTAGAGAGATACTATGGGGAGGCCGCATAGCACCAGGTATAGCCAGAGTGTCATGGATGGCAGCAGGACATGCACCATATCCAAGGAGAGTTGGAGGAGAGTAGGTGCCGGTTGTGACTGGGCGATACCAGAAGTGGTTCTAGAATAGGTTATGGGAGAGGATTACTCCTGTTCAGCCTATTTTGAGAGTAGTGGGTGTCGGACCAAAGGATGATCAGAGACTATGAAGAGAGAGGAGAGGAGGGTTGTAGCAGTGACGAGAGGCTATGGCAGTGGTAGATTAGGAGGGACAAGAGGAGCCTAAGGAGGATGAGACAGAGCAGGCGGGCAGACCAGGGAGGAGGAGGAGGAGACATCAGAGGCGAGGTCGGAGAGAGGGTCAGTAGTGGGGGAAGGGACAACCATAGAGAGCCTGGGGGTAGAGGGTGGAAGAGGTGAGGGATGTGGATGATGGGGAGGATGAGCAGCATGAGGAGGATGTGGAGGA
>VDFB02058242.1:513185771-513319589 GCA_007258455.2 Sequoia sempervirens | reverse complement strand
GATGCTCTCCTAGAACAATAAATGCAACATATCATTAAAGAAATCTATATCTATGTATATAAATGTGTATTTCTAAATGCAAGTGTAAATGCAAAGAGCATATGGTTTTGTAGTGTTATAGATACAACATATCCATAGATTAACATAATTGAAATTCTAAAGTCTTCAACACATATAATATGAAATCGATCAAACTATTAAACTACATGAGAAATAAATTAAAACAGTAAATGCATATGTATATGTATTTGTAAATGTAAGTGTAAAATAAATAAGAATAATGAAAATTATAAAAGAATACAAGGAAAGGTCTCTTCCCTTCTTGGTAGTAACAACCTCCTCCACACACAACCCTTAAAAATTATGAATATAGGAATATAATCTTTGAAGAACTCAAAGTTGATTCTTTCCTACCTGATGCAATTAGTCATTTTATCCTTACAAACATTTATAGTGATTACTAGAGGCACATAGACCAATGCTTCATAATAGAAGAATTTGATCATACTTTTCCAATGATGGCATTATGAGAAAACCTTAGGTTAAATGAATAATTCCTAGCTAAGTTATTTGAATCATATCCAACCGTATAAGAGAAGACCGCTTCTATGTGTACCTAGATACCATGGAGAAAGGCTAGTCTTTGGGCTCTTTCATCAATCATCCTACCTTAAAACATACTGTTATGCCTTGCATAACCACCCCAGTTTGGTCTGGATCGAAATGGGTCCCCTTTTTCTTTTGATTTCTTTGCTTCTTGTTACTTGCTTTCCTCTTTGGAATTCTTGTGTTTTTTTCCTTCTGATTTTGACTTTTGATCTATCTGATTTTATTCTAGTTCTATCTCAACCTAAATTGGTTTTCCTTCTTGTTAGGAATTCACTAAAAATAATTGTAAGCAATGGTGATTTTATTATAATATGCCTTATTTGTTGTTGAGGACTAATGCAAACCTTCCTTTTGCAGGGTTAAATCCTACACTTGATGATATTTCTTAGCTGGGGATCGGTTGGAGGGCATTCCTCAAATCTAGTTGATCTTAAAAATTAGCTAAGGAAAAAATTAGCAAGACACCAAAGATGTTACAGCGAGTGAAATTCATGTGCAGTAAACTATTGGCATGACATCAATCAAAGTCACAGCAACTAGGAGTGTTCTATTGGTAGAAAAAAAAGATTTCACTTTGGCGAGAGTCACCTTCTTCACCAAAAGGTCTTGGCAAAGGTTTTAAGTCTCGCCGATAGTTAGCAAAGCAAAGCGCTTCGGCAGGAGATTTCCTTCAGGAAGAAGTCTCGGTGACTTCTCTATGTCTCATCGATTGCTACCAAAGGGATTCATGTATTGGCATAGGGATTTCTCCCCGCCAAGAGGTCTCAGCGACTTCTCTATGTCTCACCAACCCCAATAAAGTTATACCTTTCAGCGGTAGAATTTCCTTCAGAGGGAGGTCTTAGTGAGTACATTTGGTCACGCTGACAAGACACAAGGAGGGGGCATCTATGGGGTATGACCACAAGGAGGTCTGGGTGACACAAAGGTGATTTTTCCTAGAGTCTTACCGATGCGGAGGGGTCCCACCAAAGGTCTAAGGTCAGTAAAGGGTAAAACCTTCAGCATAATGTCTGGCCAAAGTGGTGAGGTTACAACGACACATGTGAAATGAAAGAATACATGTTGGTATGACTACAGAAGGGTCTTCCTGAAAGGAAAGGATCACTAAAGGATGATGCCTTCGAAGAAGTGTCTTGCCGAATAGGGAAGTCACGCTGAAAGGATTTGGCTTAGGTTGACTCGAACGGAATGCAACAGGTTCGGTAGGATGTCCTGCCAACCCAAGAAGGTCTTGGCAACAACAGAGTTTGGTGCGAGGAAGCTTCGGTTGGTGTAAAGTCCCGCCGATCAAAGAAAGTCATGGTGACATGGAGGAAGCCTGACAAGAGTGAAATAGGTCGACGAAGGGTCTCGCTATAGGTGAAAGGTCTTACCGAAACAAAAGAGCTTGGGGAGAACAAATGGATGTTGCCATAGCTCTCACCGATCGAAGGAAGTCTTATTGAAATAAAAAGGCATCAACGTAGCTATTGGAGCTCACTAAGAAGTCTCAGCAACCCCAAAGTGTCTTTCCAATGGAATCAAACAACTCAGAGGAGGAAGAAGACCTCAATATAAGGTCTCGGCGAAGAAGAAAGGTCTCGCCGATATGAAGGAATATTGGCATAGTCTCTTGCTGATTCAATAGGGTCTGACCGAAATGAAACAAGGCTCACCCAAGGAGTCTAGCATCGCCGTAACTCTTGCCGATGCAGAACAAGCTCGATGACAGAAAACAAAAGCTCAGCATGACATCCTACCAACTTGATGGGATCTTCCTAATGCAAAGTGGGCTCGGTGAGAATGAAAAGGAGTTCGTTGAAACTCTTGCCGACATGAAAAAAATAGGCATCGGAAAAAGGGGATTCCATCGCTGCAAGGTCTTGGCGAGATCTTTATGTCTCACCGATAGGATGTGCCTCTGGGGAGAATGAACATGTTTGTTGAAAGGAAGAGCAACTCATGGAGATATCCTGGCGAAGGGACTTGGTAGCACCGAAGCATAAGGGAGCAGGCTTGGTGAGAATATGAGGAAATCAGGGAGACTCCATACAAGTAAGGAGACTTCGCTATGAGGTCACAGCGACAAGCAATAGTATCCCCGACATGAAAATGATGATCACCATGGAATCCTGAGGTTCGCCAAGATATCTTGCCAAGAGCATGCAGTCTTTCCAATAGGTTTTAGGAGCTCGATATAACATATGTAGCTCGCCGAAGTGTCTTACCAACTGTCTTGTGTCATGCCAATAACTACATAGTGGTAATATCACATCGGGGAGACACCGATGGTGTCTCACCGATATGTGATATCGTTCAGACCACTTTTGACCACCAAAGAATCATGCATGGCATGTGATCATTCAATTAGAGAGAGCTAAGATGAGCCTTTGAATGATTGACCACTCCTGTGAAAGAAAGACTAACAGAGTGTGACCAGGTGGATTTCTTCTAGGAACAGGTGGTGATTGATTGGCTCAGACAATGTTTTAGATTGGTAAGGAGGTCTGACAGTGCTTCCAACAAGAGTTTAACGCGCAAAAAAATGCCCAGAGTGAGTAGAAAGCCACTTCAATGAAGAAATTCATGACTCAGAAGGAGAGTTGTGGCAACCACTGATGACAAAGGTAGTTGGTATTAATGGCGGGATATCCTAGTGCATTCAAGGCAACCCTAAGAAGGAGTTTAAGGATGGATGCGCGAAAGCTTGAAGTAAATACTATAGCAACAAAAGTTCTACAGATCTTTTCGAGAAACCCTTCATTGGCATGGACAACAATGATTCACATTGAATGCACAACCGACTTTCCTAAAAAGATCGGAGAGCCAACCTTCATGTACTAAAGCAGATATTTTGTAAAACCCTAGTGCAAGGAACAACACATTCAAGTTGATACATCCTATATATATAAGGCATGCTTGCCTCTGAAAAAGGTTAGAACTTTTGGAAGGAAAACAAAGCTTTGTTAGAAAGATTTAAAAGAAAGTTAGGATTGTTAGGAATTAGTCAATTAGCAGAAGGAGAGAGTTGCATCTTGATTCTGAGTAATGAGAGCTTCTCTTTGTCTTCTTGGTTAGTAGTAAGATTTTAGTACAGGATGTGATGTATTCTCCAAGTTCTCTTAGTGTAGTTGGAAACAATCTGGAGCTTCAGATTCTCTGTACATTAGTGATTGTGCCAGCTTTGTAAATATTGTTTATCTGTTTTAATAACAGTAGAAACAATCAGAGTTTAATCTACTTCTCATTGTGTTCCTGAATGATATTTGTATTAATTTGATCATTTGATTTGTGAAGTCTTCAAGGAATGAAATATTTTTTTATGTTTTATTTAAATGGTAATTAAAATATGTTATGCGAAGTAGCACTGTGAATGAAAGAGGTTGTGTGTCAATCACAAGATTATCTTGTTCTACAGTTTTAGTTTAAAATTCCTTGAAGTTAACAAATCTGGTTAAGGTTGGATGAATTATTGTTCTTTTTCTGTTTCAAAAAATATGACTTATCTTTTTTTATATTTCTTTAAAAACCCCTATTAGAGTAGGTTTTATTTCATGCTTGATCTTAAAACAATCCAGAAGCTCAGCACCGGCAGGCCCCTTGAATATTATTGTTGCATTGGCCAAAAGTAGAAATAGTTGAGACCCAACTACAAAGACCTTGGGAGCTAAGGCATCCATGTGTTTCCTTTCTCTTTCAGGAGAAGTAGAGTAGCAATATTTTGTTTGTATTGTTGTGGTGTCAAAATCACCATCAACAGGAACTAGCGCTAGAAGGACGGCCTAGAAGGGAAAACTAGATAAACCTGGGTTTTCATCCCTAGAAAAGTCCCATAGAATCCATCACCTTTGATAGAATTGAAGACCCCAATAAAATGCAAGAGTCATAAGACTGGGGCAACCATCATACCACCTTTATTAGCTCCACTCACTCCACTAGGATTTTCACCAATACCTCAGTGGATACCCATCAATCCACCCTCCAATCCATCTCAATTGTCATTACAGCTAGTTCAACCCATACAACAGTTGGCTCAACCACCACCACCACCACCAATGGAATTCTTTCATAGTAATCCCTCTCCATTGGGGACTATCCCTAGAGGTTTTCACGACATGCCTAAGAACCCTGAGAAGTTCTGCCCTAAATACATCCATGGTGAATCAAGGAGTGTTGAAGAACACATACATGCTTTCAAGGATGCTTGTACCCAAGCTCAAATAGCTCATCATGATGTAGTTTGCAAGTTGTCCCCTTATTCATTAGGGGACATGGCATATAACTAGTATCTTAATCTTCCTCAAGGCTCTATTCTGTCCTGGACAGATTTGGAAAATGCTTTCATCAATCAATTTAGAGTCTATGTGGACCCAACCCTTCTGTATAACCAATTCGCCACCATTACTAAGGAGTTGCGTGAATTCCTGCCTTTGTTCAATACCAGGTTCCAAATAATGTATAGGAGGCTATAGGATCCCTATCTAGTTACCGAGGACAGTGCCATTCAGGCATACTTTAGGGTTATAGACCCTTTGTTGGGATTGTTCTTACAAAGAACTTATCTGCCAGTGGATATTGATACCTTATCCAAGGTTTATCATTTAGCCATTAAGTTGCAGCAACAAACCAACTCTCAACCAAGTTTTGGGGGATTTTTTCCTTTAGTAGGGTATCAGATGCCTAGTATACCCCCTTTATTCAATACTGCTCCAGGAATGTCTCCTTCCCACTATGGGCCTAGGTTTGAATTGCAGACTCAACCTCCTATTCCTTTCTTTGCTAATAGGACCCCTGACCCTTTTCAACAACCACAATTCCCTCAAGGTCTCCAAAGCCTTCATAACAAAGTTGGAACCACTAGCCATGTTGATCAGCCACTTATTGCGAAGGCTGTTGAAAGTGAAAAGACTACTCAACTTACCAATGAAGTAGAAACCTTGAAGAAAACACTATCCCAAGTCACTAATGACATGGCTCAGCTTAGGTTGAACCCCTCTTAGAATCAAGGTAATTACCCTAATCAAAATAGCAACAACCAAGGTTTTATCAGAACAACAACTACAACCAAAGAGGTTATCAAAGCTAAAATAGAGGGTACAACCAGAGAACAATTAACAACAGGCAATGGAATACGGGGACCAATAATGGTGGAGTTCCTCATAATTATCAAGCAAATGAGGAGAGGTCACATACTGCAAATGTGGCCGATTTGAATTTCATGACTAACTGGTGTAGGCTGCATGATACTGCGACTCATTCGGAGGTAAATTGCCCTCAAATGGAGAAAGTTATCAAAATGGCATATGAAGATTCCCACACATTCCAAGGGAATTCAAACAAAGGAGGTGACTCAATGGATACTACCATGACTTATGAACTCTTTGAGGAGAATTTTTCATTCCCAAGACAAGAAGAAAATGAACCTAAGGAAGATTCATTTGATGCCCAAGCCTTTCACTCGAAAGGAGGACACTTCCTAAGAAATCAAAGTAAGGGTCCATTTACTACATCAACACCCCCTAATCACATGGTGCCCCCAAATCAAAGTGTTGATAACAATCCTTCTCCACCAAAGGGGCCGTCTGACCTCCATAACAAGGGTAATCCCTCTGCTATTTTCAAAAGTAATCCAAGTTTTAATGCAGAATTTGACATTATTTCTGAGATGCAGAAACATAAAACTTCTTTGTCATATTTTGACATTTTGAAGTGGTGCCATACTCAAAGGGAGATAGTGTTGAAAGATCTAGAACAAGCGGATAAGGAAAAAGGAAAGAGCAAGGTTACACCCCCTGTAGACATGAATGCAACCTCATACAAAAGTAAGGTAGGTACTCCACCTTCCTTTTAAGCTTAAAAATTTCTGGCAAGAACCTACACAATTGTTTATTGGACTCGGGGGCTTCAGGAAATGTCATGCCAGTTTTCATATGCAAGAGGCTAGGATTAAACCCCATTCAAACCAATAAGAAATTCATTCAACTAGACAAAATAGAGGTCAATGTAGTGGGGGAGTTGAAGAACATACATGTCCAAGTTGGGTCTGATCCTAGGATCCTAACTAACATTGACATTCAGGTAGTTGATATCCCTGAGACCTATGGTATGCTACTAAGCCGAGATCTAATGAAAAATTTAGGGGGATATCTCTCCCTGGAATTTTCACATATGTGGCTATCATGGAAAGGGATTCCTAATCAGATTATGATTGAAAGTGAGCCTCGCCTCAAGCATATCATCACTAAGTACAATTGTCCCAATGAGGTAGCTTACTTTGAGACTAAAATAGGGGTTTGTAAACAAAAAAAAATTCTAACCTTCTTGGTTCTCAATGCCAAGGACATGCCACAACTAAAGTTTCCTAACCCCATGATTAATGAAAATAAATAGGCCCTGATTAGAAAGTTGCAACAAGACCAACTGGTCTTAGGAGAAGACACTATTTTATTAAGTCTTTTACTCCCAAATTGGTGCAGGGTACACTATCAAAACCACTCTGAATTTACATGTCAACTCTGTGTGGACAGCTTAGGTTGTATCCCTCAAGCTGAAAAGAATAGTCTGAGGCATTTTGAGATAGCTGTAGACCATTTTCTATTCGAAGTCCAAGAAGCAACAATGCTAACCAAGGATAGGGTGCCTTCAATAGGAGTTCTTTCTCAAATAGAGCCCACCCTTGATATACTCCTTAATCAGCATGTTGATAAAGAGCATCCCCAAGGTTTGTTTGATAACCCTACACTCATAAATGAAACAAAACTCAAGGAATCAACAAAAGGGACAAATGATTGCTGGGAAAATAACCATAGGTCAAATGATACAACTAAGCCAGAATTGCAAAGTATACTTAGAGAATCTTTAGAGAATTCTTCCCCTGTGACTGGTCCCAAGGACCAAGAACTCCCACCTTTGGTTGATCCTATTCAAATACCTGTGAAAAATTCAAGAGGATTACCCCTTGCTTCTAATCAGATGTGGACCCTAACCTTTGATGGATCTAAGTCCAAAACCGGTTGTGGTGTTGGAATTGTACTAACCAGCCTGAAAGGGAAAGTTTTCTTTGCCTCTTATAGACTGCAATTTGGGTGCACTAATAATGTAGCTGAATATGAAGCTCTGGCATAGGGACTAATGTTTGCACACAAGAAGAAAGTTATAGCCCTGATGGTCAAGGGAGATTCAGAAGTTGTTATCAAGCAAGTGCCCAGCTAGTACACCTGCCACAATAAAAGGCTAGCAGCATATAGAAACAGGGTATGGAATCTGATCAAAGACTTTAATGCATTTGGGATCAACTTAATCCCTAAAGAAGAAATTTAGGTGGCTAATTCACTGGCTGTTACTACAAGCACCTTGAAGCCTATGCAAGGCTCCAAATTCAAAAGATTCTCAGTAGAACTGATGTCCACCCTAGCTGTTCCTGACAATATCAAGAACTTCTAGGTCTTTGATGATGATCGACATATCCTTACTTTCCTAGAAAGTTCAGATGTTTTTGAAGGAAAGATTATAGATGAATCCAATAGGGATCAGGGAGATTGGAATTCTGAGGAATGTGATATAGAAGGAGTCCTTAATTTGAAAATTAATAGCATTCCCAAGGGAATGGTGGTATTGGATTGAATTTTTGACTCAGATCCGAAGGCTCAAGAAAAGATATCAGTTGAAGGCAAGGGAGGTGAATATGAAATGGTTAACCTAGCTGACTCGGGTCCTGAAAGGAATGTCTACATAGGAAAGGCCTGCCCTGAAGTAATTAGAAAAGACATATTGAGGGCACTAAAAATGGATATTGCTGCAATTTCCTGGGGGTATCAAGACCTCCATAAATTTGATTTTTCTATCATGACCCACACTATCCCCTTAAAGCCAAAGGTTAAACCTTTCCGATAGAAGTAGTTCCCTGTCAATGCCTTGATTAAGCCATTGATCTACAAAGAAGTTCAAAAGTTGTTGTCCACAAGGATAATCTTCCCTGTGCATCATTCAACATGGGTAGCCAATCTAGTTCTAGTCCTCAAGAAAAATGGGGAGATCAATCTGTGTGTTGACTTTAGAAATCTGAATAGAGCATTAGAAAAGGATAACTATCCACTTTCTTCTCTGGATGAAGTCTTGCAGACTATCAATGGAGCACAGATGATGTCTTTCCTAGATGGCTACTCTAGATACAATCAAGTGATGGTCAACTATGAGGACAGGATGAAGACGAATTTCACTACCAAGTGGGGGACGTTCGTATATAGAAGGATGCCATTCAGCCTGATAAATGTTGGAGCTACTTTCCAGCATGCCATGGACATAGCTTTCAAGGATCTGATTGGAAAATGTATTATTGTTTACATAGATGACCTAACAATTTTCTCCAAGGACTGATTAAACCACATTGCTGACTTGGCCAAGGTTCTGGAATGATGCATCCAATATGGAGTCTCATTGAATCCAAAAAAATGCACGTTTGAAGTCACAGAGGGCAATATTTTGGGACATATAATCTCTAAAAGGGGAATATCAATCGATCTGGACCGAGTCAAGTCCATTTTGAAGATTATCCAGCCAGGAAGTAAGAAAGAAATGAAGTTTTTCTTCAGGAAAATTAACTTTGTGAGAAAGTTCATCACAAGATTTGCAGAGATTGTAAAGCCATTAAATGAAATGATGAAGAAGGACACCAGAACAGAGTGGAAAGAGGAGGAAAAGGCTGCATTCATGCAGGTCAAGTGATCCATTTCAGAAGCACCCATACTTGCCAGCCCCAATTAGCTTAAGCCATTCTACATTTACTCTTTCACCTTTGAGCATTCATGTGTGATTGTATTAACTCAACAATAGGAAGAGGCAGAGGAGAGACTGATTGCGTTCATGAGCTCTCCAATAGAAAATGCAAAGATCAAGTACCCACCTCTAGAGAAGAAAGCCTTCGCGCTCGTTTGGGCCGTCAAGAAATTCTAATATTACATCCTTTGAAGTCAAGTTGTCGCTATAGTTCCTGATGCGGCTGTGAAGTCCCTACTGATGCAAAGTGAGCTAGGAGAAAGAAGAGACAAGTGGATGGCTATCTTGCAAGAATTTTATTTGGAGATACATCCCATGAAATTAGTTAGGGGCATGGGTTTATCTCAGTCTATGGTGAATGCTTGTGATAACATTATCTGTCAACAATACATAGCCCAATCCTTTTCTGACAATCCCTGGTATACTGATGTTGTCTACTTGATGCTTAACAATCAATGTCAGGACGAGATGAATTCAACTCAAAGGAGAGCTCTGAGACTAAAGAGTTCTCATTATATGTTCAAAGGAAGTTTGCTATACAGGAGGAACTTTGAAGGAATATACTTGAGGTGCCTTGATCATCAAGAGGCCAAGCAAGTGATCTCTGAGTTTCATGGGAAACATGGTACAGGTCATGGTTCTGCAAATTCGTTGGCACACCAGATTCTTCGATCTAGTTATTATGGCCTTGTGTATTCAATGACGCACACTAGCATGTGAGGATATGTCACACTTGCTAGGTTTCTGCACCAAGGGAATGCTATGTGGCCATGCCACTACAGCCCGTTTACGAGGTAAGGCCATTTGCCCAGTGGGCACTAGATTTCATTGGAGTGATTAACCCAAATTCCTCTACAAGACATAAGTTTATCTTGACTACTACTAATTACTGTACGAGGTGGACAGAGGCCATACCTTGCAAAAATAGCACAACTGAGGTAGTGATCAAGTTCCTCACCAAATGCATCACTATGAGGTTTGGGGTACCCTTCGCTCTGGTATGTGATAATGGTTCTGCTTTTTCTTTTGTTGAGTTTATTTCTTGGGCCTATGATCACAAGATCATCTTGAAGTATTCCTCAAACTATTATCTGCAAGGCAATGGAGTTGCAGAGTCTACCAATAAGAATCTCTTAGGGTTGGTTAAGAAACTATTAGAGCATAACCCTAGAGAATGGCACACCCAGCTTAAATTCACATTATGGGTAGATAGGACTAGGATTAAGACTGCCTTAAACACCTCACCATTCAAGCTGGTATATGGCCAAGAGCCTATCTATCTTATCCATCTACAAATACATATTCTGGAGTTCATGCAGAAATTTTACTCCAGTGACAATAGGATAGAGGTAAGACTAGCTGCTCTGTTAAAACTAGAAGAACAGAGAGATGTTTCTTTTCAATAGTTCTTCAGACATTAGTTTGTTGTCAAATCCTAGCTTGACAAAAGAGCAAAGATAAAATATTTTAGGATATCAGACCTAGTACTGTTATGGGATAAAGCCAATGAAAAGAAGGGTAGCCATCAAAATTTTGACAAACTATGGCTGGGTCCTTATTAAATTGCTAAGATCCTAGGGGAAAATGCTTTTAGACTGAGTAGCTTAACTAGGGAGCTGGTTTCTTTTCCTATTAATGGCTAGTTCCTTAAGCACTATTTTGAATCATGAGGCTTGTTAAATTTCTATTCTGTATATAAGTGGTTCGTTGTTTTCTTTATGTAAGTAATTTATTTTGTCTCATGTTTGTAGATAATCTGCGGTTGTGTATATAGCTTTTGTACTTCGGTTTGTGATAATTTTTTTCCCTTTATATAAATAACTTGCTGCTTCTTGTGTAATTAATTTGCTTTTTGTCTCTTTGTAGTTTGTTGTTCTTTGTTTGAGTTTAGCTTGCTATTTGTATTTTTGTTTCTATCTCCTTTTTTTTTGTTTTGTTTTGTTTTTTTTTTGTTTTCTATTTGTTATGCTCTTTGGGGGTTGATCTATTCCTTCCATCTAAAGCTGTGGGTTGTTATTTGAAGCATACTTTGGTCATTAGGAGAGAAGTGGTTTAGATATTTTCGAGTTATCTAATTTGATGATTCTGTCCTAAATTATTTGTTTTATGTTTGTTTTCAATAAAGGTTGTGGAAAGTTTTTCAAGAACAAGGTACCAAGTAAGTAGCACTCATCAGTTCCCCTGAATTTTCCACAAATCCTTAAAATCATCTCCTCTTCTAGTAGTGTATTTATCTTAGGATGACAATATTGTAAAATTTGAGTGAAAAATCTGACTTCCAAGTGCTGTTAAGAGGTCCATTGTAGTTTTCAACCCAGATTAGCTATTAAACATCTGACATATTGAAAAAAGAAGAAGCAAAATTAAATGAAATATTTGAAACTCCAAAAGAAAAGAAAAGAAAAGAATTATCAAAAGAAGAAGAATCAATATGAATGGGTGATTCCAGTATCACTACCAGGGCTATGGACGCCTATCTGGCAGTAGAGAAATTCTATGAGAGAACTAGAGGTATCTCCGTCAGGGCTATGGACGCCTGAATGGCAGTGGAGCAATGCCTGAGATATTATTGCACGAAGGAAATCAACTCATGTAGCCCAAATTTTACACATTTTTATTCAAAAGATGGAGAAATTTATGAAAGGAATGATGCACTATCAAGCACAAACATAGATTTAGGGGTAGCCATTGTTTGACTTACATTTGAGATTTTAGCTCTACCTTGCTTGTTCTACCCGACCTAACTGGAGTTGTGATGTTCATGAACTAGGAGTTCTGGGTAGTTGAATCCTTCAAATTCATGAAAATGGTTAAACCATTTTCCCAACCGAGTCACCATTTGTTATGCCTTGCATAACCACCCCACTTTGGTCTAGATCAAAATGGGTCCCCTTTTTCTTTTGATTTCTTTGCTTTTGGTTACTTGCTTTCCTCTTTGGAATTCTTGTGTTTTTTTCCTTTTGATTTTGACTTTTGATCTATTTGATTTAATCTTGGTTCTATCTCAACCTAAATTGGTTTTCCTTCTTGTTAGGAATTCACTAAAATAATTCTAAGCAATGGTGATTTTATTATAATATGCCTTATTTGTTGTTGAGGACTAATGCAAACCTTCCTTTTGTAGGGTTAAATACTACACTTGATGATATTTCTTAGCTGTGGATCAGTTGGAGGGCATTCCTCAAATCTAGTTGATCTTAAAAATAAGCTAAGGAAAAAATTGGCAAGACCCCAGAGATGTTATAGTGAGTGAAAATCATGTGCAGTCAACTATAGGCATGACATCAATCAAAGTTGTGGTGACTAGGAGTGTTCTATTGGCAGAAAAAAAATATTTCACTTCGGCAGGAGTCACCTTCTTCGCCAAAAGGTCTTGGCGAAGGTTTTAAGTCTTGCCGATAGTCAGCAAAGCAAAGCGCTTCGGTAGGAGATTTCCTTCAGGAAGAAGTTTCGGTGACTTCTCTATGTCTCGCTGACCACTACCAAAGGGATTCATGTATCGTCATAGGGCTTTCTCCCCACCAAGAGGTCTCGAAAACTTCTCTATGTCTCACTGACCCCAATAAAGTTATACCTTTTTGGCGGGAGACTTTCCTTTGGAGGGAGGTCTCAGTGAGTACATTTGGTCATGCCAACAAGGCACAAGGAGGGGGCATCTATCGGTATGACGACAAGGAGGTCTGGGTGACACAAAGGTGATTTCACCTGGAGTCTTACCAATGCAGAGGGGTCCCACCAAAGGTCTAAGGTTGGTAAAGGGTAAAACCTTCAACATAATGTCTAGGCGAAGGGGTGAGGTTACAGTGACACATGTGAAATGAAAGAATACATGTTAGTATGACTACATAAGGGTCTTCCCGAAAGGAAAGGATAGCTAAAGGATGATGCCTTCGGCGAAGTGTCTTGCTGAATAGGGAAGTCACACCAAAAGGCTTTAGCTCAGGGTGACTCGAAGGGAATGCAATGGGTTAAGGATGTCCTACTGACCCAAGAAGGTCTTGGTGACAACAGATTTTGGTGCGAGGAAGCTTTGGTCAGTGTAAAGTTCCGCCAACCAAAGAAAGTCACGGTGACATGGAGGAAGCCCAACAAGAGTGAAAGAGGTCGGCAAAGGGTCTCACTGTAGGTGAAAGGTCTTACGGAAACAAAAGAGCTCAAGGAGAACAAATGGATGTCGCCATAGCTCTTGCCAATCGGAGGAAGTCTTATTAAAATAAAAAGACATCGGCATAGCTATTGGAGCTCGCTAAGAAGTCTCGGAGACCCCAAAGTGTCTTGCCAATGGAATCAAATAACTTGAAAGAGGAAGAAGACCTTGATATAAGGTCTCGGTGAAGAAGAAAGGTCTCACTGATATGAAGGAATATTGACATAGTCTCTTGCCGATTCAATAGGATCTGACCAAAATGAAACAAGGCTCGCCCAAGGAGTCTGGCATCGCTGTAGCTCTCGTCGATGTAGAATGAGCTCGATGACAGAAAAAAAGAAGCTCGGCGTGATGTCCTGCCAACTCGATGGGATCTTCTTGATGCAAAGTGGGCTCGGCAAGAATGAAAAGGAGTTCGCTGAAAGTCTTGCTAACATGGAAAAAATAGGCATCAGCAAAAAGGGATTCCATCGCCGCAAGGTCTTGGCGAGATCTTTATGTCTCACCGATAGGATGTGCCTCTGGGGAGAATGAACATGTTCCCTGAAAGGAAAAGCAGCTCACAGAGATATCCTGTGAAGGGACTTGGTAGCACCGAAGCATAGGGGAGCAGGCTCTGCAAGAATACGAGGAAATCGGGGAGACTCCATACGAGTAAGGAGACTTCGCTATGAGGTCACAGCGATGAGCGATAGTCTCCCTGACATGAAAATGATGATCACCATGGAATCCTAAGGTTCACCGACATGTCTTGCTGAGAACATGCAGTCTTGCCCATAGGTTTTGGGAGTTCGATATAACTTATGTAGCTCGTCAAAGTGTCTTACCGACTGTCTTGTGTCATGCCAATAACTGCATAGTGGTAATAACGCATCGGGGAGGCACCAATGGTGTCCCATCGACATGCGATACCATTCAAACCACTTTTGACCACCAAAGAATCCTACGTGGCATGTGATCAACCAATTAGAGAGAGCTAAGATGAGTTTTTGACTGATTCACTACTCCTGTGAAAGAAAGACTAACAGAGTGTGACCGGGTGGACTTCTTTTGGGAATAGGTGGTGATTGATTGGCTCAAACAGTTTTTTAGTTTGGTAAGGAGGTCCAACGGTGCTTCCAACAGGTGGTTAACATGCAAAAAAAGGCCCAGAGAAGGCTGAAGGCCACTTCAATGAAGAAAGCCATAACTCAGAAGGACAGTTGTGGCAACCACTGATGACAAAGGTAGTTGGTATTAATGGTGGGATATCCTGGTGCATTTAAGGTGACCCTGAGAAGGAGTTTAAGGATGGACACAAAGGCTTGAAGTAAATACTACAGCAACAAAAGACCTACAGATCTTTTCCAGAAACCCTTCATCAGCATGGACAACAATGATTCACATTGAATGCACAACTGACTTTCCTAAAAAGATCAGAGGGCCTACCTTCATGTAGTAAAGGAGATATTTTGTAAAACCCTAGTGCAAGGGATAGCACATTCAAGTTGATACATCCTATATATATAAGGCATGCTTGCCTATGAAAAAGGTTAGAACTTTTGGAAGGAAAACAAAGCTTTGTAAGAAGGATTTAAAAGAAAGGACTGTTAGGAATTAGTCAGCTAGTAGGAGAGATTTTCATCTTGATTCTAAGTAATGAGAGCTTCTCTTTGTCTTCTTTATTAGCAGTAAGATTTTAGTACAAGCTGTGATGTATTCTCTAAGTTCTCTTAGTGTAGTTGGAAACAATCTAGAGCTTCAGATTCTCTGTACACTGGTGATTGTGTCAGCTTTGTAAATATTGTTTATCTATTTTAATAACAGTAGAAATAATCAAAGTATAATCTACTTCTTATTGTGTTCCTGAATGATATTTTTCTTAATTTGATCATTTGATTTGTGAAGTCTTCAAGGAATGAAATATTTTTTTATGTTTTATTTAAATGGTAATTAAATTTTTTTATGCAAAGTAGCACTGTGAATGAAAGAGGTTGTGTGTCAATCACAAGCTTGTCTTGTTCTGTAGTTTTAGTTTAAAATTCCTTGAAATTAACAAGTCTGGTTAAGGTTGGATGAACTATTGTTCTTTTTCTGTTTTAAAAACTCTGAATTATCTTTTTTTTTTATTTCTTTAAAAACCCCTGTTAGAGTAGGTTTTATTTCATGCTTGATATTAAAACAATCCAGAAGCTTAGCACCAACAAGCCCCTTTAATATTACTGTTGCATTGGCCACTAAGTAACATCAACATAGTTGAGACCCAACTACAGAGACCTTGGGAGCTAAGGCATCCATGTGTTGCCTCTCTTTCAGAAGAAGCAAAGTAGCAATATTATGTTTGCATTGTTGTGGTTTCAAAATCGCCATCAACACATACCAAAATTCTCCTAGAAATTAGACATAGGAGTATTTAATATGACTTAAAAAAAAAATTATTACCAAAGCATAAACTTATGATGGCTTAACCAAGCCTAGTATCCAGTCCCTCCCCATTAACCACTTAGACATATGGAAATTAAATGTAAATTTGCTGAAATTTTTAGTCATGTAGGTGCCCAATAAACCACTTGGTGGTGTTTCCCGTCAAGTTTATTTACTTGAATGAAGAGCAAAAGTCATTTGATTACAATTATAGAATACATTTGAGGCCTTGGTTGTGTAACTGGTGGACCATAGTCACATTTAACACTTGTTACAAAGTTTGGGAGTTAAAACATTAAGTAGATTTGATTTGTGATGGACACATTTGGATGGTAGTAACAATAGCTTGCAATCTATCAAGACTTGATTACCTTATAACCTATGAAATTCTAGCGATGAAATGATAGATTAATCATAATATCACCTTGGGATCACATCAGCATGAAAGAACTTCATCCAACACCCTTATGAGTGCAGGTATGACCAAATAGGTATTTGTCAGATCTATCTTCCTCAAGCGAGGGAAATTCAGGAAGAGAAGAGGAAAGTGAGACATGTAGTATGTCTAAAAGAGGGAGATCAACTAGAGGTCAAAATATTAGAAGAAAATTCCGTAAATGCATGAAATTTTTTCTTGTTGAAGAGGGTCATGTTCTTATGATGATGAGAGCATAGGCGACGTTGAGATGCCCTTAAGGTACAAACATCTATGGAAAAAATGTGTACCCAAGGAACTTCCTCCAATAAACACTAATTTTTGTGTCAACAAGAGGATATATCACATAGCATCATCGTCATTACATGGTTTGGGCCTATTTTGTATGGATGGCATAAAGGTTCATTATGACAAAATTACTGAATTTATGGAGTATGTCGGACCCTGTTACAATTACAAAGATTGGATTCAACTGGTTCAATATACATAAAGTATGTGTAGGTATGCACTATCAGCAAATTACATACAACTAAAAGATAAGGATAAAAATAAAGGAGTGGCTATGTACATTGACAGAAGACCAAAAGTATTAGGGAATATTGTAGGGTTTATAAATAGTACATGACTTAGGTCAACAAATAAGCAACCCAATTTCATATTCGAGGCACGCGAGGGAAACTGTGTATTCGTATGTGTGATAAAATCAATAATTGCAGTGGAAGAGTTGCTAATCGATTACAATTTGAATTGCTTAGTTACAAACATAGTTACTATGGGGCTGGTACGTACTATGTACCATTTTATCCAACCTCCAATTAATGACTCCAATATACCATTTTATTCTTATATTTTTTTCATAAGTCTATTGGTTTCATTTCGGTAATATTTTTTATATTTATTTTTTGTCACAGGGGGACATTGATGTTACAGAGAAGGCTCTGGCCCAGAGCACAGATTGTGATGTATCTTCAAGTGCTTCTACCCAATAGGTTTACCTCGTTGTAATTGTGCAAATTAGATATGAGAAAATGTTTTATTATTATATTTTTTTCATAAGTTTATTGGGTTAATTTCGATAATATTTTGAATATTCTTGTTGCAGTCGATTGATCGAGGAAAGGCACTAGTAGTAGAGGAGAGCATCCATAGTGAGGTGCAGTCAATATTTTCTGATGATGACATTGCTTATTCAACAAACCCTCTCGATACGATAAAAAAGATCCAAAAAAAATGCAATGAAGAAATGGTTAAGTTGATGTTTATAGTGCCTCAAATAGATGAGATAAGAAAGAGGGTTAAAATATTGACTGAGAGATTACAAAACTTGCAAGTAAGCTGTCATGAGGTCTTTAATTATAACATAAGTTCATTCATGGTTTTATATTTTGTACTCTTTTATGTCATGAACTAAAATATCTGTTGTTTTTACAGGGTTATTTTCCTCCTCATGATGCTCTTAGCCATGATCATGGTACTGCAAGTGTTGCCCAAGGAGTAGGGGTTGGTACAAGTTTCCATCCTGATCTTCCTACACATACATCACATCATATGACCCCATCATCTATGCCTATTTTACTGTCTGAAATGTCGGCAACACATACTATGCAGGCATCCATTAATGCACCCTCTGGCAGCAAACACATGCCGGGACATGCGTCAAGACATGTACCTAGGGATGTAGAGGCCACTAGTACTGGTGATGTTTTAGCAGCATTTCTTGGATCTTCCCATATTACTAGTACAGGAACATTGTCGGTCACACTTGTGGTGATCGAGGATTTCATTCCCATAAAGATAAAGAAGGTCCCAGATACTTTAAAATGTTTTAATTATTATTATATATAATCCAATTGAAATTTACTTATTGATCACTTTTTTTAGACTATTGATCCCATGATCATTTTGCAGGAAATGATATTTTTTATAAACATCTAAGTAATATTACATTGGAGCTCTTCAGGCCCACCATACGCACATGGTGGAATGTCCAAAATCAAGATTTAAAAGATGAGCTCATTAACTGTTTAGTTGTGTTGTTTGGTGATAAAACATTCAACCGAACCAAGGTCCTTAAGAAAGTTGGTACCTATCTAAAGTATGCGAGGGACCAATATAGGTCACATTTAGAAAAGAAAAAAAATTATGAGTGTCCCCCCATGATTTCAGAGAGGGAGTGGAAGGACCTGGTGTCGGATGGAAAGAAGAAGGCTGAAAAGAAAAAAGGAAAGACAACACCAGGCCAAGGAAGGTATGTGATACTATCAACAATGTAATTATATACTGATTACTCTTTCTTTTTACATAATCTAACGTACTTCAAAATTTTCATAGGCTGCCTGACACATCGAAGGCAACAAAGGAAAGACTAGAAAAACATGGGAAACACAAAATTGGCTCTAGTGGTTATATGAAATTAGCCGCACAAATTGTAAAATCAATAAATGAAATATAGTATCTAAATAATAAATTGAAAACAATTTTGGTTTTATCACACCATAGAAGCAAAATTTATGGTCTTATGCAAAAATGTAGGGCTCTGAATTCAACAAAGTTCCCATAGAAGATGACCTAAAGATTTCCTTCTAGCAAGGCTATGGAGCCGTGGTTGAACGCCTAAGAGTCTTGACTAGAAAAACACAACCTTCCACTACATCCAACACGCAAGTAAATAAACTCAATAAAGTTTATTTAAAATTGAATACTTGTGCAATCTATTCAATATTAATTTCCACCATAAAGTAATTGCATGCCTATTTATTTTAAACAGTCAAGCAATGATAATACTACACATGGCATTGGAATGCATCCTGGTGAGGGTGGAGCACAACCTGCAGATAAAGGTCATGGTGTGCATCTCGGTACTTTAGAGCATGTAGAGTGTGATCAATATATTAAACATGATTAGGCTAGAGAAGATCAGGAACATGATGTGGCCCCATCAGGTAAAGAGGACCACTCTAAAGTTATTTTAAATATATTTAATTTCAATTGGTGTATTAATTAATGTAACCTTTCGTGTTTCAACTTTAGAGAATGTAGAGTGTGATCAACATGTTGAGCATGATCAGGATAGAGAAGATTAGGAACATGATGTGGTCCCATCAGGTAAAGAGGACCACCCTCATGTTCTCTTAAACATATTTAATTTCAATTAGTGTATTAATTAATATAACCTTTTGTGCTTCAACTATAGATCAGGATTTAGAAGGTGTTCAGTATGTTGAGCATGAGTTTATAACAAAAGTTTAGGAACATGATGTGGACCCATCAAGTAAAGAGAACCACTCTAATTTTCTTTTAATTAATGAAATACTTGTAAGAATAATAATAAAACATATCAGTTTAACATTTCTTTCTTATTGCAATAGAACCCCCCTTGCAGCGGCATCCACGTCATGAGCAGACGACTAGGCGTATATTAATATTATGAGCAGAGGGCAGAATAGCTAAAGGGGAGACAGATATTGATTTAGAAAATGATACTCCACTTCAGTTTTATGTAGCTTTAAAAAAGAAAAAGAAAAAAAAAAGTGATTGTAATCATATCATGACAACCATATTTTTGATAATATGTAAAAACTAAAAGAATAAATATTATATGTTAATGAATGAATGTGAATATGTTAATTAATGAATGTTATATGTTAATGAATGAACATTATATGTTATTAATGGATGAATGAATGAATGTTATATGTCATTAATGGATGAGTGAATGATTAATGTTATATGATTGGGTATGGGGAATTGAGAGTGATGTGAGGGAGGGAGGGGCCAAATGAGCTTCCACCGTCACGTGGTTAGCCATGTTAAGTAGAGAATATTAAACTATTTTCGAAACAAAGAGAAGCTCAATAAGGTAATGCACTTTTCAATATAAGAAATGCATCATTTGAAGTATCAAACCAATATGCAAAGATGAAAGAAAGTGCTAAATTTTCACTATGGTGGCAGAAAAATGATTCTTTATACCCTGAATCCATGCTCTGCATCATAATTTGAAGTTGAACATTCCATTCCAATTTTCTGATTTTAGTTTGTTTGTATGGATTTGTATGAATACCACATTGTGTTGTGTGTAGATTTGGTTTCAAAGCTCTGTTTCTTCTATTTTTATTGGTGACATAACTCTAAAATTTGACTCTTGTGCATAACAGGTTAGTGGAAAAATTGACAGGACTAAAGGGTTTAGAGGCTCGATTGAGATAGATACACGGATATTTGGATCTTCTTGTTGATGGGAGGCTTCCACTTAACCATGAAATTTTGTACCATCTGTAGGTATGCAAAATTTTCTCTACTTACATTCATTCTTGATCATAAATGTTGTAAATGATATTAATGCTTCAAACTTAAGATTTGTTTCATTGTTATAATGATCAAAATGTTATACTTTGCTATACATTCAAGCATTCTCTCACCCGCTACCCTTTGCTCTCTCCCCCCTCCTTTTAAGATTTTTTTTTGTCATAAAAGATTCACATTTCTGTCTCATTTGCACAAATTTATCTGAAGTGCTACGAGTGAATAAAGATATGTAAAAGATGATGGATTATGTCTAAACAACAACTTTCCATCTTATAGCTAATTAAATCCTTAATATTTGAATAGTTTAAAGCTCGAATAATTTTTGTATATGCATGTGTAGCAATAAGGGAGCCTATGTGAATATTGAAATTTAAAACATCACTTTGGTATTTTTCCTTAGGTAGTGAAATGGTATTGTGAGTAATACAAACCTACACACACATTGATATTTTTTGGCATTGCATTGAATTTTTTTTTTCTCTTATACCTACCCTTGACTACACATGAAGGTATATAATATTGGTTTGTGGGTTTATTCTATAAGTAGTTAATTTCACAGAGAAAGACTAAAATTTTCTTAATGTCCTATGTCAGGCATGAAAGCACATGAATCACTTGCTGAAGGCACCATTTTTTATTCATCCAAAAACTGGTTTATTCTTTTTTTTATGTTTCTTGCATGTGTTATTTTTAGGCTGTAGAGATGTAGCTCAACTCTTTCCTTTGCACTTTTCATCTATTTTGATGATTACAATAGATTGTCCTCATAATTTTTCATGTAGATCTATTTGCAACCTTATTTTCTACCAATCAATTTGCAAAGCACTCACATATTAAAGACCATTTCACTAACTTGTAGTCATCCATTACTTCATATGTTGCAGGTTGTGTCTGTGTGCCAATAAATCCTGATGATTGCAAGAACTTTAATCTTACAAGTGTACCCAATCTTTCTCAAGAAAAATTCTTGCCTTATTTTTTAGTACTTTAAATGGTTAATTGAAGGTGCTTCTTTAGATCTAAGATAGTTGAACCCTAGATTAAAATATGGTATTAGATGGGCAGTATAATGATAAAACTAAGGTCCATTGAACACAAATTCCAAACATAATTTACTGGACTATGAATAATGTTACAATTATAATTATTTCTCCTTTACCTACCTCTGCATTAATGAAAAAGATAGCAGATATTGGAAGTTCATTACATGTCTCATGTATGTGTTAGTATTTTAATTTTGTTTATGTTTTTCAAGTTCTTGATTAGGTCAAGAATATGTTCTACAAGCTCTGTTCTCTTGACACTGCTCAGCATTTTCCCTACACATTTTCTCTTCAATCTAGACGTTTCTTAACTCCTTCCCTTTTTATCCCTTAGTTGTTCTCAAGTGTAATGCTTTTTCTATGCATCTTGCAGTCTGTATGTATGATCAGTCATCTCAAGTGTAATATTTTTTCTATGCATCTATGCATCTTGCAGTCTGTATGTATGATTAGTCATCTCAAGTGTAATGTTTTTTCTATGCATCTATGCATCTTGTAGTCTATATGTATGGTCAGTCATCAGTCTCTGCGATGGTACATTTCAACGAATATTTAAAAAAAATAAAATTACATTGTTTCATCGCAATTTCGATGAAAACCACCGAAAAATCATCAAAAAGGTTTGAAAAAGTTGCTATAGCTGCGACGAAGGCTTCGTCGTAACTCCTTTCCCATTTCATCAAAATCTTGACTAAATTTTGCAGTTGTTCCGACACTACTCCTTGCCAATTTCGTCACAATTTCAATGAAATTTTGGTGTTGTTTTGATGCTACTCCTTGCCCATTTTGTCAAAATGATGACAAAATTTTGGTGCTGTTTCGATGCTACTCCTTGCCCATTTTGTCAAAATTGTGATGAACTTTTGGTGTTGTTTCGACGCTACTCCTTCCCCATTTCTTCGAAATGCTGACAAAATTCTGGTGTTGTTTCGATGCTATGCCTTGCCCATTTCATCGAAATGGTGACGAACTTCTGGTGTAATTCATCGGCGGATATACAAATTTTTCATCGATATTTTGATGAATATTTGTGTCATTTTATGATGTCGACAACCAATGAATCTGCGTCATTATTTTGACATTTAATTCGTCATCGGCCTTTCGATGAATTTTTTTTGTCATTTCATCACTTTTTTAACAAATATTTTTCGAACGATCAATGAACGTCCATCAGAAAATGGTGTCAAATTCAGTAGTGTAGTACAACTGAGATCAGTGCCATATATCCATTGACAGAATCAAATTCATAAACATCTAAGGGTTTATGACAGATTTAACACATAACATATAAGATCCTTGAGAACATTACTCTACAATTTCATCAACATGTATTCTAACTCAATACTACTTATCAAATCCTTATACAGAACATATCTACTTACAATCCCATTCAGACATTTTAATTAATTCCTTGAATTAAAGCCAAAACAGAAATCATACACACCACAACAGTGAGATGAATGAGACAACCCTTGATTATCCTATTCAAAATTTAGATATGCATGTACAATGGAGAGACATGAGTTTGAATTAATCATTTCAATTCAAATGCTAGTACTATCATAAAACATCAAATCCCCATGAATCCAAAACCTACTACAAAATGACTCAAAACCTAAATTTCATTTTCCTTAAAACCATCAAACTTTACAATTTTCTCTGCAACTCTACCTAGACTCGACCAAAAAATATCTAACTTGCTAACTCATACTTCTGGCCTTGAAATCCTTCTTATAGAAAATGAAGGAGCAAACAAGCATCGGGCAAAAAAGTACCTCTCATTTCACATGCTTTTCTTCACAAAACTCTCGATGACAACAACTATACCTTCTTTATTTCTCATCCTATTCCCTATTCATGCATCCAACAATTACAATAGTATCCATGGGGCCTCTTACATAAGCTACAGTAATCACAAAAAGTGGAAGAGCCCCTTTATATCATGTTTGGACTACAAAACCCTCAAAAATAGGGTAATCGGGCTATATGCAAAGGATGAAGCTTTCTAACTCAAATCAATGCCTTAAGCCCACAAATTAGATTCAAATCAAAGCTAACAAATATCTTCACAACTTGGAATTGATTTCACATCAAAATATGGTTGCATGTGACTGTACAGTGCTGCATAATAGGAAAAATATAGAAAGTTTGAAGAAAAACATAGATTTTCGAATGTCAAGAGCTTGTATTTTAAATTGTCAACTATCAACAACCATTACAATGATCACTTTATGCCTTTTAAAGGCATTTACATGTCAACCACTAAACAACCACCTCTACAATTGACTTTTTAATATTTTATGATCACATGAAATATAAAACACATTAATTTCAAGGTTGTTAACATCACTATTGAAATGTTTTAATTTTTTGACCTTTCAAACATTAAAAAGTACATCATTAAATTAATTATGTAATGACATAAAAATTAAAAAAATCATGAATTAATTATGTAACCACATAAATCAAATATAATTCTATCAAGAAATTAATATCAAATAGATAATATAATCGCATAACTCATACATTTCAATGTCATTGATCTTCTTCTTCATCCAACTCTTTGTTTGTATCATCCGATCTACATTCGACATTGTAAGGATTGGTCATATCATCATCATTGTCATCGATATCAGTTTCGATAATGTCATCATCTACACAAATATCATCTTCATGAAAATTAACTCCTACATCAGCATGGTCTAGTTCCTCTTTGACATCTTCGTTAGGGACATCATCAACTAACTGTTAATCTTGATCATCTATATCATCTTCTAGTTCTTCAGTATCTTCTTCTTCCAATACATTATACTTTACCATCCTTCCTCTTGGATCATGGGAAGAAGGGCCTCATTTCCGACTCACTCGATCGACCTTGTATTAGCCATGGTAAATCCATTATCATGTTCAATAACAGTTCTCTCGAGATCATTTTCATTCAATCGTAGCCTATACCATATGACGATGAATAGAGCTAATTTGAAGGACTTAAAGTCACACTCAAGTATATCATCAAAAATCCCATAGTATCAATTTTTAGAGACTTTTTGGATGTATGTAAACTCTAAGATGAAACAGTAATCACGAAAGACTAGGTTATACAGTCTAAGTTTTCTTCATGTCATCCAACATTTTGATTCAAAATTTATGACCATTACAACACAGCCTTGTGGTGTTTCACAAATATGTCAAACATGTAAAAATTATTGCAATATCGTCGGTTGATAAACATATTTATTCTTGGCCGAATGTATGCAAAGAAAACAATCTCAAGATATATATACATCAATATACTTGAAAATAATTAAATAATATGGGTGATTAATATATTTATACATACCTATTTATCTCTTAAACCATATGCTAAATCAATTTCCCTTTGTGTAACATTGGAATCTTCATTACGATGAGCTTCTTTAACCAATGAAGCCACACCTTCCCATGTTAATGCACGACCAGATTGTTGACATCATTCAATCCATACTGTCATCCAATCAATATTTTTTGTGACGTACAAATGTAGTGCATCCCACTCTCGACCAACTGTATCAAAAAAATTTGAAATTCACAAATGATGTATAATTAGTTAAATACCACAATATACGACATTAATTTATACATGTCAACCACTAAACAACCACCTCTACAACTGATTTTTTAATCTTTTATGATCACATGAAACATAAAACACATTAATTTCAAGGTTGTTAACATCACTATTGAAATGTTTTAATTTTTTGACCTTTCAAACATTAAAAAGTACATCATTAAATTAATTATGTAATGACATAAAAATTTAAAAAATCATGAATTAATTATGTAACCACATAAATCAAATATAATTCTATCAAGAAATTAATATCAAATAGATAATATAATCGCATAACTCATACATTTCAATGTCATTGATCTTCTTCATCCAACTCTTTTTTTGTATTATCTGATCTACATTCGACATTGTAAGGATTGGTCATATTATCATCATTGTCATTGATATCAGTTTCGATAATGTCATCATCCACACAGATATCATCTTCATGAACATTAACTCCTACATCAGAATGATCTAGTTCCTCCTCTTCGACATCTTCGTCAGGGACATCATCAACTAATTGTTAATCCTGATCATCATTTACATCATCTTCTAGTTCTTCGGTATCTTCTTCTTCCACCACATTATACTTTACCATCCTTCCTCTTGGATCATGTCTAACAAAAAATGACCAACCTGATTTCCTGGAACCTCTGAGTAAAATACTTGTTCACATTGTCTTGGAAGAACATAGGGCTCATTTCCAGCTCACTCGATCGACCTTGTATAAACCATGGTAAATCCATTATCATGCTCAATAATAGTTCTCTCAGGATCATTTTCATTCAATCATAGCCTATACCATAGGATGACTAACAGAATTAATCTAAAGGACTTAAAGTCACACTCAAGTATATCATCCAAAATCCCATAGTATCAATTTTCTGAGACTTCTAAATATATGTCGCTTCTAGATGAAACATTAATCACCTAAAAAACTACGGTTATACCAGAATCACAAGTTTTCTTCATGTCATCCAACATTTTGATTCAAAATTTATGACCATTGCACCACATAGCCTTGTGGTGTTTCATCTGCAATATGTCAAACATGTAAAAATTATTGCAATATCATCAGTTGATAAACATATTTATTCTTGGCCAAATGTATGCAAAGAAAATAATCTCAACATATATATACATCAATATAATTCAAAATAATTAAATAATATGGGTGATTAATATATTTATACGTACCTGTTTATCTCTTAAACCATATGCTAAATCAATGTCCCTTTGTATAACATTGGAATCTCCATTACAATGAGCTTCTTTAACCAATGAAGCCGCACCTTTCCATGTTAATGCGCGACCAGATTGTTGACATTGTTCAATCCATACCGTCATCCAATCAATATTTTTTGTCATGTACAAATGTAGTGCATCCCACTCTCGACCAACTGTATCAAAAAAAATTGAAATTCACAAACGACGTATAATTAGTTAAATACCACAATATACGACATTAATTTATAGTTGATGTATATTGAAGATTAAAAATTAAATAAGTACAATATACATAAAAACCATATGTAAAATGTATTCTAATTAATCTTCATGACCATCTTATAATTACCTCACACTTTCCTCAATCTACCTTTCCCCATTAGGTACTCCCCTTCGAATTTGTTAATGGATTTGGGATCCCAAATGTGATCTACATGGATCTTTGCTACAAACTTAGGAAGATATTCACTAATGTACACCATGGTCTGGTATACCATATATCCCTCCACCATAGAACCCTCAGGATGTGCTCTTTGTCTAACCAAAGCATTCAAAAATTTCAAGTGCCTCTCAACCATCCACATTGACCTTGTGTGTACAGGTCCACACAATTCAATCTCCTCAACTTGGTGTATGAGGTAGTATTCTTGTGCATTGAAAAATGTTGAAGGTGGACACTTTTGCATTTCACACATTAGACGAGGAATTTTTCTCTTCAATGGTTATATATCTTTTTTATGGATTTCTTTAGATGACAACCATCTACAAGTGATTCAAAGGTCTTAAATATATTAATGATTATTTAACAAAATATCTGTTATATTACATAACAAGTAAAAAAATGGCAATTATAAGATGTATACAATGAATTGAACAGATATCGCTACTTACCTCATGTATTTTCCAAGATCATATATAACTTGCTTGACATTGTTGTCGAAGTTGTCTGGAAGAGACAGAGGTAGAACGTATTGCAACAATTATAAAATGATCTTTTCATTATTTTTCTAAAAGTAGTAAACATAATACACTAAAAAATACATGCATTATATAAGTGTATAATATACCAAAATAATTACCTTAATGAAGGTATGTCAATTATGCGTTTTCATCCCTGACCCAAATTCACCTCTCTTTGTTATTATATTGTTTATGTTTGTAGCAAATTCTATGGGAAACCAAATTTTTTGTATGACTTATTTTATAGCATTGCTTTGGTACTCCGTTAATAACCAAGGAAGGTCACTTATATTAATTTTTTCTTCATCGCTATTTAATTGAATGACATTTTTCATTGCATGATTGGCTTCTTGAATGTCACTACAAATTTTGACATTTTTTTCTGTCATGCCTTCCATCCAATATTTTCTATAACGTTTCTGTTATATTCTTTCCGATATGCATTGTATCAAATAAATGCACAATTTGTAGCTGCTCATAGTAGGGCAACCTACTAAATTGTCTAGGATAACTTTTCAGTCCCTATGGAAGCCGACCATTAATGCCTTGATGACCTTCATGAAGCATATAAGTTAAACAAATTAACAATGAAAATCATTGTCAATTATATGAGTAATACAACACGATATAAATTATAAATTCAAAAACATATCATATATGATAGATGGTATTTGATTTGATGTATAACCTTGACGATTAATTTGATTATATTCCAACTTCCATAGGCGAGGTGTCATTCTTCGTGGTTTTGATGTAGTCTTTTCTTTCCCATTGAAAATATATTTTTCAGTAGTTCGATACTTATGATTTATATGGAGGAAGTACCTATACTCATCAAACACCTGCTTTCCTAAACTTTTTGAACGATGAGATTTCATCTTTGGACCACAAATTGGACATGCAAATTTTTCCTTTGTTTGAAAACCTGCTAGATCATATATAATTGGATTAAATATGTCAATTTTTATAATTATATATAATGAATAGATTATTTTAAAAACATGCATGATATCTACTTCATAAAATTAAATATTTTAAAAGTGTAGTAGAACATTATAACATACCACAAAAATGTGTTAGCCCTGGGGCATCATGAATTGTCCATACAAGCATTGCATGGAATTGAAATTGTCTTTGTCCTATTGGTCTAAAGATGTCATATATAGTGACACCATTCTATAACTTTAGTAACTCTTCGATAAGAGGCTCGATATATACATTCATATCTTTAACTTGGTACTTACCTAGTTGAATGAACATAAACATTACATAATTATTATAACAATTTTACTGCAATAGATATAAATTAATGTACATGACTATTAAATGAAAAAAATATGTCATTATACAAAAAATAAGACAAATGAGATGCTACTAAATTGAAGAAAATTGATGTAAACAAATACCTGAAACAATTATTGACAACATTATGTGCTCCCTCTTTATTGACATCTATGGAGGAACGTTATTGTTGATAAAAAAAATAGGCCACACCAAGTAAATAGATCTTAGCTCTCCAAATGGATTGACACCATCCGTTGTCAATGAAAGCCTGAGATTGTGAGATTCTTCTTTAAAGTGTGGCCATTTTTCTTCCATGTCCCTAAATGCAGAACCATCCGTAGGAATTTAAAAAATGTCACCTCCACTTGTATTCCATGCATGGTAATCCATAAATTGTGCTAAGTTTTCGCACCTAAATAATCGTTGCATATGTGAAATAATGGGAATATAATGAAGAACCTTGCGAGGCACCTTTTTTATTAGTTGATTTATTCGATATCTACTTATATGACATTCTGGGAATTTTGTTATAAATTCATGTTGTTTATGATATATAATATGATCATTGGGACATGCATCTATTGCTTGATACTCCATTCCGATATCTTTCATAATGCCAGATAAATCTCAGTATGAGTGAGGTAAAATATTTGATGGTGGTAACAAAAATTCGCCAATCAATTTACAACAAAAAATAATTTGTTAATATAAAGAATATTAATCGTACATATTTTATCCTTTATTTACTAGTGATGAACTAACAACAATTAAAATAGATGAAAAAAGATGACATATATGACATACCTTAACATCCGTGAGATTGCTATGTTCGATAAACCATTCATAACCTTCAAGTTCAACAGCAACAATACAACAGAGAGAAGAGTTGTTTGGGAGCCTTCATAAAGGGGCTTGTATGTCTTCTCAAGTACATGTAAATCATGAACATCATCAAAGTCATCTCGATCAGTATGATCAGCTCTGCCACTAAATGTGTCATGGATCAATGTATCTGTACCATCATATTCAACTATTTTTTCTAGCGCATGATCATCTTCTTCCATAAGATCATTAACTTCATCTTCAATATTCACAACTCCATGTTCATCTACTTGCAAAATCACATTCTTCGGGCTATGATAATCCATATCATGTGCCCTAGGGCACCCCACCTTTATAATAATGATAGACACAAATAAACCATGATCATGATCAAATGATTTTATACATATAAAATGTTAAAACGATATAAACATTTACAAATTCAATCAATATAAACACATATAATGAAAAAATTACCAATGGATGATAGTCGTGCCTCCCTTCAATGTGACCATGCTACCTATAATGTTTCTCAGTTGTTGTGATTAAAAGTCATCTCATCTTTAAGCCCTTGCAATTATTGCAAGGACAATAACATTTCCCATCACCCTTTCTTTTCAATCTAGCCCACAATCTATCAAGTGTCTCTTCATTTTTTTCTAGACTAATATTATCTAACATGATTTTTCTTTACCAAACTTGACTATTTAGATCTTCAAAAATATCAAACTCACCCTTCATTAATTTTTATTCATAGATAGGTAACAAATTTAATAATTCTAATATTTTACACGCAAGGGTACGGCATGCAACCACTTACAAAGACAAGATAGTTTGAAGTTAATGACCCCAAAAAATACTTTTAAATGCTAATTTCCAAAACTTATTAAATTCTGATTTTACTATTATTTCCAACCATTAGACTCCTAAAATATAAGTGTGAACTTGATTTTGCAAACTTCCTACAACAGTAGATTGTGACTAGTAAGAGCAAGTGACCCATTCTGGGAAGTTGGGGATGTCATCATTGCTAATGTCAATGTATGGATTTCTCCCTTTTAGTTAAAGATGCAATGTGTCACTTCTTATGATGAGCTTGTCTGAGACTCAACATTGAAGAGCTCTAATTACACGAGAGCACACTAGTGGGAATTTGGAAAATAAATGACTAGGTGACTAAAACTTTAGTCACAACAACTAAAAAATGACTAAATTCTTCTTATTTTTTGCAACTTAGTGATAAATGAGTAAATAAATTACTAAGTTTGGTCATTGATTAAAATTATTTAGTCACATAAATAAAAATGACTAAATAGTTGGTCATTTATTTAGTCACAATCCATTTGAATAAATCATTTAAAGAATAAAAAATATAGCCCACCAAAATACTCTAAAACTTTAATAAACATACCCTAAAACTTTTGTCAAAATCTTATTTCCAGGCATAGCCCACTAGAATGGAATTTTCATTTTAATAAAAATACTCTAAAACCTTCGTCAAAATATTATTTTCAAGCATAGACCGCCAAAATGGAGAGAAGTGTTTCGATTAAAATGTGTGTGAATGGTGAGGGAGATGTGAAGAAGGCACATGGGACCATCCATCCATCCATCCTCCTTCCATCCACTCCATCCATTCCATCCATCCATCCATCCATCCGTCCATCCATCCTCCATCCATCCATCCATCCATCCATCCGTCCATCCGTCCATCCATCCATCCATCCATCCATCCATCCATCCGTCCATCCATCCATCCATTCCATCCATCCATCCATCCTCCATGTCCATCCATCCCTGTCCATTCCATTCCTTCATTCCGTCCATTTCCATCCATCCTCCATTTCATTCCTCCTTCCATCCCTTCCTCCATCCTTCCTTCCATTCCATTCCTTTCCTTTCCTTCCATCCTCCATTCCATCCTTCCTTTCCTTCCTCCATTTCCTCCATCCATCCATCCATCCTCCGTCCATCCATCCGTCCATTTCATCCATTTCCTCCTTTCCTCCTCCACCATCATCCTTCCGTCCATCCATCCATGTCCGTCCATTCCTCCATCCATCATTCATCCGGGCCTCCATTCCTCCGTCCTGCTCCGTCCATCCAGACCATTCCATCTTTCCATCCATCCTTTCCTTTCATTTCTTCCATCCATTTAAAATCCATCCACTTCCATCCATCATCCATCCTTCTTCATCCATCCAGGAGACAATTTATTGGTAGGATGACATGGTCAGCCACGGCAGTTGCGGGTGTGGCCTACTGTGAAGAGTCACAAGGCTTGACAGGAGTAGGAGGATAGAGAGGATGAGGATGTTAGAGGAGTGCCAGAGGAGGAGAGGAGGTCGACACAACGTCGATTCATGGTGGAGAGACAGGGACAGGCGGGGTGATTATGGGTTCGCCGTATTGTGGAGGACTATGAGGGACGACAGGAGCAGGGGGCAGGGAGGAGGAAACTGAGCAGGTGGATGAGGAGAGTGAGGCGAGGCTTGGTGGTTAGGGAGGATGATGCGATGGATGTAGACAAGGATGTGGCAGCGGGAGATGTTATGGAGGCAGAGTCATTAGCATTGGTTGCTTATATGGTACTGGAGGATCCCATTGTATAGGCGAGAGGAGCAGAGGCAAGATTATAGATTGCAGAGCAGAGAGTGAGGTCTCTTGAGGTCGAGCTAGCCAAAGTACAATGAGAGGCACTAAGAGATTATGATACCATTGTTTTCGAGCTAGAGGGAGTGGTGGGGAGAGAGCGAGGGCATAGTCAGAGTTGCAAAGGATGCAGGGTGAGTTGACTAGTGTGACATGGGACCGCGATAGATTGCAGGGGGAGATCATGGTTTTACAAGCCAGGGGGAGCCTGAGGGAGGACAGAGCAGGAACGGAGGACAGAGCCTACGGGGAGGATAGATCAGGGGACATGATGTACTGGTCAGCAATCAGGAGATCTCCAGCGAGACTGGGATGAGCTTTAGGATAGAGTACATTTCCTTGAGAAAGTAGTTGGAGATATGGGGCTGATGCAGGAGAGGGAGGAAGAGGCCAGGGAGTAGGCACGAATTATGCAGACCAAGAGGGATGTAGCACAGGTATAGGTGCGCATTCAGAGTGAGAGCATTGGTAGAGGAAAAGATATAGTCGCTATAGAGAGGGAGAGATGAGGTAGTAGTAGAGGTATCGACTCTCCGGAGAGAGTGGGATTCAGCAGAGCTGAGAGCACAGGCTCTTCAAAGGGATAGGGATGCAGTAGTGACTCGGGCATAGGTGACTTAGAGGGAGAGAGATGCAGCAAAGATACAGATGCAGTCTTTACAAGCAGAGAGGGATGCCGCAATGGCTCATGCAGCGGAAGGGCAGAGTGAGAGTGGGATGCCAGGAGCAAATATACAGGTTGTGGAGAGACAGAGATATAACGGTGGCATAGGCAGTGGATGCAGAGGTGATGAGGGGCTGATTACAGGCAGAGCTGGCACAGAGCCAGTTGGCTCAGGAGGCATGGGAGTAGGAGAGGAGAGTCATTACTAGGGACCGAGATAGGTATCGTCGGGAGCAAAATTCTGCTCGGGTCTAGGTTGTGGAGCGAGAGGAGAACATGAGAGAGGCAGGATTTTCGATGGCTGCATATTACCATGCGATTTCTGATTCAGCACAATGGACATTCCATTACGCCTAACAAACACCTCAGAGGCCAGCACCATCCCAGTCATTGGGGACATGGACCCGAGGTTACAGTGATTCACCAGGGGTTTCACTAGGCAAGGGAGTAGTACCTGATTCTCCATAGAGGTCAGATGTGGGGAATTCAATTGGTAGATGACAGGATACCATGTTTTTGACAAGTGCAGGGTAGATGGATAGTGCAGAGGTGCAGTGGATATTTGCAGGATCTTGTACTAGTGTTTTGATTGGATGATTTTTGTATACGATGGTCACAGATTGTGATAACATCGATGGCATTATTATATGTTAGTCTTGACTATGAGATGTATTGTAGACTTGTGGTATATTTATATATATGATAGCCCTTATTGACCTCATGTTTTATGTGTGTGATGGATTTGAGATCCATAGATGATTGTGTTGATGCATATATGGATGGTCATTTGATGGTAGTTATCTATGATGAATTTTGTGGATGTTACATGTATGGATGTTTTTTTATATATATATTTCTATATATGATGGTTTTTGAGGGGCTTTATGCATGCAACTAATGTGTGTGATGTAGAATGTAATGTATGGTGATTTTTGTTTTCATATATGATGAGTGCCTATATTGTATGATGTATGTGGATATGCTTATGATGACGCGATAAATGCTTATGTTTTATATGCCTATGATGGTTATATGCATGTGCGACTAATATGCAGGATGTAATGGATGGTGATTTTTTTTCATGTATGATGAATGCTTATGTTGTATGATGTATATGTTTAAGATAGATGTGGATATGCTTATGATGATGCGACAAATGCTTATGTTTTATATGCTTATGATGGTTATGTGCATGTTCGACTAATATGTGTGATGCAAGATGTAATGGATGTATTATGATGGTATTGATGGTGGACCTAACACTTGATATTGCAGGTGGCAATATTATGGATGAACCTAAGATAGTGTGCAAATGTATGGATCTAAAATGTAATTATTTCATTATAAGTGTCCATAGGGTTGTAGGTGATAGTGGAAGATGCATGTGGACATGGTGTGAGTGTGCACCTATCAAAACCTTTTAGTATCCTGAGAAGAATAGGGGATGGAGGAGAAATATTTGCACAACCAAAATCATAGGATGAATGTAATACAATGGTCATGATTTATGAAATGCAATCCTAATACAATTTGTCATCTTCAAAGCACTAATTTTTGCTATAGCATAAGACACTCAGTGCCAGGGTATGTGGAACCAAAGCGTATTAGTGTCTAATACATGAAACAAACACAACAAACAAGAAGGCTATCCCAACACCCCAAAGTTACAAAGAAAGACTTTGGTCAGGCCAGGTATTGAGATAACCACAAGCACAAAAGGATGCCCCAACATAACACAAGACCTCGAGGATCTTGGTGGGTACTATGTGGGACAACCAAGAAGACACAATCAAACAAAAGATCGAGATATGCCCCTATGTGGACCAATCAAAACATGCCATAAAATGATGGATTATGGAGGCCTTGAAAAGTGATGATAGGGAGCTCAAATGACAAACAAAAGCCAAAAACATCAAAAAAATTGCAATCAATTTCAAATGTCCTTTGCCATAGGATCAAGGGGATAGATGGGATTGATGAGGTCTGTTAGGAAGGATGCATCCTGTTGAGACCTATGATGAATAGTAAGCAAAAAGATCGATATGATGTAGGATATTCAAAACTGATTAGATTTGTTGATACGAGTGGATCTTGTTTGTTAAGAACCAGCTGGATAAGGGCATAGCTTGACGACATGACACAACCTAAAGACCTAGGGGCTTGGGGCTGATCAAAGATTAGCCTTGCCTACATGAAAGTGAAAATCCCTCGTAGTTCATGGAAAAAGACCATGGAGAAAGCGGAAAGAAGAAAATGGTGACCAATGATGGACACAAAACATGACAGACAATGCCCCGGGGGAGGATCAAATAACCAACCTTGCCTACGTGAAAGTGTAGGGGCAACGTAGTTTGATGAAAAGACCATGGATAAAGCAGAAAGAGGACTGGTGAAGGCCAAGTGATGGAGGATAAAAACAAGTTGATCCAAAATTCCTTAGGGGCAGATCGAATGATCAGCCTTGCCTACATGATAGCATAGGGGCAACGTAGTTCGACAAAGGACGAAGGTGACGGGGAAAGATGAGATCTATATGGAGACCGACACGATGGATGATCCTACATGATGACATGGACCAACCAACAAAGGGAATGAAAGACATAAGCTCAAAGTGGGATATTAAAATTCTCAGGATGAGGGATAGGCAAGATGGGTTGTCCAATGCTCAATCAATAAATACCAAGCAGCTTAGGCTAAGGTGGGTGAAGACGATAGTGCAGATGAAAGCATAAAATAACCAGGATGTCAGGTAGATAATGATTAAGCCCCCTATGGATGATGCCTATTACCAGGTTTTCCCCATCCATACTTATCCAAGGCACCACCAAGAGGTGTTTTCACCATAGGACAGATTTATTTTTCTTTACTATTTTTTGGATTTTTTACTACTTTTTTGATTTTTTTGATTTTTTGATTTAGGTGGGGTTACCAAATGTACTTAGGCGTAGAACTTCTTCAGATGGATGATATTGACAGGTTCGTCAAGGGGATCTCCTTCAAGAGTAGTCAATCTATAGGCCCCAGATCCATATTTGGCGACTATGATATAAGGCCCTAACCAGTTGGCCTCAAATTTTCCTTTTTTATCACAGTCCGGTTGAGTGCGTTGGTTTTCTTTGAGAACAAGCTCACCAACTTGGAATTGTCTAGGATGGACCTTTTTATTGTAATTACGTTTGAGGCAATTTTGGTATGCTTGCAGGTGATCATAGGCTTTTATTCTTCATTCGTCCAGTAATTCTAGTTATGCAAGTCATGCAACACGAGCATCTTCTTCGCTGATAAGATTTTTCAGAGAAATCCTCAGTGATGGGAGCTCAACTTCAATTGGCAAGACGACTTCAACACCATATACTAAATAATAGGGGGTGGTACCTGTTGGGGTGCAGATGGATGTACGGTATTCCCAGAGGGAAAGATGAATATGGAGGTGCCAATCTCACCTAGTGTTATTGACAACCTTTTTGAGGATGTGGATAAGGGTCTTGTTGGTTGCTTCTGCCTGACCATTGCCTTGAGGGTAATAAGGTGTTGACCAACGATGCTGGATATGAAAGGTGTCGCAGAGGTGTTTCATGGCTTAGTTTTTGAAGGGTTTTCTGTTATCAGAGAGGATGGTGGATGGGATACCATATCTGCAGAGAATATGGTAAAGGATAAATTTAGAGATTTGGACACCGGTGATTTGTGAGAGTGGCATTGCTTCCACCCACTTAGTGAAGTATTCAGTGGCGGTAATTATGAATGTATGGCCATTAGATGATGGTGGGTAAATCTTGCCAATCAAGTCGAAACCCCATTGAGAAAAGGGCCACGATGCTAGGAGAGGCTGAAGATCATGTGTTGGGGCATGAATCAAATCTACATGTTATTGGCATGGAAGGCACTTCTTCACAAATTCGCAAGCATCATGTTCCAATGTAGGCCAATAATATTCGGCCCGTAGGATCCTTTTGGCCAGAGCCATACCATTTGAGTGAGCTCCACAAATACCACCATGTACTTCTGTTAGTGCCATGTGGGCCTTAGTCTCATTTAGACATTTAAGGAGGATTCCATCATACCCGCAACAATAAAGTGTATCACCAACAATGATGTATCGAGAAGAGCGATGGATAAATGATTTGTGTTGGTTGTGTGTAAGTTCTGGGGGTATGATATTATCATGGAGATAAGTGTACATGTCTTGATACCAAGGGGAGGTGGGACCTACTATATCGCACACCATATCAGTCTTAGGAACATCATATACAGGGATTAAAAGTTGTTCAACAAGAAACTCACATTCTGTTTGATCTTTAGGCATGTCAATCAGGGAACCAATAGTGTCCATTGTGTCTGTCGCTTTATTCTGTACTCGAGGGATTTGATCAAACTGTATGAAAGTGAAGTATTTCTTGAAATCATCCACCATGTGTTTATAGGGTAACAGTTTATCATCTTTTGTGAGGAATTCATCATTAACTTGTCTAATGACTAGCAACGAATCACCAAAGACTTTAAGGAGAGTTATATGCCACTATTTTGCACTTTTGAGGCCAGCGAGGAGAGCTTCATATTCTGCCATATTGTTGGTACATGGGAATGCTATCTTGAATGATTTTGGAATGTAGTCACCTTGAGGGGTAACCAATAAAATCCCTGCTCTAGATCCATTATGAGTGTATGAGCCATAAAAATATAGCGTCCAAGATGGTGCTTCTATGACTGTGTAGATTTCTTTGTCTGAGAATTCAGTGCCTAGCGGGTAGGCATCTACTAATGGTGCCTCAGCCAATTGATCAGCTATGACTTGTCCTTTTATGGCTTTTTTCTCTACATATTTTATGTCAAATTCACTTAGGAGCATGACCCATTTGGCCATACAGCCAGTCAGAGTGGTTCTAGCTAACAAATACTTCAGGGGATCAATTTTAGTGATTAATTTGACTGGATGGCTGAGCATGTAATGATAGAGTTTTTGTGTGCTGAAGACAAGTGAAAAACAAGCTTTTTCCATGGGGGAGTAATTTAACTCATAGCCAACCAATGTTCGACTGATGTAGTAGATTGCCCTCTCTTTGAATGACTCATCATGTTGTGCCAACAATACCCCCAGTGCGACTGAAGTAGCAGAGATGTAAAGCAGGAGGGGTTTTCTTGGAATAGGCGGCATCAAGATCGGTGGATGAGCTAAATATTCCTTAATTTTTTCGAAACCTATCTGAAAGTGCTGGGTCCATCAGAAGGTGAAATCTTTCTTCAAAAGATGAGTGAATGGTTGACATTTATCTACTAGCTAGGCTATGAACCGACAGATGGACTGCATCTTCCCTTGGAGGCTTCTTAACTACTTCAGATTGCGTGGAGGTGGCATGTCCAGAATAGCCTTTACCTTGGCGGGATCAACTTCAATACCCCTTTGGGAGACTATAAAACCCAACAATTTTCCTGATGTAACTCCAAAGACATACTTTTTTGGATTTAACCGCAACTTGTAATGTTCTAACCGTTCAAAGATCTGTTTCAGGATAGTAGGATGTTCTGCTCGTGTTTTTGATTTTCCTACCAAGTCATCAACATAATCCTCCATGATAATATGGATGAGGTCATGGAAGATGACCGTCATCACTCTCTGATATGTTTCCCCCACATTTTTGAGACCAAAGGGCATAACATTGTAACAGAAAGTACCCAAAGGTGTTGTGAAGGTGGTCTTATGTTGGTCTTTAGGTGCGATTCAAATTTGATTATAACTAGAGAAGCCATCCATAAGTGATAACATCTCATGTCCTGCTGTGAGGTCAACCAACATGTCAATGTTAGGCAAAGGGAAGTCATCTTTTGGGTAGGCCTTGTTAAGGTCCCTGAAGTCTGTGCAGACCCGAATGTCTCCATTTGGTTTGGCAACCAGTACTATGTTGGAGATCCACTCAGAGTAGTCAATTGGTCTAATAAAGCCTACCTCTAGTAACTTTTCCAATTCCTTTTTGACTAGCAATGCGACCTGTAGATGCATCTTGTGGAGTTTTTGTTTGGTAGGCTTGGCATCTGGGAAAATTTCTAGATGATGAAATACTAAGGTAGGGTCTAAACCTGGCATGTCTGAATATGACCAGGAAAAGTTGACGATTCCTTCTCAAAGTAGCTGCATGATGACTGGATGCTCCTATTCTGAGAGTGACTTAGCCACATAGGTGATTTTAGGATTTTCAGTAGTACCCAGATTAACTTCTTGAGTCTCTTCAATTAGAATGGATGATCGGGTGGATAACTAAGTTCCTACAAGGGGAAGATGAACATCTCCATCTTCTGGTGCCTCTTCGAGGTTTTTGCCATTGGATGCATCCTTTATTTTTACTTTTTCAAGGTCAGGAAGTACCTTAGGGAGGTTTTCACTAGACCATTTTTTACTTTTCTTATTCTTATTTTTGCGACTAGAGTGTTCATCCTCCCCCAATCCCATAAGGTTGACATACGTATCCGTAGACATATTGATAGGTGTGGTATTACGTAGGTCCCAATCAATAAGCTCAGGGTGACAAAGGGATAGGCTAATGGTGCAAACGGATAGGCATTCGAACATGGATGATAAGTCAGTGTGATCGATGTCATCGTACGCACGTATGATGGATTCCTCCTTGGGTATGTCTTCCAATGAGCCATCGTCCACAATGATGCTATTGGAAGTATTAGATGATGTTGCAGGGCTTTTCTGTTTCTTGTCATACCCAATGCCTATGTTTTTTGGTAGCTTTGGTGTATCAATAGGTTGCAACCGCCCTTGTTCTTCTTTACCTAGGCCCCTACCTTGGTAGTTATATTTTTTTGCAAACTTAGCTGACCACGAATATGCTTCCTGAAAATATTCCTTTAGAGGAGGGTCCAGCTGGGGTTCTTCTTGGTAGACCCATTGGCTTATGTCCTCTTATAGTGCATCTATCTTGACACTTGGGGATCTGAAAGTGGCGGTAGGGATGTCTTTACCACTGAAGGTGATAGTCTTGTCTTCCTTTTGTGTAGCATGCAAAGGTTGACCATACTCGTGTGGTGTCAGTGGCATGGTTGCTAGATTGAGAGTCGTATGCATTTCATATTCACCACACCCTTTGTCAATGATCTAGACTTTGGTGACTGTAGGATCAGTGGTGGAGGATGGAGTGGTCATTGCGGTGGAGGGTGGATTAGCGGATGATGAGTGGGATGCCCCCATTTCAACCTTGGGACAATAATGTAAATGGGGGAACGACGCTTCTAAAGCACGACAATATTCAAATGGTTGGGGGTCAGCGTAGATGGTGACTTCTCATCCATTGACGGGAAATTTTAGGCACTGATGGTACATGGAGGGGACGGCTTGCATACCATGGAGCCATGGGCAGCCAAGGAGGAGATTATACGGTAAGTCCAAATCAAGGACATGATAGGTAGTATATTGAAGCACAGGTCCCACTTGGATAGGAAGACTGATAATTCCCTCTAAATTTCTTTCTACATTATCATAGGCTTTGATTGTGATGATTTGATTACTTAAATCTGCTTGAGTATACCCCACCTGTTTTATGAATTTTAAAGTACACAAATTGAGGGAAAAGCCATTATCTACCAAGACTCTTTTAATTTTATGGCGAGCAACCACGACTTTGATATGTAAGGGGCGATTATGATTGACATCGATGTTTGGCATATCATTTTGGCTAAAGTGTAGTTGATGAGATAAAGCCAAATGTCCCACCAAAGCTTAGAATTGTGTGGGGTTGATGTCATTTGGCACATGGTTTTCCTGCAGGGCTCTATTGAGGATTTCTTGTTGTACTGGGGAAGACTTAAGCAAATCCAAAATGGATATATGAGCAGGGGTCTTTCTTAAGTGATCAAGGATGTTGTATTGAGAGCTTATAGGAATTGATTGGGTGGGTGCAGAGGTTGCAGGGGCAATGATGTAGGCTCGTCATGTAGTAACAACACATTGAGGGTCTTTGGCTTTAACATGTATCATGGATACACGAGGTTCAACCTACTCAATGTAATGAATAACACCCTCGTAATTGAACGGCACATTCTTGTAGTTCACATTATTTGTGCTGTTTCCTTGGGGATTACTGTTAGATGTGCTTGGGCCTTGATTATGATTTGAAAAGGCATTTAGATATATCTGTAATTGAGCATTGGATGACGAAGCTTGACTGGGTCAATCTTTATATCACCTCGATCAATGAGATCTTGGACATAGTTTTTCAGACCCTGACACTTGTTTAAAGAGTGTCCTTTGATTTTATGGAACTCACAATATTCAATTTCCTTAAACCATGTTGGCTTGGGTTTGGACTCGTCAAATGGCTTGGTGACAGGGTACGTGATGGGGTAATTGATTTGTAACAACTTATTAAAAACAACACTCAAAGGTTCTCCTAATTGAGTTTATTGACGTTTGGTGTTCCCCTGATTGTTCTGGTTTGACTGTTGAGGAGGATGAGGTGCCCCTTGTGGTACAGATATGGTGTTGGGTATAGACGGTTGTTGTTTTTTGGATGCATTAGCCACTTGGACGTGTTTCGTGTCTATCACACTGTCATTCACTGCATTCTTGTTCTTGTTCCAGAATCACAGTTTATCACTAAATGACCTCTCTTTATCATGACTATGTATTTTGATGTGTCTTTCAGCAATAAGGGCATGTTCAAGGATGGGTCCCTTTTCCACTATCTCTACGAAAGTGGTGACACAATGTAACCTAAAATTATGGGCCATGTCCGGATGAGAGTTTTCCATGAAAAGAGTGACCATGTATTTTTCTTTCAGAGGGGTCTTCATTTGGCTTGCTAATGCACACCACCATTGTAGGTAGCTAGTAAAGGTTTCCCCCTCACGTTGCTTCTCTTTGAGGAGATCTAAGGTGTCTGTGTCCTCCAAATTGAAAGAGAAGTAGGATACAAATTTTTCTAACAAATCTGCAAAAGTTTTTATGGACCCTTTTTCGAGATTCATGAACCAATCTAGGGTGTGGCTTGCCAGGCTTCATGGGAATAGTCATAAGAGATAGTTGTCATTGTACATAACTTCTTGACACTGGGAGTAAAACTCCTACAAGTGAGCCTTAGGGTCTTTGTTTCCCTTGTATTTGTCAAACTTTGGTATCTCAAAATGTTTAGGAAATGGGATTAATGAGATGGAGGGGTCAAATGGATATGGGCATATGTCCTCAAATTTGAATGATTGTTTGGTGGCCCCGGCTTGAAGGTCTTTCAAAGCGACTTTGATTTCCAACAGATCCAAGTTGGCCGGTGGCGGGTTGGGGGGATATTGATGATAGGATGATAAAGGATCCTGCTGAAAAAGCGTCGAATTGTTGAAATATGGATTTGGATGGTTGGATGATGATATGCCTTGCTGGTAAGACAGGGGATTTTGTTGATACAGGGGCTATTGTTGTGGGGTATAGTACGGATTTGTTTGATAAAAGTGTGGGGTAGGTTGTTGAGGAGCTTGGATGGGATGTTGCGTATTGGTTTGTTGGCATTGAGGGTATTGTTGTGATTGTTGGGAGGTCACATAAAGCGGTTGTTGGTGAAATTGTTGCTGATTGTGATAGTAGTAGTGTTGGGGGGGTTGTTGTTGTGACGTCAAATATTGTATGGGCCGAGATGGGATATTGTGTTGTGGTTGAGCCTGCGGATGCAAAATGGATGCAAGAAAGGGGGATATGGTCAGAGCGATAGGTCGAGATGGATTGCCTTGTGGTTGGTAGGGTAGTTTTTGTGAAGAGGCCAAAGTATTATGTATAGGTTGTTGCTGATGAGATGGCTGAGGTAGCATAGAAGTGTTTTGTAAAGGGGATTGTTGGGTACCACCCAAAACATTCAGCTAGGGTGTGCCTTGTGGAGGTAATTGAGGCTGAATGTTGGATTGGTGAAGCTATTGAGATGGTAGATTTGTAGTCTGTGGAGGTGGAAGCAATGTGGTAAAGGAGGTGCCCCCAATGTTGACTGTAGCTTGGTTTGAAGGAGGGGGTGTTGTTAATGTTAATGGCGGAGGTTGTGGAACATTTTGTGGCATACCATAGACAAAAGGATTATTGGGATCAAGCACTTGAGGACCTCCCATAACTAAGGTCAAAGCATGTGGGGGATAGTCAACCTGATAGAGAACGACATTGCCAAATTCAGGTTGATGCCAACCCTCAACTGGAGGAACATTGGGGAAGTATGAACCTTCTGGTGCATTTTGTGAACCTTGGAGTACATTAGATGGGGCACCCCTATATTTGGACAAGTCAATTAGGTGGGCCAAGATTTCTTCCCCATGTTTTTCAAGCAGATAGTCAGTCATTTGCACATTGGTAGGATTACTAAAATGTTCCTCAAGTGTGAGTTCAGGTTGATTAGCCATACTCTCTTCACCGTGTGGTGAGTTGTTCTAATTTTCGGTGTTAGAGTGTGATGAAGTACCACTATGAGGATCTTGTGGGATGTTCTTAGGATCTTGAGCAATATTTGCACCGTTGGTAGGATTTGTATTGTTATCAAGGTCTTGAAACATGTTTGCTTGGGAATTTTGACCTTGTTGTTGTTCCATTTGTCTCTTAACTTGTGACCTAGTTCGAGCGGGCATGCAAATGTGCTATGGGTGGATTATAAAGATGTTTTTGTTGAATGACTTGATTGTGGTTGTATGAGATGTGATTTTGATAGGATTTGGATTTTGATTAGATTTTGTTTGGATATATTGGATTGGATCATATTTTGATGGGATCGGATTTGGATTTGGAAAGATTGTATTTTGATTGAATTGGATTGAATTATTCAGATCAATAGGATAGCATTGGTTAAATGGATGTGATTTGATTGATTGGAAAATTTGATTGAATGATTGGTTTTGATAGATTTGGATTATTGGATGGGTATGATTGGATGATGAAAGATGTGAGAGAGACCTTAAGTTTGATCAAAGGAAGTTACCCTTAGTGACCTAGAGCTTTGATTGATTAAGAGGATGATTACAGCACTGAATCCACCTTAAGATAAGAATGGATTGATTGGGCCGAGGATGATAACTTACGACACTGAATTCACCTCAAGATGGAAGCGAATTGATTGGGTTTGAAGTTAAAGACTAATAATAAAATTCAAGTGCTATGGTCAATTTGGGTAACCACTTTGTAATACAAGGTTAAGGCGGTTTGGTTATGAGTGGTGTTTGGTGATGTAAATGGTAAAATGATGATGTTTGCTAAGTGATGGTGTAGACTTTTGAACGGAATATGAGGAAATTAAAATGAACGGGTGGATTGAAGATGATTGTGGAAAATGAGTGGAGATTTAGAATGGTTAAACAAAGATTTGGAATGATAAGATGGAGGTTTAAACTGATCAAATGGAGGTTTTGGGAGGCTTAGAGTGACGAAACAGAGGCTTAAGATGATGAGACAATGGTTGGGGATGATTAAATGATGGTTTAAAGGCTAAACGGATCCAAATGGGGTGATTTCAGGTGTCCAGGAGGGCAAATCCGCCCCTCTGCAGCAAAAATGGGGTGCTTCCACCTTTCTACAGCAAAAACAGGGGCGTTTCTTCCCTTCTGCAGCAAAAATAGGGGTGCTTCCACCTTTCTGCAGCAAAAACAGGGACGTTTCCACCCCTCTACAGCAAAACAGGGGCGCTTCCGCCTTTCTGCACCAAAAACAGGGGCGCTTCCTCCCTTCTGCAACAAAAATAAGGGTGCTTCTGCCCTTCTATAGTAAGAAAGAGCTTGGTTTTGATGGCAATGGCTATGGAAAGGACTCAAAATGATAAAACAAGGCCAAAGTATCAAAAATTTCATGGGTTTTTCATAAGAGAACACTTCAAACAAGAACAATCCTATGATTAATATTAAGGGTATGGCCAGGAAAGGTCTTAATCTAGGATGCACAAGGCTTTTAGGGAGTCCTCGCTATACTCTCAGTATGTGAGGCACAGTCATGAACACCAGCCCATCACAAGCGTGAGTCAGGAACCCCAGTGAGATACTAAAAGGATCAGACCAACTCTTCACGTCTATTTAGGTATCACCCTAGCTTCGACACTCCGCCAATTACGACGTGACTGAATTGGAGTACAACTTTCATTCTCCCCCCTTTATATACCTCACTGGTACGTGTGGTTGAAATCGTCCCTTGGGGTGATGAAATCTCTAAGCAGGTCCCACTAGAAAGAAGACACTAACCATTTCCAACTACTCCCCAGGCTCACACGAAGTGCAAGGGGAAAGTGAAAACCAATTAATGCCCTCTTCGGTAACACAATAATAGACAAGCACAGCAAGCAATAAAGGTTACTTCCCCCTAATTAGACTATGTTCAAACAACAAGGATAATTTTTTCAAGAATTTGATCAAATAGATGGCCCTGCAAGCACATGTTAGCTATCATATCCTCTGTTCTTGCTCAATTATGCCACAATATGCTCCTGAACTGTGCTATTTTGGGGCATAGCCACCTTTCTGTGGTAAAACAAGGGTGTTTCCACCTTCTTGTAGTAAAAACAAGGGCATTTCTGCCCTTATGTAGCAAAACAGGAGCACTTCCACCTTTCTGCAGCAAAAATAGGGGTGCTTCCGCCTTTCTACAGCAAAAACAGGGGCGCTTCCACCTTTCTGCAGTAAAAAAAGGGCACTTCCGCCCTTCTACAGTAAAAATAGGGGTGCTTCCACCTTTCTGCAGCAAAATGTTAGAGGAAAAGAGCCTTTCAAAAAATAAAAAAGGCTTAGCCGCGCCTCTGTAGGAAACTTTATCAAATTGTAAAAAAAAAAAGTTGTATGCCCTACTGCAAGAAAGTGTTAGAAAAGATCTTTTAAGCAAAATGAAATATATGCCTAACTACAACAAATTGTTAGCCAAGATCAAATTTTCAAATATAGGGCATGACCGCCTTTCTGCAGTAGACAAGAGGGTGCTTCCACCTTTCTGTAGTAAAAGAGAGGGCACTTCCACATTTCTGCAGCAAAAATAGGGGCATTTCTGCCTTTTTGCAGCAAAAACAGGGTCGCTTCTGCCTTTCTACAGCAAAAACAGGGGCGCTTCCGCCCTTTTGCAGTAAAACAGAGGGCGCGTTCACCCTTCTGCAACTTTTTTCTACAAAAATACTTATTACAAATGAAGGTTAAATGCAAGAACCCATTTGTGGGTCCCACCGGGCATGCCAAAAATGTCTACCTTAGAATTTTACCCTGCTTTAATGTGCAAAATAACTGAAAATGCAAGTGGAAAAATACTAAAAACACTTCAATGATTAGCCTAAAGAGTGATAAAACAAGGAAAATAGATGAAATACAAACGTAAATTGATTATACCTTCCTTGATGTTGAAGACTCCTTGGTTGGCCCTTGATTTTGATGGATTTATGTGCTCCTTGGATGGATTTTGATGTAGCTAAATGCAAGATTGAATGTGCAAGATGATCAAAGTGGATGGCTAAATGATAGTGAATGTTTGAAAATGCAAATTGACAGCATGAGGTTATTCAAATCAAAAAGTGTTGAAAATGTCCTTGAGGATGGAGTATTTATAAAAGAATTTAAATTCTCTAGAGAATTCAACAGTCAAGATTCATCCAACAAGGTCAAGATGAAGGGCTATGGTGAGTTGAGAACTCACAAGCCCTCACATCTTGACATGTTGATGGTGAAGTGGCTAAGGGGAGATGAGGTGTAAGTGAGGTGGCCAAAAGGTACATGAGGTGGAGAAAGGACAAATACCTTCCAAACACCTTGGGGGAGTGAGAAGATTTCTTCAAAAAGGGATTCCTTGTCCCCAAGTGAGAGTGAAAGGGACATTTGAGGAATTTTAGAATTCCTCAAAAATCTCCATGGGAAAGGGAGAGGTGGTTGAAAATATAAATGTGAATTAAAAATTCACATTCTTAGGAGAGTCTAAAGGATAAAAGGTGAGCTCCAAAAAGATGGGACTTGGTCACATGTGGATGATGTGACAAGTCCAAGGTTCTAGAAGCCTTAGGATCTAGGATAAATAAATGTGAATTAAAAATTCATATGGGAAAGAGAGTCAATGCTAAAAAGAGGTAAATGCAAAGGTTGACCAAAAAGGTGGTACTAAATATGGCTAATCAGCTTGGTTAAGGTTGTGCAAATATTGGATTAGAATAATTAATGGAAGATTAGAGGCAAGTGGAAAATGTAGGAGGATGTGACATTAATCTTTGATTAAGAGGATGCACATCATAATTATGAATTAATTAAATTAATTCAGATCAGAGCAAGATCATGGAGGATGTGACAAGAAGAATTTTAAATTGATTTTTAAATCAAAAGGGTAAAAAATGAATGACTAAATTAAATAAATTGGTATATTTATTTAATTTAGAGAGGAAGAAGGTGAAAGATAAAGCATTTAATTATTAAATTAAATACTTTACAGATATGAGACAAAAGGTGTAATATTCATTAATAAATTAATATTTAATATGATAGATGAAAAGGGAGTAAATTTAATCACATGGGAGTGATTAAATTTAGATGTCTACAAATCCTTTTCATGGTAACCCTTGAGTTCCATAATCCACTTTCAATCTCTTCTAAGAATGTTGTCTTAAGTTAGACTGCATAGTATGCATATAAAGCAAGTCCTTCATACCTTCCATTGTTCCAAACCACCACTCACTACCTTGCTTAAAATGTTGTCTCTATACGCACAATAGCATGTTTTAAATCATGGTTGCCAGTGATTGACCATTAAGGTCACCACTTTCATCAAAATACAATGAGATTTTTGTTTTCAAACTCAAGGCATTATGCAAGATAACATTGTGAATTGTTTGTTGTGTATGATTTGATTTTTTTGCACATTTACTGCTTTGCTAATTTCCTTTAAGACTGGGTATTGCACCCTCAACTGCAATCTCAAATAGCTCACTCACTATCAATTGAAGATTCCTTTCATGAGAATCCTTCTATAAAATCAAACTATTCCCTATAGACTTCCTACTTACTACAAGGGACTCATTGTTTCATGGTATTGTAGATCTTAAGATCCTTCAGCCTTAATGGCACTACTTCATAGTCCACAAGGTATTATTGACTATTCTCCCATCTTTGATGAGTCTCAAAACACTGCTCAAACATGCAATCCACTACCTCCATTATACATTAATGGCTAAGAAAAAATATTGAACCTATGATTACCACTGTTACTTCATTTGGACAGTCATTCCCTGATTGCATTTTCCTTGTCTAACACTACCAAAAGCATTTGAAAAACCCTTAAGGTCAGCAAGGGGGTAAGGAAACTCACTGTTAAAATCTCCACTTTACTATGCAAGATTTGAGCTTTATTATCTTGTCACTGCTCAGCCTCTTTTTGACTGTCACATCTCAAGTGACTGTCATTCTTCTTATCGTAGATTGCATTTACAAATGTCACTAAGCTACATAGTGTGCTTGTTATTGGCTACAATCTTTAGATTGCAAGATTTTGTTATTAGCTACAATGTCTCAATTTTTCTGGCATTGCAACCTCACTAATCCACTAGAGTTATTGTTTATGTTTCTACAGAGGCCTAGGGTTTGTACCCTAATCATGCTCTTACCAATGATTTTGTTAGTATTAAAGAACAACCTTAAATCTTGGGTCAAAAAATTAGTTGTCTTGACAAAATTGTGGTATGATCTTGGATTGTATCCTAGAGTGTGTAAGAAGCTTGTGTTTGATCATTAAGGTATGTAAACCTGATCAAGGAAATGTGTCCTATATAGCATGGGTCTTTCTTTAATACTTTCCATAATGGTTATTAGCAAATCACATTATTATAGTTTGCGGTAACCCAATATTGTATTCAAGTATGTAACAAACTTGGTTTGTAGTTTAAGCTATACATTTTTAAGTAACATTCATAAGGTTTAGAAAATCTTGATCACTCTCTAGAATAGCCCATTAAACATGGGTTGTACTTGAATGCACTACATAATTGATATAACACAACCACTCTACATATCAACCAGAGTTATAGGCTCTCTATTGCAACAAGAGGTAATCACTCTTGGATCATGCTATAATTACATCATAACCTGTTAAACTTGAGACAACCTAAATGCACCCAATGATGATTGACACCTAAATTATACAACCTGAATTAACTACATTATATGAGTACCTTCATTTCTATCAGAACATAGCCACATTAAACTTGGGTCACACATGAATGCATCCTGTATTTGTTATAGGACAACTGTACCACATGACCAATAGAGTTATGGATCACATAATTACAGTCACAAGAATCTGTTCCTTGGTTGTGATCTTATGGTGATTCCACACAAGAAAATCTGGATATGAAATTCTCAAAACCCTAAACCTCTAAAAATATAATGAAATCTGATGACATGTTGCTTTAAAATATGATTTTCAAACCTGGAACTACAAATCTGACTTCACAACTGAATTTTGCAAAAAGACAATGACTACCCTCAACTTGGCGATATCTTCTTGAATTTTTTCTGATTTTTCCCAATAAAATCATTCTTAGTTCTCCACAAACTATCTCAAGTAGAGAAAATTCGCAAGTATAGCAAAAAACTGTCGCAATAAATTAGTGAACTCATTTTTCTTTATGTCGGCCACAATTTGATTTTTTCCTTTTTTTCATGTTTGTCGAAATTTCGACAAAACTGCTAGTCGAAATTTTGATGAAACCCAGGTTCATCGAAATTTCAACGAACGTCGAGGATAAAATTTTAAAAAAATGAAAATTACACATCAATTTTTTCAAGCACCTGACGATACATCAAATCATACATATTTCATCGAAAGTTTTCGTTGGATTTTGCAATAAAATGAGTTAGTGAAAATGATTGTAATTCATCTTTGTAACATGAAGCAAATTTTATACTTAGTAAGTTTTGAGTATGAGCAAGATATTTAGGGATTCCGAGGTAACTAAGATTTTCTGAGCCTCAATCCACTTAGAAAATCCAAGCCCCCTTGGATTTTTTGGATCCCATGAACTCCCAAAAACCCAAAGTAAAAAATGATCAAGCTTTAGCACTTAGAGAATTTATGAACATGACCTACATTCGGTAATTCTGAGCTTGCTCAGATTATCCGAACCCCAGTTCGCTCAAAGAATCTGAGCCTTTTTGAAATATTTGAGTCTCCCAGGCTTGCAAATCCTCGAGTCCTGCAATAAATGAGTTTGAAGCATGATTTGAAGGTAATGAAAATAAGGCCTGAACTTCATCATGTAAAAGAGTCTTAAGAGGGTGCCTTATGAATTTCTCTCTGATTGCATGTTAAAATGAACACAATGAGCTAACCCTAGGAAATCTAAGCTCCCTCGCATTACCTAAGGTCGACTCTGGCCAAAAATTCTGAGCTCCCTCGAATTTTCTAACCTTTCTCAATTGACTTCAAATTTCAAAAATTAATGATGATCGAGAGCTTTGCATATGGGTTTGTAGGGCATTTATTGTTGGAGATTAATCAATTTGAATGGGATTCATTTGCATATCTTTGTATAATTTGATAATGAGATCTCATCGAGTGAATTGTATGCTTTACATAACCATTTAGGGTTCATTTTGATATTATAATTTGCACTTGATGATGTCATTTGACATGTATTGACAAACTTTATTGAAATAATGGCATGAATTAATAAGTTGTGTTATTATCTACATTTGGGTGATTATGGTTTTTTCTAACAAATGCAGGAAGAGTTGAGCCTTGATAATACTTCCAAATCAAAGGTTGCTTTGGTACAAGAGGAGGTGAGAAGAAGAGTTGAAAGGATGAAGTATGACTTCAAAGGCATATGGCCAGAATCCAAGATTGCTTCTACTTGGGCCAAGATTGCAGATACCAACATAGGTCATGTGGACTATGATGATTTTCAGTAGAGGATGTTTGGAAATGCACCCACTCAGTTGGCACAAATTCTCACTCACACAGGCTTAGCTCAAGCAGTAAGGTTCCCTCCCACACAATTGTTCCCTAATCTGGTTTTGGAATGTGCAAGAAATTATGACTCTAATACAAGGATTATAGTTGGACCACAAGGAAGAGTCATGGATAATCTAACTAAGGAGTCAATAGTAGAGGTGTTCAACATTGCTTCACATCATAAGCTCATTGAAGAGATAAACATTGGAGAGGAAATAAAATTCTATGATGAAGATCCAAACAAAGCCTTGGAAATAATGAATAGCTCTTGGATACTCACACCCAAACCTCACTATTCTAAGCTACCCAAGCAACTACACAGAAGTGATTTCAAGATGGAGTATCGCGATGTCATAACTCTCCTAGGTAGAGTAATGGGAGTAGAGGAGGCTCATATTTTTCATACTTGGATGTTCTACCCCATCACACAAATTATGGGTGGAAAACATTATCAGTGGTCCAGAATCAAAAGCAATAACTTGGATTCCCGACTAAGGAGTGTACAGGAGACAAATAGATTCACCGTGACTTCATACCTTATGTATATGTTGGCAAGCAAAACTAGATATAAGGGATCAGTTGCAAAGGAACTATGAGAAAATACAGAGTATGGGACATCTACCCACAACTACAATACAAGACAACCAACTACAAAAGAGAAAATGATGCATTTTTTATGTACATTCCCAGGTTGCTATAGGGTGCCCTCCATGTTAGAATTTCAGCTGATGTAATAGATTTGATTGAGCAATATGGGAAATGGTTTATGCAGTTTTAAAGGTTCACATACATCTGGATACAAGGATCTCCTACTGTCCCACTCAGATTCCCAAGGTATCCAACTAATAAGCTCATAATGTTGGAATTGACGAGGCAAATGATAGCCTTTAAGGAATTTTTACAAAAGGATCTGCATAAGAAGGGGTTGGGAGCAAAATTCCCATTGAGAATTGGAACTCTAGAAGCATGTCCCTCCATTCAAAGTACACAATATTCTACAAAGGAGATGGCACAATTTGAATTATACTCCCATACCAACAAAGATAATTTTTATCCTTATGGCAAGGCTTAGAAACAAGCTAATAGGGAATTTAGGCATAAGGACCACATTGAAGATTACTGGGCCAATTGTAGAGATCAATTTGATGTTATTAGGAGAAGGTTTTGTAGATTACCTCTCAATTTGATAAGACTCTATAGAGTGGTGGAAGCACCAGATCAGGTGTAGGATGAGGAGGTAAACCTGCTCCAACACCAAGATTATGAGCCTTATAGGAACAAGCCTCTACCTCCAATAAATTGGTCAGAGGAAGAAGTAATAGATTTGGATAAGGTTACAGAGCCAATAAAGAAATATTCCAGGCAGTGGGTTAAGCATCAAGTGCAAGAGCTGGAAGTTGATGTCACTAAATTTAATTATGACTTAATGGGAGATATGGAGTCCCAATCTAAAGAGGAGGCAGAAGCTAAAAAGGATGATATCTCCAAGTCTCATGATGATGAAGGATAGGAAGAAGATAGACCTATATCAATAAAAATAAAAACAAGGATCTAGACACTAGAAAAGAAGGGTGAGAAACAATCTCCAAAAACAAATAAAGATCCCAAGGTTGGTGCTACTACTGAAGAGGGAGAGGCTTCACATCCAGTTAGGAAGATGAAGCTAGTTACAGAAGGACAAAAGGTAGCTAAGGCTAGAAAGGGAAATACCACTGCTGATGCCCCCTCCTCGGCCAAGGTTGTAGATGTAGAAAGCTCTGGGGAGAAGCCACATGTTTATGTTAGGAGGAATTCTCCTAAACACAAGACATCCCTAGTGAAAGAGATGAAGACTGCAAAGGAGAAAATGAAAATTGAAGAGGCACCTACTGATGATGGAAAAAAGAGAGTAGTTGTAGGAAATAATTTTCTCCTTCCTTCTCATCATAATGTTCAAATTTTAGAAGAGGAAATCAATGAGGAAGGAAACATATCAAATGACCCTAGACATAATGAAGTAGAGATGAAGAAGTCTCTACTCCTAGAAGTGGAGAGTGGCAAAAATTTATGGATGAAGTTGGAAAATGACCTCTTGAGCCCAAAACAAGAACATTGAATCAGAGGTAATTCAGGAGGTACCATCTAGGTCTCCAAAGAAGGAGGTTCTTAATGAACAACAAAATCAACAAGAAATGGAGGAAAATGTTGCTGATAGCCCAAATAAGGAGATATAAACTGAACAACCCACTATCCTAGATTGGTTGGAAAAGAAGCTCAGTAAAAAGCCAATAATAGTTCAAGAGGATACTCCCAGCTGGGACAAGTTGTTAGAGCAATGGGGATAGCCTAAGTAGAGGAAAAGGGCCAGAACTGTATCAAAATTTTCAAGAGATGAATTCAATAATAGAGTGATTCATGTGGTTGTTCCTATGGAGAATAGGTTTAAATATGAGGTAAGGCCTTCTGATTATAAGGTGCAAACAATTAATTTGGGTCCAACCACTAATGAGCAGGAGAAGGAAGAATTTCAAGAATCCTCTCAAGCCATTTTGAGAAGACTAGACAAAGAAATTGAAGAAAATGAGAAGTTGCAAAAGAAACTTAGTGATGTTTACAAATATGTCCAGCACCTAATGAAGCCTCTGCAAACTGCTAGTAGTGATAACACTATTCCTGAAGGATTGTTACCAAAAGAAGCAGTTTCAAAAATTGAGACATTGAAGTCCTCTATTCATAGTACTCAAGGATGGTTGCATGATGTTAGCAGTAGGGGAGATGAATCAATTGAACAAATCTTCAATATCCATGCCAAAGTTGTTGAGTTCTTAGAGGACACTTCACAATTTTTTGCAGATTGTAACAAGGCTGATGAATCAACTACTGGAGAGTTGAAGAAATTTTTGTAGGTGCCTAGGGATGAATTGGCCAAAATGAATATCTTTTCTTTTGATGAAATTGGCTAGGTAACGGACTGGATAGAAGTTTGGAATTATAGAAAGGAACTCCTCTCAAAGGCCCTAAAGAAGATAATGAAGCTACAGGGAAAGATGAAGGAGATATATGATAATTGTATGACTGGGAGAAGGAAATTTGGTCAAAATAACATGATCAATAGATTACAGGCATGATGGCGTGAAATTTATGCCCCTTTTGATGGTGCACCCATCACCAAAGATCATCTAGAAGATGCAGTTATCTCCATTTCTAAGTTGTATAAATATCATGAGTTGCAAATTGAATGGAATAAAGTGATGCCCCAATATGTGGAAGAATTAAAAACCCATAAGACAAGAATAAAATTTATTCCAATTCCAGATCCAGCAGACATGAAGGAGATATTGGAAAAAGTCAAAGAATTATTTAGCAAATTGGACGCCAATAGGGAAGGGGAAAATAGCCAACTTGCAGCCACCTAGGAACATGTGCCAAACATGTGACTTCATAGCCAGAAAGGATGACCTAGATTTTTGTGCCATCAAATATAATGCTTCTAGAAGGGTCCAAGATGACCTAGGGTCCATTTGAATGTATTAAATGTAATTTTATTTTATGAAAAACTCTCTAAGCTGACCTGCTTGGCTGACCTAATATTTTAAACCCTAATTTTGGGCTGAACTAGGGTTATTTCTCTATAAATTGAGGCCCCTACTTCATTTGTAAGGTTTAGACATAGTTGCAATAGCTAGAACTAAGATAGGAGTTAGCATTTTCTGAGAGCAAGTGATGAGACATTGTGAATACATGAATTGTTGCAAATCTAGGTGATTCAATATAAGTAAAGGCATTGTTCTTTGGTTCTCTTTCTTGTGTTGTTCACTTTGCATGGTTCTTGTTTTTCTAGATCTTTAAGATTGCTTTGGAATTGAAGTTGCATGTTAGATTTTATATTTAGGTGTGATGCAATGGTTTTTATGATTTAATATTTGAAGTGTTTGAGCAATCTTTGGTCCATACTTTTAGCAGCTTGCTGATTGTAAGTTGTTGTGTAAAGTTAGCCTGGTCCTAATTTTGGTGTTGAGTTCAATTGTGGGTATTTATTCATTTCAATTATAAAATAAGGTTGATTTGTGTGAATGCTCCATGATCTGAAAATCTTTCATTCCTCAAAATATTGCACTATCTCTGTGAGATTGCAGGTTTAATCTGGGTTTAGCAGGAATTAGTTTTGAAGGATTGGTCAGCTTTGAATGTTTAGTTATTTACACTGTTGGTCTTAGGTTTTAGTTTATTTTTAGAAAATATCTCTAAACCCTTTATATTTTGTTATTTCTTTTAAAATATGGGTTAGTTTAGGGTTAAAAGCATCAACATATTGTGAGATTTGATGAGTTTGTAGTCTTCAGTATTTGTTTTGTAAGGCCCCTTGTGATTGCCAGCATCTTCACATCATCACTGGGTTTTTTTTGCATTGTCAAGCCCTAACATTAGAGACCTTGGGGTTCTCTTGAGGCTTGCTAATAGAGATTTACCTTTAAAGAGAGATATAATATCATATTCTGTATGAGTTGTTGCTATGCAGAAAACACCATCAACACAGCTACATGAAAAAATTGAGAAGGAAAAGAATGAAATACTAAAGGAATTGGCCATTGCCCAAGTCCAAGCAGCGGATGAAAATATTGTTAGAGAAGTAGCAGAGAAACAACTTGATGAAAGAATAGAGGAATTGCAAAAGGTACATAAAGAATTATCTGATGTCACAAGCATGTAGGTATAGGACTAGCAGGACCTCTAGCAAAATTAAAACCAGTTCCAGGAGGAGCTTCGTTGAGACTATGATGTGATTGACATGGAGAAATGAGAGAGGAAAGCTGCCAAATCCACCCTACAGGCCTGAAACAAAGAATTAGAGAATCTTATACACTTTGAACTTTCAAGTACTTCAAAGAAAATAAATCAATTGAGGGAGGAGATTAGAACAAAAGAGCCCCAAGCTCAACGAGAGAAAATTATTATAGAGCTACAAGCACAAAAAATTGAGTTCCTCTTCGTGTTGCAAAATTATGTGTCTCTTATTGGGAAAAGATAAAGAGTGTAGTAACGGCCCTATGACCAGCCCTAAGATTCATGGAAGATGCAAAAGAATTAAGCACTAAAGTGAGTCTAGTTGTCAATCAGATTCTACAATCGGTTACTCCTCGAGCAATGGAATCATAAAGCTCAATTGTTAAGCTTTATAGGGCTTTTGAAGAAACTTTGGTAAATGCAACAATTATGGATAGAAGGGCAGCTGCCAAGAAAGTGAACAAATTCATAACTTGTAACAACGTAGCACAGAGGGGTAGGAGTTGCTAGGATGCTTTGACAGTCAAATTTGATGGGATGAAAGAGGAATTTGAGGGATTAGTCTGATTGGGACTGCCTTATCCATTTTTTCCCAATGGGGTAGTGTTGACTGATAATCAAATCAGGGAAGCCTTGGAAAATAGGCAACATGATCAGTTGGCTTTCCAAGCTTTGAGCCCATTGCAAAGCATAGAAGAAATAGAAAGAATCTTTCACCCTCTGGCTCAACTTTTCTTTCACATTGGAGTCACTCAAGCAAAACTAGGTGAGGTCTCTTTTAAAGAGATTCTTGATTTAGATCAGGCTTTTCAAGAGTTGTGTGCATTGGTTCAACCTTCTGATGTAGATTGGGAGTTCATGTATTTAGCATTCCTCAAACTCTAAGGATCATTTATCTCTTTTCTTTTTCTTTAGTTCAAAAAAAAAAAATTCTAGGTTCATGCCTCTGTAGGCGAAGACCCCCTAAGAGTCGCTAGGACTATAGAGCCTTTTTTCGAGGGAGTTCATTTTCATATTTTTGGCTTGAGAACTCCACAAGATTTACTTACTTCTCTTGTTGTGTTTACCTTTTGGGCCCATCCACGTGTCACACAAGTGCACTTTTGGGAAGGTCGTGGCTCCCTATTTGCATAAAGGCATGTGATGGCACCATGTGGTGGCCACACAACCTTTTTGAATATTGTTTACCTTTCATGAGTGGAGTTTGACACATGGTTGTGTTGTTGGTTTTTTGTCGAGAAGCTCTAGGGGTTTTTTCTTGAATGCCTACCCTTGTGCCACATATCACAGGCAATTTTTTGTCGATAAGAGCAAGGAATGTCAAAGCAAGGATTTTTGGAGCATCTTATTAGTAGGTGAATATTAAAGGATATTTGGCATTCCTTGAATGACTATGAACACCATCTTCTTCTAGTCATCACCCGTCTAGTGTTTTCAAGCAATCAAATTTGTGTTAGACAAGGTTTTTATGGCACCACATTACTTCTGACAAAGAATGTCTTTTTGTAAGCAAGCGAAGCTCCAACTCAATAGCTTTCACATATTTTTAATGAAAGGAACTAGCTTGGGTGGTTTGAGTTTCATTTCAATTGGTGTTTATCACCTCAAACTTTATAACCCTATAGATTTATCTAACATAAATCTAATCTTAGAATGGTTTTTTGAGGTGGTGAATTTAATGGCACCATTTAAGTTTTGTATTTTGTGTTTGTGGTGGTGGATAGATTTTTATGCTCATTTTCTTCCCTTGCTCTATAAAAGGGAATTTTTGAGCCTCTCCTAGTGTGGAATATTTTTTATAGAATTGTTTGTTGTTGTCTTGTAATCAACTTTTTGATTAATCTTAGAGATATTGTTCGGTCTTAGCATCTAAGCTTTGCATTTTGTAGTGTTTTCTATTTTAAGTAATAGAAAGGAGAAACATATTGGACTATGCCTATTTGTCCTTTATCATATGTCTTATTTTTTGCTTATATAAATTTTATGCTTTGTGTCATATATTTTTGACATGATCTTGATGATTGATCATTCGTTGGTTGTTTAGCTTTTGTGATATCTAACCCAAATCTGTAGAAATTTGAATCATGTTTTACACTCTTTCAATTTTTACAAAATTTGATTCAGGTTTCATTCTATGCTATTAAGTAAAGGCATCTCTATAAAATATTTGAAGCATTAAACAATTGTTCTTTGGTATATCATCTTTCTGTCGAACCTTAGTGTGTGCTTCCTATGAGAGGATCCAAATTTTGCTTTGTGTTTGCATTAACCTTAGTAGTTCATTATCCTCTCAAAAATGAAAGGGTTTGTAGCACTATGTGTTCATTTTATCAAAGTTGATATCCCAGTAGGGGTTTTGAAATTTTCTAAAATCTTTTGGGCACATTTCCATAGATAGTTTTAGTTTTTGCATTCTTTCTTCCCCTTTCCCCAAAACCAAGAATGAAGAGTTGTCTTCTAAAATCCTAGATGTTATTTAGTAGAACAAAATAGGTCCCCATCTACTATATTTCCCATAAGGTTTCTTTGAGAAGCATAAGGTTTCATGATCAACAACATCCAAATCACAAAAATTAACAATAGTCATTAGCCAAGCGACTTATGTCGGCGTCCCAACATTCTATTGAAATATGGTGTGTTCACTTGGTCTACTATCCTTTACAAAATCCTAAATGGGGACAAATTGAATAATATGGGGTTTGTGAGATCTTTCAAATTCCTCTATGTGAAGTGGTAGAGGAAAAAATAGACCATTTACTCATGCTCTACCCCTTCACATCAAAATACTCTCAATGACTAATTAATACATTGAACTGACATGGTCCACTCTTGGGAAAAGTGACAGAGTTATTCGTTGGTTGGCCAAGGCCTGGCACAAAACCACTATGGAGCGGATTATGGTAGGTGGAACCTTCAATGATGATATGAGACATCTGGAAAACATAATGCCTAAATTTTTAAGGACCATGCTACAATAATTGAAAAAATCATAAAAAAAATAGAGGTGAGGATTTCAGAGTTCCTAAATGTCAAATTCATCTCCAAGAAAAAAAATTATATATATATATATATATTGGGATGAGAAAACAACCAAATTTTGGCATTTACTAAAAATGCCATCGATCATTGGGTGCTTAGAAAATAGACAAAGCAAATGAGCAAACGCCAAATGGAAGACTCCACCATTGAGGAGATAAAAGTTGAAATTTGAACGTGCCGCGAAAGGGAACCTAGGTCCCTCTAGCATTTGTTTCATCATTAGAAATGATCTAGGATTAATATGATAGGCTCTAGAAGAGCCTCAAGAAACACCATGCATTGAAGAGAAAACAATAGGGAGAGAAAGTGAGTTTCTGAGCAACGAACCCTAGCTCCACGAAGCTTCCAATAACAGTGGATTTTCCAGTAGATTTTCTTGCGGATTTTCCAACAAATTCTAGTGTTATGTTCAATGCACAAATCGCTCTATGGATTCCCTAGAAGCTATCTCAGCCTCCAATGCAGAGCAAAAAATACTTGATAGGGAGATTAAAAGGTCAGTAATGAGATTGAAGTCTATGGCTAGGAAAACGGGGGTTTCAAAGGTCAACAACTTGACAAATTTTGAAGCTATGGAAGAAAATACTACTATGGAGGGAGAAAAGAGTGTAGATAGTGTAGCAACACCAAATGAGGTGCCCAACACAAAGACCAGGGTTTCCCCTCAAATTTTTGAAAGAGAAGAAAGGAGGCCAAAAGATTCCAATGAAGAACAAGCTAAATCCCTTGAGTTTCAACTACCTGATGAAGTTGTAGATCTCATTGCTAAAAATCAAAGAAAAAATGTGATTTTGTTTTTTTTAGAGGAATTCCTACAGAATTAGATTTATACAAATGGGTAAGAACAAACTAGGAAAACAGGGGATGGGAGATTAAAACAATAAGGGGTTTAGGCAAGGGATATGTCTCTTGCACATTTAAATCATTAGAGCATGACTAGGATATGTTGCAGTATGGAACATGAATAATTTGTCGACAAATTTTCTACCTCCAAGCATGGACATTTGACTTCCATCTTGAAGGACCCTCTCGTTCTCGTTACCCAATGTGGTTGGAGTTGTATTTTTTAAACTTATTTTTCAAATCATATCTTCAAGACATTGTGGCACAACTGGGAAAAGTAATTTGGTGCAAACAGAGTTCTGACAAGTTTGCCAATCTAAGAGTTCACCTGAGAGTTTGTGTTGAAGTGGATTTGAATAGACCTCTACCATAAAATATTAAATTATATGGCACTAGGTTTGAAATTGATTAGCCAATTGTTTATTTGAATAAGCCTATTGTGCATATTTTGCACACACACCTTGCCGTAGGCAGGGACCCCCTCTCTTTTCTCCTAATGGGTCATTTTCTCTCTTGACAAGCTGCTTTTCTCTTGTCTTGCATTGTGTGCTCCTTTTTCCAATCCCAAGTCAATCATGAGCCATAAAATAATTAATTTTCCATTGGCCTAGGTCAGCTACCTAAATTTAACTAAGTTATTTGCTAGTGCGGGCTCAACCATGCAGGTTTCTCCTTTTCTTTATGCCTGGAAATTGTTAACCCTTACAGACCCATATTCATAGGTCTCCTCTTGTCATTCACCATTGTGTTCCGTCATTTGCCTACAACCAAGCCCTGGCGTCTACCTAGAGTGCAGACCCCACACCCATTTTTGTCCTTGTGTCCTTCATGCTCCACGGACCCATAGTTGCAGGTCGCCCTATGTGGATCTCCATCCCCATTTCGATGCTTTTGCAGTGGCCAGTGCTTGACTTTCACCGACATGGTGGGTTCCACAATTGGTCCTTTCATCTTCATCGTTCCCATAAGCCAATTGACCCATCACCTCAAATTGCCTAAGTTTAAACATTCATGGGTCTCAGTGCTCGATCTGCCCTTGCCCAACCTCTCTCGCCTAACAACTAAGCCTTCACATCATCCTATTGGGTGGGACCCATGTGCACATTTCCTTGGAATAAAATCTGAAGTATGCGAGTAGATTCTTGAGTTTGCGCCCATTGGCGGGTCCACCCTTGCGAGTTGCCTCCTGCGGGAGGCTGTCACTACAATGTCGTCTCGCAATGACCATTCTCCGCTGCCTCCCCACTCTGTGGGCCTATCACCCACCAGCATCATCTTTCCCACTACGGGCCTCCACATCACTGTAAAAAGTCCCAAAAATATAACAATAATAAATAAATAAAAACAGGGCAAAACAGGGCAGAATAGAGTTGAAAATATATATATTTAATTCAATAAAAACTGTGTACAGCAGCTGTTCTCAACACACATATGGGTATGTGCAGGATCATCATGGAAAAAACAAGCACTTAAGTGGCAAAAAAATAAGAAAAATCAGAGTTAGGCAATTTGACTTAAAAATTTGAATAAGTTATCCATATTATTTCAAAAATATGTAAGAATATAATGTGTAGAAAATTGAATGTAGTTTCTAAACTACTAGGTTTGTTTAAAAAAAAGAAATCTATTTGGTGAAAATTTTAAATTTCAATGTAGTAGTACTTGATTTTCAGGGAAAAAATAGGAAGTAGGTGTCTGTCTGACCACCCTAACCACAATAAAATAATAATATTTTTTTATAAGATTTTAGATATAAGTAGAGGACTCATGTCTTGATGTGGTGCATAATTTTTTATAATTTTTTTCTAAGTAAATAATTAATTATGATTTTTTTATTACAACTTTTAAAAAATATTAAAAACTCATATGTCTGACCACCTTAACTTGGTCAAAACTTCATAAAACTCAATTTTTCTTTTTTTAATCCTATAGTATGTGAAGCATAGAATGTGACGCATGTTTTAGATTCAAAAAATGTGATACCATTTGAAAGCTATAGATGTTTTCCAATTAGTCTATCGATCAAGACTTTAGTCGTAATTTGAATAGAAAATGAATAATAATTACTTATTAAATTCAATGTAAAGTATAATTTATATTGGTGGAAAGCTGAGAATCTCTTTTACGAACCCTTTTCATTTCATCAATTTTGGGTAAAAAAAAGTCATCAGCCACATACCCATCATATTGCCACTTTTTGGCTCATCATGATCTTGCACATACCCATATATATAGCTATTACAACTTTGAAGCCTAGAAGCTTCTTGCTTTCTAGAAGACTCTAAAATCAGGAAACATCTTTTTACAACTCTCTTTTTTTAAATGTTTTTATTTCAAAAAACAGCTACAGGAAGATTCTATAAATATTCTTTTATTTTTAGACAATCTTAACTATCTCTAACATCCCCCCTTAAGATTGGCTAGAAAATCAAAAGAGAGGGGAACATTATATTACTATCCCCCCTTAATGTTCACCTCAATCATGCCTAGCATGCCCCATAGTTTCAGAAATTTGGCCTCAAGCATACTCTTAGTAAATATGTCTGTTGCTTGGTCTTCACTTGGACAAAAGTGGAGATTAACAAAATTTGCTTGAACAAGATCCTGAATATAGTGAACATCAATCTCAATATGTTTTGTTTTAGCATGAAAAACATGATTATTTGCAACTTGGATAGCACTTTGATTATCACAATATAAAGGAGTAGTTGAACTCTGTGCAAAACCAAACTCAAATAAAAGGTTGTGAATCCAAACTGCTTCCTTTCCAACTTCTTTTGCTGCTCTATATTTTGCTTCACATGAGGACAATGATGTAGTTGTTTGTTTTTTGTTGATCCATGTAATTGGACCTGACCCAAGCTGAAAAATATAACCACCAGTAGATTTCCTGTCATCTATATCACCTCCCCAGTCTAAATCTGTAAAACCAATCAAAGAAACTGAGGACTTGTAACTATAATGTATACCATAGTAAATGGTTCCACAAATGTATCACAAAATCCTTTTGGCAGCCAACCAATGGCTTTCTTTTGGTTCCTACATAAATCTAGATACCATATTGACTGCAAAACAAATGTCTGGTCTAGAATGTGTTAGATAAACCAAGCTACCAACAAGTTGTCTATATAAATCTCCATTTAAGAAAGCATTTTTAATATCCATTTGATGAATATGCCACCCAAGACTTGGAGCCAAAGAAAGAATAATTCTAACTGTATTCATTTTAATGACAGGAGCAAAAATTTCTTCATAATCCACACCCTCTTTTTTATTGAATCCCTTAGCAACCAATCTAGCTTTAAATTTTTCTATAGCACCATCTGATTTAAATTTTGTTTTGTAAATCCATTTGCAACCAATCACATTCTTACCTTTGGGAAGTGGCACAAGTTTCCAAGTTTTGTTTTTCACCAAAACATCATATTCTTCTTCCATAGCTTGCTCCTATTCTTTCTTCCCTCTAGCTTCCTCATATGATCTTGGCTCATTTATTTTTAATACTTTGGCCATGAGAGCACTACCATTCCTCCCTTGGATCTTTGAGCCTTGCCTATATATTTCTTCAACACTCCTCATCTTTTGTCTAGCTAAAAAGTCATCTTCTTCATTATCACTACCTACAGAAAATGTCTAATTACAAGTATTAGTCATTTCATTTTCAATAGTATTTTCATCATTTGTAGAAGTGCACAACTCATCCTCATCAATGTAGTCTCCATTTCTTTCTAAAATATTTGAAAAATGAGAATCATTTGTTGTTGTAGAGTGAGAGGGAGTGGCTGTAAGTTGTGAATGCTCATCAAACTTCACATCTCTACTAACAAATACCTTGTTTGTTGTCAAATCATATAACCTGTAAGCCTTTGATTCTTCACTATAACCCATAAACAAACACTTATGACTCTTTGGTTCTAGCTTTTCCCTTTTTTGCATCAGGAATGTGTGCCCAAGCAATACACCCAAATACTTTAAAATATCCAATGTGAGGTTTCTTACCACTCCATGCTTCTTCAGGGGTGATATTTGTGAGAGCTTTGGTGGGGATTCTATTTATAATATGTGCAGCACAAGAAACAACCAAACCCCAAAATTTATTATGCAAACTTTTAAAATGCAACATACAACGAGCCATTTCTAAAAGAGTTCTATTCATTCGTTCAGCCACCCCATTTTGTTGAGGAGTATAAGGAACTGTTCTTTGCACCTTAATACCATAATTTTCACAAAATGACTCAAATGCATAATTGCAATATTCACCCCCATTATCCGTCCTTAAGCATTTAATTCTTTTGCCACTTTGATTTTCAACTAATGCCTTAAACTTTTGAAACACTTCAAACACTTCTTTTTTCTTTTCAAGAAAATAAACCCATACTCTCCTGCTGTAATCATCAATAAAAGTGAGAAGGTACCTGGCACCTGAAAGTGAAGGATATCCTAGTTCACATAAATCACTATGAATAAGTTGCAGCGGATGATTAGCTCTCCATGCTTTACCTAAATCAAAAGGATCTTGATGATGTTTTCCTAACACACAACCTTCACACACACCTTCACAAGCTGAAATTTTTGTTAATCCTCTAACCATATCCATTCTAACCATATCTTGTAATTTTCTATAATTTAAATGTCCAAGTCTAGCATGCCAAAGTTTTGACATATAATCAGTCTGAGCAATGAAATCATGAAAGAGTGTGTATTTATCATCAACAAACCCCACAAATTTAAATAGATTCTCTTCATGGTCAACTCTACCAATAGCAATTATATTGCTTGGGTTTTTTCTATCTCTAACAATAACTTGATCAACAGTGACAACAAACTCATATCCAACTTGAACTATTTTGTACACTGAAATAAGATTCACCCCCAATCCTTCAACCAGTAAAACATTTTTCAAAGACCCATTTGTTACATTAACAGTTCCTGTTCCTAAAACTGGAAGTTTCATTTTATTGCTAATAGAAATTTCTTGATCTGAATTCTTCCCTTCATAAAAATCAATAAACAAAGATCTATCCCCAGTCATGTGAGATGATGCCCTTGAATCTAAAATCCATTTTTTATAAGAGTTTGAAGCAAAGTATCCCCCCTTAACACTAGATTTACTCTTGGGTGTAGCAATTACCTCCTCATTTGATTCCTCTTGCCTTTTTAAAGAGATGGCTACAAAACTATGTTTATCCTTCTTTCCATTCTTAAACTTTTCTTGTTTGGGCTTATATTGCTACCTTTCATTGTCCCTCTTCTTCAAACAAAATTTCTCCATGTGTGATTCTCACCTCCACAATACCTGCCAATAATGGATTTTTTTCCAACTTGCTTTTCTGCACCATCATTTTTAGAAAAATGGTTAAAACCTTCATTATTTCAAAATTTATTATTTCCTTTCCAATTCTTTTTTCCATCATTTCTAAAAAATTTACTTTTGGCTATATATGCATGATTCTTCTTAATATGTCCTTTAATAAGTTGAACTTCTTCATCTAAAACAAACTTGCAAAATTGATCAAAAGTTTGTTGGGGGGTATTGGGATTTAGTTGAAGAACCCTTTTCCTTGATTCCTTAAATACTTTATATGGCTGGGGAAGCTTACTTTCAACCATTGCAATCAACTGAAAATCTTTTTTTGCATATTCAACACCCATTTTTTTGAGTTGGGCATTTAAAAAAGTAACTTCCTTGAAGTAATCAGACATTTTTTCAAAATCATATGGATCTAAATTCATCATTTTTTATTCTATACTAAACATGCTAGCAATGTCTGCATCTTTATAATCATTTTCTAAATTCTCCCATAGCTCTATTGGATTATCAACATCAACAAATATTCTATTTAGATTGGGGCTCAAAACGTTACCAATAATACCTCTAGCTTGTTCCAACTTGCATTTCCACAACTCCTTTTCTCTATCAGTTTGGGGTTCTCCAATTTCCTTATTCACTATCCTCCATAGAGCCTTTTCTCTCAAAGCATTCTTGACTGCAATCTTCCAATCTGCAAAAGCACTTCCATAAAAGATAGGAAAAACTTCATTTGAAGAGTCCATGTTAGCAAAAAATTAACTTTCAAACAAATATTACTCCAGCAATATAACAGCCCTGCAACCAAATATCACTCCAATAATATATCAGCTCTGCAAACAAACCACTTCCAGCAATATATTTTCCTACAGCAGATCCCTCTAGCAATATTTGTAGCTGAACCTCTAGATGAATCTCCAGCTGAATCTAGCTAAATCTAGCTCTGATACCATGTAAAAATAGTCCCAAAAATATAACAACAGTAATAAATAAATAAAAACAAGGCAAAACAAGGCAAAACAGAGTTGAAAATATATATATTTAATTCAATAAAAACTGTGTACAACAGTTGTTCTCAACACACATATATATAGCTATTACAACTTTGAAGCCTAGAAGCTTCTTGCTTTCTAGAAGACTCCAAAATCTGGAAACATCTTTTTACAACAGCTCTCTTGTTTTAAATTTTTTTTTTTCAAAAAACAGCGAAAGATTCTAAAAATATTCTTTTATTTTTAGACAATCTTAACTATCTCTAACAATCGCTTCTTCCCTTGTAGGCTCTTCGCTTGTGTATACTACTGGTCTCCTTGCCACGTCCACCCAATGTCATTATAAAAACCACATCCCACGGCTTTGTCTAAACGGTGGTTGGAGTTTAAATGTGGGTGCCTCTAGGGAGTCTATGATTGATAAAAGAGTCTCATTGGATTGATGGTTGCATAATGAGAGGTCCTTACATTTTGACATTGCAAGCCCTAGCGAACATCACCCATGTTGTCATTACTTCGCGAACAACCCACACAGGTTTTGCCCAAAGATTGCAACTGAATCATATTTCACATGACAATGACTAGGCATGCAAGATGAGGATTCGATTCTACACTCACCCTTGGGGGGCATGTCTATCTTCTTCACCAAGCTTTCATTCACCACTTCGCGAGGCACTTGTTCGATGGATGACGTCGCTGCAATGCTAACGGCTGCCACCCATGTAGGACCCACTATGTGGGTTTCCGCATACCTTTTTCCATTCCCTTGAAATCTCTTCAACATCATCCTCCTGCATGATCCCACCCATGGCCTCTTGATGGCAACCATAACGCGAGCCTCCGCTAACCTTTGGCTGCCATCTTAACAGCATTTTCATCGTGGTGCCCCACATTCTTTTTGACGAAATTCATCCTTGCAGGGTTTGTCTACCTCTCGATTGTTACTAACGGTGTCCCTGTAGCCTTCTCCCATGGCGGCCAACAAGCATAGCCTACCCACATGAGATAACTCTAGAAACGAAAGTTGTAAGTTGTGGATGGGCTGGGACACAATGTGTAAGGAACAAGAAACTAAATGATAAGGCTCAATAATATGGGAGGTGCTACCATACTGTTGAAAGAGGTTGATCATTTGAAGAACTCACGTCCGAGATGACGGGCAATGTTGCTAATTGGATTGATATAATAGGACATAATGCAGGCTAACGGGCTTCACTCCGTGCTTTTAAAACATGAATATCGAGATCGTTAAGGTTGTTGGATAGTCGATGTGGGTTGTTGGAAGAATGATTAAAATGTTAACATGGATGGATTAGTAAAATACAACGCATTCTTCATTTTCTAAAGGATGGATAACGGTGGTGGAGGAAAATTTGAATGAGTGTGTAGATCCAAATGAATGGACATCATCAAGCGGTCGAGATGTTAAATTCTTAAGCATTAATTTGATCTCCTTAGATTGCATGAAAGACCCGTGCTATGCCTCTATGAGAAGAGGAGGACGCATTTTGAAATGATCGACACCCTGAGCAAAATATTAAATGCTCATAGTTAGTAAGGAAGTATATCTTGTGGGGGATCATAATGTGGGCTTCCCTTAGCCCACTGTCGTCATTTACCACATCCTTATTCTTGGCCTATAGTGATAACCTTTCTTCATCCTTAGTTGCGGACTTCTCGAGCGCGAGTTCTGCTTCCTCGGTAGCCGTAGGTCTTCACCGCCACTGCCACGGCTATTACACTTCGTCCACCTGCACACTCTTCCCCGTGGAACCTCCGTGTGTGAAGCTCACTACCTCCCTGACTGCTAGCTACAGTGGTCTCCAACCGTTACCTGTTACCTTTTTACGACCACACATTCAATGGTTCATTGTAATCAACCATGATGAAAGGCTCGGCATTGGTAGGTGCAACATGCAATTTAATTAAAATCCAAACTGTTAAGCCTGTTGTATGGGTGTTAGAGCATTTTGAATAAGAAGCTAAGGGTGGCAATCGATTGATTTTGTTTTGATGGCTGCCATCCTGAAGTGGCCGAGATAGAAGGCCTTCAGGAAGATTGGCGACGCTATCAACGTTTCTATCTTCAAGCCACTGGGGCTATTTGAATAAACTAATCTAATATCTAAATTAAATATCGAGTCGCTGATATTAAGGTACCAAAGAGAGATACTTGAAGGCGGGTGATCAACATGTTCTACTGAAATGAGGATAATATAAAGAGGGTGCATAAACGAGTAAGATTTACCACATGACGTAAACTTGCAGTTATTGAGATAAATCAGTTTATTCACCATTCCACAAAGGCTAAAATACGGGAGAGTATCCTCGGCCCTGGATAAAAGCTCTGCATTTATATATGGCCCATGTAGAAGTTACGGTAGTTTTGATCAGACTATTTTGATACGAAATTAGATATTGTGGGGTGCAAGCACTTGCCGGTTTCGGCGTGGGGATAGGAGTTATCTGGCTAGAATTATTTAATAATCTTCTGAGGTCTAGTGAGGTGCATTTAAATATGGTAAAGTTTGTTCGGGTGGTAGATAAGTATGCGGGCGCCGACTACTTCAACGACCTCGTCCTTCACCCACAAGCTCCCTGACGGAGGTCATTCCCGCAATAGGTTCCTCTGTGGGATCCACAGCCTAGTTCGTTGTTCAGGCCATGGCTTCTTCACTAACGACGGTGGCTCCTCGTGGTGCAAGTTTTACCATCCTCAAAGCTTCCCATTTCTGGCAATGGTGGCATAGCGATACCCCTCCTCGTGCCACTCGCAGATGATTTTTTTCTCCCAACCGTGTGCCTTTATGAGCTCGAGAGCTCTCCTTCGCAGGAAGTTTTCAGAAGTGAAGGGCTAGGTGATGGGACGACATTGCTCCTAAGGAACGTGCAAGATCAAGCTTGCTCTCAGGTCACCAAAGGACAAATCAAGTTGCTCATTCAATATTACAGCTTTAGACAATGGATGGTGCATGGTTTCGATCAGAGAGGGTGACGTCCAAAAATAAGCAAGATGAACTTTCTAAAGGATTCCATGTAGTTATAACCTCATACTATTGGAGCCTAATGACGAACTATGATGGCATCATCGAACGACAATGAGAAGCCATATATCAAGATCGGCGAAAGCGGGGGTCATTGAGACGTTAATAGGTGTAGTGCTGGTGGATTAAATAAATCATTCAATTATAAAGAAGGATGGGGAGGCCGAATCATGACTATTTTGGTGACACCACACAATGCGGGTGCCACCACCTCTAAGGCTGCCCTTTAAACGTTGATGCTATAGTAGCATTCTGCATTCAAAATCCCACACGACTTGCCCAGGCAGATGGCCATCTCTCTCCTGCATCGTTGAAGTAGTAAACACCTTGAACCAGGGAGGGTTGGAAAGCTCCCGCCTATTTGAATCGCAGATTATAAAGACATTGGTGGCGATAAGATCCAAAGGGAATTTACTGGTAGGCATCATGTGCAAATGGTATCATGAAAGAAAAATACGCATTTGAAAGCTCAAGGGTATTAGACATGGGATGAGTAATGGAGGCTCATAGCGAGTCATTTCTTCTAAAATATTGAAGATCTTAGCTTGTTTGGGTAAATCATTGTAAACAAAAGGATTAATTGGGAGAAGTAGGAATGTTCGATGGAGTTAATAGGTGATGGTGAAGAGGGAGGGCCACCTGAGTTTTCCCATTTGGCATCACAAGTGTTGGTCGTGGGTATCGTAGTTGCGGAGGCTATGGCCCCCCTTTGTCGTTGCTACGGTGGCCATCGCTTGGCATCCCCCCGCACCTCCCCACCCGCAGACTTCAGCAATATGGGCTTCACACACTCATTGGCTGTCGTCTGGGCTCAACAACAGGGACATCCTTCATAGACGGTGTGCGACACCTCTGAGCCCGCGAGGTGGTTAAGGTGTATGCTGCAGAATATGTTGTGACGAGAGGGCACAAAAAAAAGAAGAGGAGGATTATAGGAATATGTCTACAATGCGGGCCTCAAGCAATATTTTATAAAACATTCTCCTCAAGAAAGACATGAAAGAACAAGAAAATGGATTAAATAAGCGAAGGCCTGACTCCAGATGCAACTCACATTGCAAAACTTGTAGTACAAAGAAGAACAGGTTGAGATCATTGGCACCCATGGCCTAGGGGACAAAAGTGGTACTCTTCCTAAACATGAGAGATCATAATATTAAGATCTATTAGAAGAAGAACCTTGGGAGACCAGTGGTACCGGCTTTAACTCGGGCTCGTCAAAGACAGCGGTCAGATATGAACACCCTGAGTTGATCCTTAGAGTTTAAGTTGTCACTAAAAGGTGGCAAGGTCGTAATGATCTTCTAATGGTGCAGATTCCACCTCTTTGAGGGTCGTCCATCCCCTTTGCCAGCTACACAATGGCATCTTTTTGTTACTACCTCCACCATGCAACTTCTCATGGTGCAGGTACCACGTCGTCTTAGGCTGTATGTCTTCACATCAGCCACAACGGCTCTCCTTCATGGTACACCCACATGGACACCCATGCTCAAAAGATCAAGAGGCCCTTTCACCTGTGACTGTCTCATTACGCATTCAAGTTTCGGCCAAGGAGGGCCAATTCACTCCTGGTGCAACAGGTTTAGCAAGCTTAAATAGGAAATCAAAAGATTTTGAATGACGTTCAAATAAGCATTAAGGGTTGAGGCTTTTAAAGGGAGTATATGTTGAAGGAAGATTTAAATGTTGTGTGTTATGAATTAAAGGGGTGCAAGTTTAAAATGGCAATTTTAATTTGCAAAGTTGGAATAAGATGAGCTCCTCAATAATGGAAATTGGTTAAAGAAATTTGAGGAAATATATCAACCCTTGGCTTCATTGGACCCAAAAGAGGAAATGATTAACATGGAAGCTAAGGCCTTCAAAGAGATGATCCAAGAACACTTGAACATCAAGGATGGACTAAGATTAGAAGAGGTGTTGATGTCTAGTTGGTGTAGATTCCACAATGCACCCCACTCAGAATTAACTTGTTCATCATGTGCAAGCATCATCACTCAAGTCAATGGCAGTTTGAACAAGTCAAGACAACAAACCCCCAATGAAGAGGAGTCATCCCATGAGGCAGGGAAGCTGTCAACATTTGGGGAACAATGCATTCAAGTTTAACCAAGAAATTCAACACAAAAAGGTACTGGGACAGCAGAAAATGATGCCGAAAGTGAAGGGGAAGGAGTTGATTCCCTTAGGACAGCAAGGAGCTTTGGTGAAAACTTGCTTGGAAGGGAGTTGGAAGGCCTCTCCTTCATTGGTAAAGGGCAGTCCTCCACTCAAGAAGAGGGACCGTTGACCATGGAAGATGAATTGACAAAGTTTGCAACAACATGTGTTGGGATAGCCGACAGAACTACTGAAGAACATAAAGAAGTAGAGGTTGAAAGCCTTGGGGCCACAAAGAATGATGATGAAAGCATAAGTGAGATAAGATTACAGGACCCCTCCTACATAAACAAAAGTGATCAAGCATCTAAAAATGAAAATTTAGGGGAGTGGGAACAATCATATGCCGCAGTTGTCTACTACCAAACCTTCTTCCAGAGTGATGATGAGAACCCGATAGTGGAAAGATACAAAGAGCTCATCTCAAGACTCTCAAGAGACTGGTCAGAACTAAAATGCCAAGTGGATTTAGAAGTGTTGTTGCTCCTGAATTGGTGTAGGCTTCATGATTCATCACATTTCAGGTTTATATGTGAGTTATGCCAAGAGTCCATCAAGCAAGTCAAAGGACAAGTCGAGCAACTGAGTTAACTGCTTCTTGTAGTCACTTCAGGGATCGAGCTAGAGGATCAAGAGTCAAATCCAAGTGATGACCTAGCTGAAGGTAGCCCTCATCAGGATATTGGGGCAGCAACTAAAGAAGAACAACGCAGCCCCGAGCCTCCAAACGATGAAGCAGAGCAAATAGGAGTGTTGTCTAGCAGACATTAAGAACCTTTCCTCTTGAAGAACACTTGTACATGAGGGATGATAGGCTTTATGGAGGACTTCCGAAGGTGGACTGTTCATCATACATTGATCCTCTTGATAGGCTAGTGTCAATTGTGTATTTCTTCCCACTTGGAATCATGCCACAAAGGCATAGCGATGCTGAGGAAGAGTACATTACAGAAGAGGGTGGTGTAGAGGACATATTACCTGAACCTTTGGGCGATGAAATATTATAGTTTTCAGATTGGGAGAGGAATTCCTTCTCCATCTACCATGATGATGAACAAGAGGAAGCTAGTGAACGACATGGTGAGCCACATGAATTGCAAAAAGAAGAAGATAAAGGTGGAGGTGTTTTGGTGGTTGCCAACAAGTATGAAAGACCTAACCAACTACAAGATGCAACTAGGAGTCTGACCATATTGACCATTACTGATCCTCCTTCACATTAAGAGGGCTGCAATAGGACAAATTCATCCATGTCATCATCCCATGACATTGAACATCATAAAATTAAGGTCAACACCTGGGGAAGGAGATGGGACAACATGTCTTTTGAGGACAACAACTGAGTAGACATCAAAACAAGGGAGGATCAAAGAAATAAAGTGTACCTCCTCGAAGAACAGTCGATAGGGGTTGCAGATCCCACGCGAGGCTTGGAAGAAGTGTTTGTTGCCCTGTCTTCCTAGCCCTATGCAATCCCAAGATTAGAAATGCTGCATAATCCAGTGCCTCCACTTGAAGCTGCCAATGCAATGACCGACGATGCGATGCTCACACTCAACTGTCAAATGATGTTGCCTCTACATGATGACATCCAGGTTCTATCATTCCTTGCTCCTACGAATACTTATAATTACATTTATCATTTTGATTATGGGAACGAAGTGAGACGGACTTGTTTGTGGATTGACCGTGGGTTTAACAAACCTCCTCAATTGCTCATTTTTCCTGAATATGTCATTGCATTTGAATGCTGCAACATTGAACTTTATTTTTTTGAATATAAGGATAAATCTACATGGCTTAGAACTGTAACTATTTCTTGTCTGCTTGTGCATGTATTACAAATCCCAATGGGTGTGAATGTCAGTTGTCCTTGCCTGAACACGGTCCTTTGTAAATATCTTTGTACATAATCCTTTTCAGTAGTGTAGGCTTCGTGCATATACTCTGATTTCCTACTTTTGTTAGGCTTAGTTGGTTTGTTGTAGGTTAGTTTGCTTTCAGGTTGTTTCCCTTTCGTTTGTTTTTTCTTTCCTGCTTTGGTTAGTGTAGTTGTTTGCTTTTCATTCGCTTTGCTTTTGTTTTGCTTTCACTTTGCTGCTGCTTTGCTCGGGGTCCCTTTGCTTTTGGTTGGGTGCATCTATGCATGCACAACATTCATTTATTGCCTAGGGTTTTTCTATGTATTTCTTCACCAAACTCTAATCAAGTTTTCAGAGTGGATAGTGAGGGTCTTCCATTAGTGCCAAGTGATCTGGATGTTTGGTCCAAAGAGGATAAACCGTTGGTTTAGTCCGGCTCTGATGTATTCTAACATCTTATATCTCATAGACATTTTAAGAATCTAGAAGTCACTGTAGGTCCTTTGTTCAAAGTCTGGTTAAGTGAAAAATCTAAAATTTTCCTTCAGTGCCACTGTGATTCTCAGCCTTGAGTGCGAGCTTCATTGCTTGCAAGTTTAAATGAAAAGAATTGAAAATAGAAAATCAAAAGAAAAGAAAGGCAAAAGAAAACATTGAAAATCAAAAGAAAGAAAATCAAATTTTTAGGAGGATATGAACAACTCTACCAGGGCTATGGACACCCAACCGGTAGTAGAGCAATGTTTGGGAGAATCACAATGACAACCTTATCAAGGCTATGGATGCCTGACTAGTAGCGAGGCAATGTCCCAGATGCTTTTGAAGTTAAAATAAACTATGTGGCTTAACTTGATAGAGCTTGGGTTCCTCTAGCAACTAAAGGATGGGAATTACCGCAATTGCACACACTTGGATTTTCAGTATACTGAAGGTTGGGTTGACTAGTGGTTTTGATCTTTTGGTCAAGTGTTCAGCTCGTTTGCTCTAGCATGAAGGTCGAAACTAGAGATTTTGGGTTCGTGATTCCAGTTTGTCATCAAAATGCTTTGGAGTATTTCCCCAGTGAGTCGCCATTTGTTGTGCATATTTTGCATACGCCCCGCCATAGGCAAGGACCCCCTCTTTTTGCTCCTAAATGGTCATTTTCGCTCCTGATGGGTTGCTCTACTCTCGTCTCGCGTTGTGTGCCCTTTTTTCCAAGCCCAAGTCAGTCACAAGCCATAAAATGATTAATTTTCCATTGGCCTAGGTCGCCTGCCTAAATATCACTAAGTTATTTCCTAGTGTGGGATCAACCATGCGAGTTTCCCCTTTTCTTTTCACTCAGCATCTGTTAACCCTCGCAAACCCACATTTGCGGGTCTCCTCTTGTCATTTGTCGTTGTGTTTTGTCGTTTGCCTACAGCCAAGCCCTGGCATCTAGCTAGAGTGCAGACCCCACACCTATTTTTGCTATTGTGTCCTTCATGCTCCATGAACCCACAGTGTGGGTCGCCCTATGCAGATCTTCATCCCCATTTCAATGCTTACATAGCGGTCGACCCTTGACTTCTGCCTGCATGGCGGGTTCCATAGTTGGTCCTTCCGTCTTTTTTGTTCTTGCAAGCCAACTAACCGATCACCTCAAATTGCCTAAGTCTAAATGTTCACAAGTCTCTTCACTCGGTCTGCCCTTGCTCGACCTCGGTCGCCTAATGACTAAGCCTCCACATCATCATGTTGGGCAGAACCCATGTGTACCATTTCCTTGCAATAAAATTTGAAGTCTCCAGGTAGATTCTTGATTTTGCGCTTGCTGGCAGGTCCACCCTTATGGGTCACTGCCTACAGGAGGCCATCACTACAATGTCGTCTCACAACGATAATTCTTCGCTGCCTCCTCGCTTTGCGGGCCCACGACCCACTAGTGCCATCTTCCCCACTGCGGGCCTCTGCATTGCTTCTTCCATTGCGGGCTTTTCGCTTGTGGATACTACTAGTCTCCTTGCCACGTCCACCCACCATCATTATAAAAACCACATCCCATGGCTTTTTCTAAATGGCAGTTGGAGTTTAAATGTAGGTGCCTCTAGGGAGTCTATGATTGATAAAAGAGTCTCATTTGATTGATGGTTGCATGACGAGAGGTCCTTACATTTTGACGTTGCAAGCCCTAGGGAACATCACCCATGTTGTCATTACTTCACGAACACCCCACACGGGTATTGCCCAAAGATTGCAACCAAATCATATTTCACATGACAATGACCAGGTGCGCAAGATGAGGATTTGATTCTGCACTAACACTTGGGAGGGGGGCACATCTATCTTCTTCACCAATCTTTCATTCACTACTTCATGGGGCACTTGTTTGATGGACGACGTCGCTCCAACACTGACAGTTGCCACCCATGCGGGTTTTCGCATACCTTTCGCCGTTCCCTTGACAGCTCTTCAACATCGTCCTCCCGCATGATCCCACCCATGGCCTCTCAATGACAACATAACATAGGCCTCTGCCAACCTCTGGCCTCCTTCTTAAAAGTGTTTCCACCGTGGCACCTCACATTCTTTCTGATGGAAGCCATCCTTGCAGGGATCGTCTACCTCGTAGCTGTTACTAACGGTGTCCCTGTAGCCTTCTCCCACGGCGGCCAACTAACATAGCCTGCCCACATGAGATAACTCAGGAAATGAAAGTCGTAAGTCGTGGATGGGATGGGACACAATGTGTAAGGAACGAGCAACTAAATGATAAGGCTCAATAATATGGGACGTGCTACCATACTGTTGAAAGAGGTTGATCATTTGAAGAACTCACGTTCGAAATGATGGGCAATGTTGCTAATTGGACTGATATAATAGGACATAATGCGAGCTAACGGACTTCACTCCGTGCTTTTAAAACATGAATACCGATATTGTTAAGGTTGTTGGATAGTTGACGTGGGCTATTGGAAGAATGATTAAAATGTTATCATGGATGGATGAGTAAAATACAGTGCATTGTGCATTTGCTAAAGGGTGGATAACAAGGGTGGTGGATGGAAAATTTGAATGAGTATGTACATCCAAACGAATGGACATCATTGAGTGGTCGAGATCTATAATTCTTAAGCATTAATTCAATAGCCTTAGATTGCATGAAAGACACGTGCTATCCCGCTATAAGAAGAGGAGGATGTGTTTTGAAACGATCGACGCCCTGAACAAAATATTAAAAACTCGCAGTTAGTAAGGAAGTATATCTTGTAGGGGGGTCATAATGTGGGCTTCCCTCAGCCCGTTGTCATCGTTTACAACATCCTTATTCTCAGCCTGTAGTGGTAACCATTCCTCATGCTTCATTGTAGAGTTGTCGAGCGCGAGTTCCACTTCCTTGGTAGCCGTGGGTCTTCGCCGCCACTACCACAACTATTACACTTCGTCCACTTACACACTCTTCCCCGTGGAACCTTCATGTGCAGAGCCCTCTACCTCCCTGACCGATAGCTATAGTGGTCTCCGACCATTACCCGTTACCTTTTTACGGCCGCACATTCAATGGTTCGCTGCAATCAACCATGATGAACGGCTCAGCATTGGTAGGTGCACCATGCAATTTAATTAAAATCCAAACTGTGAAGCTTATTGTATGGGTGTTAGAGAATTTTGAATAAGAAGCTACGGGTGGCAATCAATTGATACTATTTTGATGGCTACTATCCTAAAGTGGGCAAGATTGAAGGCCTTCAAGAACATTGGCAATACTATCAACATTTATATCTTCAAGCCAATGGGGCTATTTGAATAAACTATTCTAATATCTGAATTAATTATCAAGCCGTGGATATTAAGGTGCTAAAGAGAGATACTTGTGGGTGGATGATCAATGTGTTTTACTGAAACGAGGATAATATAAAGAGGGTGCATAAATGAGTAAGATTTATGACATGACGTAAACCCGCACTTATTGAGATAAATCGGTTTATTCACTGTTCCACAAAGGCTTAAATACGAGTCTCCTTGGCCCTGGACAAAAGCTCTGTATTTATATATGGCCCATGTAGAAGTTATGGGAGTTTTGATCAGACTATTTTGATACAAAATCAAATATTGTGGGGTTCAAGCACTTGTCGGTTTCGGCGTGGTGATAGGAGTTATACGACCAAAATTGTTTAATAATCTTCAAAGGTCCAGTGAGGTGCATTTAAATGTGGTAAAGTTTGGTTGTGCAGCAGATAAGTATGCGGGCGCTGACTACTTCAACGATCTCGCCCTTCGCCCACAAGCTCCCTGGAGGTCATTCCCACAGTAGCCTCCTCTATGGGATCTGCACCCTAGATCATCGTTCAGGCCACGACTTCTTCATTATCAGCGGTGACTCCTCATGGTGCGGGTTCTGCCATCCTCAAAGCCGCCCATTTTTTACAGCGGCAGCATAGCGGTGCCCCGCCTCATCACACCCGCGAATGATTTTTTTCTCCTAGCCTTGTGCCTTCATGAGCCCAAGAGCTCTCCTTTGTAGGAATTTTTCAGAAGTGAAGGGATGGGTGATGGGATGAAATTTCTCTTGAGGAATGTGCAAGATCAAGGTTGCTTTCAGGTCGCCAAAGGACAAATCAAGCTACTTATTCAAGATTACAGCTTTAGACAATGGATGGTGCATGGTTTCGATCAAAGAGGGTGACGTCCGAAAATAAGCAAGATAATTTTCTAAAGGATTCCACGTAGTTATAACCTCATACTCTTGGAGCCCGACAATGAACTATGATGGCATCATTGAATCACAATGAAGAGGCATATATCAAGATCAATGGAAGCGTGGGTCATTGAGAGTTTAATAGGTGCAGCGTTGGTGGATTAAATAAATCATTCGATTATAATGAAGGATGGGGAGGCTGAATCATGACTATTTTGGCAACACCATACAATGCGAGTGCCACCACCTCTGAGGCCGCCCTTTAAACGACAATGCTATAGCAGCATTCCGCATTCAATAACCCACACGACTTGCCCAGGCAAATGGCCATCTCTCTCCTGCATCGTTGGAGTAGTAAACGTCTTGAATCAAGGAAGGTTGGCAAGGTCCCGCCTATTTGAATCATAGATTATAAAGGTGTTGGTGGCGATAAGGTCCAAAATGAGTTTACTAGCAGAAATCCCGTGCAAAAGGCATCATGAAAGAAAAATATGCATTTGAAAGCTCGTAGGTATTAGACATGGGATGAGTAATGGAGGCTTGCAGCGAGTCATTTCTTCTAAAAGATTGAAGATCTTAGCTTGTTTCGGCATGGGTAAATCATTGTAAACAAGAGGATTAATCAGGAGAAGTAGGAATGTTTGATGGAGTTAATAGGTGATGGCAAAGAGGGAGGCCCACCCGAGTTTTTCGCATTTAGCATCACAAGTGTTGGCTACAGGTATCGTAGTTGCAAAGTTTGTGGTCCCCCCTTTGTCGTTGCTATGGTGGCCATGGCTTGTCGTCCCCTCGCACCTCCCCACCCACGGATTTCGGCAATGTGGGCTCCGCACACTCCTTGGCTGTCGTCTAGGCTCAACAATAGGGACATCCTCCGTAGATGGCATGCGACACCTCCGAGCCCACGAGATGGTTAAGGTGTATGTTGCAAAATATGCTATCACAAGAGGGCACAAAAAAAGGAGAGCAAGATCATAGGAATATGTTTACAATGCATGCTTCAAGCAATATTTTATAAAGCACTCTCCTCAAGAAAGATATGAAAGAACAATAAAATGTATTAAATAAGTGAAGGCCTAACTCCACATGAAACTCACGTTGCCAAACTTGCAGTACAAAGAAGAACGGGTTGAGATCATTGGTGCCCATGGCCTAGAGGACAAAAGTGGCACTCTTTGTTGGAATATTTAATTTCTCCCTCCCGAAGACTTACACTAATTGCATATTCCAGCATTTTCAGTGAAAGCATTAATTGCTATGTATCCAAAACTTTCCCATTCTCTAGAAGCTTCCTGAGGCTTCTCTTGAACTCTATGTCGGTTCTTACTATCTGGAACCTTCTGGCAATCTTTGTACTCCTCTATAAAAGAGGATCGATGTAAAGCTTTTTGCAAGCAAGCAATAGAAAAGCGTTGCAGCAAATGTTGAGTAAATCTCTGTGGCTGTTTTAGTGTCTGTGTTTTCTCTCCTCTCTGTTTCTTAATATGGTATCATAGCCGATGGTGATGGGGCTAGCAGATTGATCGTGGGTTGCAGGAGATCACAGATCGCAGTTGAAGCAGAAGATTGCCAAAAAAAGTTGTAGCTACTGTTTGTTTATTGAAGAGTCAGTCACAGTTGTTCTAAAGACAACGAATCCTCATCGAAGTCTGATTTGAGCCTGCAGCCACCTCAAAAAAGGAATCGTAGCCTGGGAAGGATGAGAGTGGATTGAAGTTTTGAACATCTTGAAGGAAGTTGCTGTTGTTTTTTGAAGACAGATTTTAGCCACTGTGTGAAGGAATATGAAAGCTGGAGTCACCATGGTTGAATCGAGCAATGGAGGGAAGTTTTTTGAACACCAGCCTGCAAGAGAGTTTGACTGTAAGTTGTATAATGTCAGTTATGCATAATAGGATAAATTGGTTGAGTAAAGCTCTTTGGTTGGTTATATTGAGGAATTTTATAGAGAGATATTAAAATTTGTGGTTCTAGTTCATAATGGCTGATGGTTACATATTCTATTGGTGTATATGATGGTTGGCTTGCAAATTTAAAAGTCTAGAATTAAAAATTAAAATAAGTGTAAAGAATAGTTTTTTAAGTTATGGAATATCATAAAAGGAGTGTGAAAAGTGTAAAGAGTTGCAGGTGTTCAAGACAAGACTTAAAATAGTCAAATCAGTGAAAGGAACAGATTATAAATATTGAAGGTGAAATTGTCAAAAGGTTGAAGATTGCGCCTAAGGTAAATCCTTTTGTGAACAATATGAGTTTATGAGAGAAAAAAAATTGTTGTAGAAAAGATAATGTTGCAAAGATTGTTGATTCCCATGTTAAAGTTGTAGTTGTGAAAGTGTTGTTAATTCTAAAGAAGAAATTGAAGAAAAGAGTACTGGTGTAATCAAAATGAAACTGTATAAGGTGAGTCCTAATAGTTTGTTTTAAATGGGTAAAGTTGGGAAAAGAGTGTTAAAAGAAAAACAAAATTTAATTTGTGAGAATGATTTTTTAAAGGAAAAAATTAATGAACTTTTGAAAGATTTGTGTCAAGTGGAGGAGATGAATAAAATACTAGAAGAAAAGTTAAAGGTGGCTGATGAAGTTTTAGAAATTTTATGGGAAGATAGTAAGAAGAATGAAGAGTTAGAAGAAAAATTAAAGTTGTTTGATGAGGTTAAGAAAAATAATGAAGATTTACAAGAAAAGATAAATAGATTACATGAAGAAAATTGTTCACAAAAAGAAGAAATATCAAAGTTAAAAGAAGAAAATGAATGTTTAAAGTCAAAATCATTAGTTTGTGATGTCTCATGTTGTCCAAAAGATTTGAATTATTTGGTTGATAAATCAATTGGTTTATGTGGCATTGCTCAAATGGTTCATGATGAAGAATGTAATAATGAAGATGATAATGTGTCTACAAATCTTGATAATTGTCATGAAAAAAATGTTGGTTTAAAAATTATGAAAAAAATGGGTTATAAAGGTGAAGGTTTGGGAAAACATGGGCAAGGAACAAGAGAGCCTATTCAACCATTAGTGAGGCCAAAGTATGAAGGTCTCGGGTATGTCACAGGGAAGGGGAATGATATTACAAGTCCAAGAAAATTTGTTCAAGAAATGAAAAGTGTTGAGTGTACACATTGCCGTAGAAAAGGGCATACCAAGGATAAGTGTTGGGAATTACACCCTTGCAGTGTGTGTGGTTTAAAAAACCATTCTGAAAAAATGTGTTGAAATACAAGTTGGAATAATAAATATATGAAAGAGTGCATGAAAATGAATTGTGGTTGGAATTTTGGAACAAATTGGCAAAAGTTGACCGGTATGTTCAAAAGGTTGTTCAAGTACAAGTGTTCATATGTAAAAGATGATAAAAATCAAGAAAAAGCCACATATAAAATCAAGTGATTTGAAGAACAACTAAAGGTGAAGGTGCATGAAGCCACTAAGATCAAAGTTCATGATTAAGAACAGATGAAACTAAAATTTAGTGCAGCAGCGCAAGACTATGAAGGAAATTACTCTCCAAAAGGAAGAAATTAGATTGCAACTCCCAAGATCAAGGAGCCAGCAAGGAATTTGGTAAACCAAGGAATTCCCCAAAACAATTTGAATGTTTTGATGGCCATCATTGAAAAAGTGATTGTAAATGGGTACCTAACAAGGGTTTAGGCCGGGACCCATCCTTTTAGATCATGCATGAAAATTGATACAGTGAGTCTGCAGACTTGAAAGACAAAAAGATAAAATTAAATGTGGTCGAAATTAAGAGGGAGTGTTGGAATATTTAATTTCTCCCTCCCAAAGACTTACACTAATTGCATATTCCAACATTTTCGGTGAAAGCATTAATTGCTATGTATCCAGAACTTTCCCATTCTCTGGGAGCTTCCTGAGGCTTCCCTTGAACTCTATGTCGGTTCCTACTATCTGGAACCTTCTGGCAATCTTTATACTCCTCTATAAAAGAGGATCGATGTAAAAATTTTGTAATGCAAGCAAGCACAGTGTTGCGTAGTTAAGTAAATTTGTGGTTGTTCTAGTGCTTTGTGTTTTCTTTGCCCCTCTCAATACTTTCTATGTTAAAGAATTCGCCACCGCTTATTAGGTGGTATTGCAAAACATTATGTGTGATCTGCCAACTCAGAAATCAAGCTTTCTCTGTTAAAGAATTTGGTGGAATTGTAGAACATTATATGTGTATTAGTCCAGCACGAGCAATTTGTTTCTTAAACGCCTTCCCACTACAGACTTTGTTAGTATTTCTCATCAAGTTTTGGATTAATTTAAGTCGTTTTCTAATTCATTTGAATAATTCGAACTCGCTGGAGGTTAAAGTGTTACCTATTGGTGGGGATATTTATGTTCTTTATTTCTTAGTTAGTCGAGAATTTATTTTAGAATGGTATTTTAATTTTCAATTTTAAAAACTTAAATGAAGTATTTGTAGAAATCAAAATTTAAGATATGTAAAGTTATTTCTCTAGAAAATTATGTAGAGAGGAAAAAAATAAAATAATTATTTAATATGTATTCATTTGTTTGTATTATTGGTAAATTTTCATTTGTAAAATTATTAAAAAAATAGAGTAAACATAAAAATTTAAATGAAATTGTATTTTATATGTGTAATATGTCACTTACATTTCTAACAATATCTATATGAGCGTACAAATTGAAAAGATAATTTTTTATTTTTTTTACTGATTTAAGCTTATAGTTGCTAGGAAGATGTTAGCAAAACATGTTTGGCATATGTGACAAATCAAAGTTTTATATATTCATGAATACAATAGCATACACATATCATGCATAGGTTTGAGGGTATTGCATGGTTTGAAATTGTTTCCTTTTTCGTTGATGATTTTTATAGTACAAAATGTTTTCACAATGCTTGACTTCCAACTTGTTTGGGAATACAAGAAAAAAGAAAAAGAAATATAAAAATGTTATAATTTATTGTTTAAATTTTCATGAATATTTTCTCATGCTTCCACAACTAGGGTCTCTTAGTTTGGTGCATTTCACGAGTTATTAATTCATAGGTATCTACAATTTACAATAATGGTAAAAGTTGTTGAAAAGGAAAATGGAGATAGATGGAAAGATAATTAAAGAAGAAGAAGAAGGGAATCCTTCTTAGAGCTCTTCTTAGAAATGAAAAATATAGAGAATTTTTTTAAGACTAAATGCACATAGCACCATATGGTTGAGAAGTTCATTGGCAATAAACAAGGTAAATATTTTGTATATATCCTTTCATCTATTGATTAGGATTATGTGTAGAAACATTCATAATTCTTAGGTCTTATTATCATTTGAGTCCCTTTTTTATCTTGGTTAGGTTGAATAAATATATAAGATTATTTGTTTGTAGGATTTTTGTAAAGCTAAATATTAATGAGTCAATTAAGAGACAATTAGGAATCACTATTGGATATTTACATTCTATATTGTTAACAAATTTAAGGTTGTGATATGGGGAGAAGACACCCTTAATGAGTATCTCAATCTTAGAAAGGTATGCAAGTATTTTCATGCATTTTTTACTACTCATGATGTTGGTTCACTAGATTTTATTTATGATTGAGGTAAATTTTTTTGTTAAATTCATTAAATAGATCTAAAATTACAATCCAATCCTTATATAGATGAATCTTAAAAAAATATAAAATTAGGCACCTCTCATCAAAACAAAGACTAGGGAAATTTCACTTTCATTATTTTTCTTTTGAAGACTAAAATTCAAATATTTTGAAAAAGTGCCATATTTGACAAAAATAAAATATACAAAATAATATGGATAAAACTTTCTAATGACCCAAACAACATTGTCAACCAAAAAAAGACTTGTCAATGTATGAAGATTTCCAAATCCATGCTATAAGATTGAACTTTTTTTTCAATATTTTAAAATATACTTTTATCCTTAAAGAAAATAATAATGTAGAATATACTTCCTACACTAATCTTTGATAGGATGTGTGTGCAAAAATTAATTTATATCATATAATTATCTAAGGAAAAATAAGACAAAAATATTATAACATATCATGATTTACATGGGGGAAACCTATCAGGAGAAAAAAACCACTTCAAAAAAACTCAATGTATTAATTATTAATCAAAAGGGTTATAATACTCAAGTAAAGTATAATGCTTTAGAGGAGTATCATAGATAGGATATTTAGAGAAACTTTGGTAGAATAATAGTGCTTACAAAATTCACTATGAAATCTCCATCTCAAGCATCTAATAAAAAGGAGAAAGTAAAATCAATAAATGATGCCTCCATCCCAAGCATCTTATAAATAGGTGAAGTAAAAGAAATAAATGAAACCATCAAATCATAATTAGGAAATCGTGATTTAACCAGTGGAATATAGGAGGTGATGGTAGGTGAGGGTTTTCATGCAGGTCCTGAGCAGTGTTGGGCTATGTAAGGGCATGCATGTGGGTGTGTCATAGGCCTATGATAACTTGTGGTTGGACCTCTACCCCTTAGCGCATTTTAATCTACAATTTTGGTGATTGAGGTTGGACCATTTAATTATTTTTGTGCAAGTTTGGTGGATATTATTGTTGCTTGACCTTTATGGGTTTCTCTAGTGTGTTTCTCTCTACTTGTGTCTTTCCTTTACAATATTTGTCGATATGGTGGCTTGAGGGATCTATGGGAACCCACATCGATATCATTTAAGAACACTCTATGTGGAGAGGAAACTTCATCTTCAAGTGATGCATAAGCGGATTTTTTTCTTTTGCATGCAACTCAAGAAAACAAAAAAGATATCATTCAAGAAATCGGTTGAATAAAATGGTTGTCTTGAGAGAAGTAATGAGTGGTCAGCTATAGTGATAAACCTAGAAGCTATTGCAGAAGATGTTCTATACTTAGTTGAGCATGCACTTTATGCAAATTCATAGGCATCTAAATCTTCTTACCTTTCTTCGAAACACAGGTGAGGAAGAACTAGAACCCTGAAGGTGACATGGATATACCTTTGATGTAAAATGGTCAGTTCTTTGTGGGTTTCTCCTACATCTTGGATCAAAATGTTATTTTTGAAGGAGGTCCTTGTTTCCATAATCAAGCGAACCTTTTTAGCCAACCTTGGAATGTAGGGTTTGATCCAATGGATGAGTTATCATCTAAAATACTTATCTAGATTTTCCTTCCTCACATCTTGATAGAATTTTGGAGATAAGATATTTTGTAATCCATAGTGGTGGTCATTGGTAAGAATTTGGTTCCTTCATGCTAGAATCTTTACGAAAAGGCTATTACTTATTCCATCTCTATGTTGAAATTAATTTAAATAACCCTCTTCCTAAATATATTGATATAGGCTTGGTAATATGATTTGGGTTTGAAAAATTGATTATGATGCTTTACCCTTTAGATGTTGATCCTTTTATGAATATGGTTACTTGCAAAGAAACTTTCAAAACATAAATTCTTGAATCCCCAAATGCATGTGGAGTCATAGGCTACAAATATCAAAGAAAAGGGAAAAGACCCAATCCAAGCAGATATGTTAGACTCAAATGGTTTTATTCTAGTTAAATATTGTTCAAAAGAGAAATTTAGGATTCAGTAGTTTAAAAATGGTCCTAATGGATTGTTGTCCAATAGGTTTGATGCTCTTGAATATTTCAAAAATGTGGTTATGATGGATCATGGTAATAATTTGGAAAACCAAGAGTTGTCTTTTCTAGGGTTAGTTGTGGTTCACAACCCTCATGGTGTAAATCCTTTTCTAGAGTTCCAAGTGACTTCAGAGAATAAGAAATATTTAGTTTTTTATAAGCAAGTGGCAATTCATGAGCTATAATGTGATAATATTGGATTGAAACATTGATGTAACTCTAGGTGGAACATCATTTAGGTATTTCTCCTTCTAAGTCTTTTCTTGGACAAGAGGAAAAATAAAGAATTCAACTTCTTGGTTTACAAAAAAAAATCAAGAAAGGATGGAATGAAAATGGGGAAAAAGTAGGAAGGAAAAAGGACCCAGGAAAGGTCAAATTGATTGGAGAATTGTTGGTGGAGTTTGGTTTTATGAAAATATTATCAAATTTGTAGCACCTAAAAATGATAGTGATTTCATGGAATGCAAGCGCTTGAAGCAACATCCCTTAAACAAAGGTTGCTTGAGATCTTATTCATGTTAATAAACTAGACATCATTTTCATTCAAGAAATAAAGCTTTTAGTTTATGAAATGAAATACATTTTATCTAATATTTGGAGAGGAGGACAATGTCTTTGTATTGGTGTATAGGGATTGGCTACAACATTGGCTTGCTTTGCAAACTTGTTTAGGATAATTCCTTCTTGGTGGCATAGAGGTAGGAATTCTACCTCATTAGTAGTTTCTTGTTTTGATTATGGAGTTATCATAATCCTTACTAATGTTTATGCTCCAACTAAAATTTTGGATAAAGTTTAGTTATGGAATGATATAAGGTATTTTCACTCTTTAGTTCCCTCCTTGCCATAAATTTTGGTTGAGGAATTTGGTGCAATTTTTGTCTTGTTAGAGAAAAGTGTGGGTAATGATCATTTGGGCCCTTCATATACCTTACTAAAAGATAACATATCCTTCCTCAATTTGGTGGATGTGATGCAAAAAATGGGATTTTTAAATGGAATAATAGAATACATGTGGTAGTGATTGAATTTCAAAGAGATTGGATAGGTTTCTTATTTTTGACTTTTGGGTTGGGAGCAATTGGAACTCTTCTTTAGATATTCTCAGTTGCAAAGGCTATGATCACTAGTCAATTAAATTTTCCTCTTTGGTGCTCTCAATTCCCAAGAATCCTCCTTTTAAGTTCCATCTCATGTGGCTGTGGGATTCTAATTTTCTTGAGTTAACAACAAGATGGTGGTGAGATCAAGGGAAGTCTAGTTTTGGTACAACTATGTACCCTTTCTTTAATACATTCCAATTTGTAAAATTTAAGTTAAAAAGGTAGAATAAGAATTGTTTTGGAAATATTCAATAGAATTTTGAGAAAATTATCTTTCAAATTAAAGATGAAGGAATGAATTAAGAGATTCTAAGAGAAGAATAAATTTTTGCTAAGGAGCTTTTATAATGGGAGCTTCAAGAAGATATCTTTTGGAAACAAAAATCTTACATTAAATGGCTTCAAGAAGGAGATAAGCCATATTGTATTCTTTCACAATTCTATGAAGGAATATTGAAGTGATATAATAGAGCTTCTCTCACCTCAACTCAAGGAAATCTATTAAATTCCTTCTACAATATTTTGAAGGAAGTTGTCTGTCACTTTTCTTGTTTATTTTTTGAGAAAGTTCATAATTCTTTTGATGGAGAGAGACTCATTATGGAATCCATTCCTTCCCTACTTTAAGATGAAATGAATAGCTTCCTCTTGTAAGAAAATTTATAGTGCAAAATAGATAGAGAAAAATAATACACAAAAAATTAACATAGTATTTATGTGGAAAACTCTGTAAAATTATACCAAGAAAGAACCATGGGAAAAGATATCTCATATTTTTATTTCTTAAGAAATTCACAATTAAAAAAATCTTTAAAAGTAACAAAAAACATGTCTTCAAAAGAGTATAAGAAATCTTAGTTGCAGAGTCCTTTTCAAATATTTGTCACTACTGGAATAACAACAAAATTGACCTCATATTTTTACAATCTCCCACTTGATGTCAAACTCCTTTCTTATGAATAAACCCTCATACTAAAATACGAATGCCAATGCTACCAATCATCAATTAATATTTAATCCTAGAGAAGTTCTACACCAAATGACTGTTGATCCCATTGGCACTTTGTGTTTGGCATTAATGTCAAATGTATTTCTTGGTTTGATTTAGTATATAAGGTGCAATACTTTGTTTCATCACATTGTCTACAAGGTATACAGATTGGTGTAAAATTTTCAAACTATTAGAGGTGATGATTATGGTTGACAAATCTAAATTCATTTAGACTTTGTGCATAGACAAAGGTTTATATGTTTAAGAAGGTTGAAAAGGTAGTGTATTTGTTTGTTTCACATGGCGGTCAACACCAACTACATTGAACATTATGAGCTTTATATCATTTGGGAAAATCATGACTGACATATTGATTATTGGGGACATAATGATAATGTTTTATTTGTAACATCGAAACAATAATTATGCCCTAATTTACTTTCATTCTTGGAAAAACTCAAAATTCATTCTACGGTGCCTGAGCTAGAGTTTACATAAGACTGGAGGTTTCAATTGAGAAAGTGGTTTAGTGACTGCATCTTCAAGAAAGTGGTTTTGGAATTCTTCAGATAGTTAAGGTTTACCATGGCAAGCAAATCGGTAACTCGGTTTCATTTGTTCTATTTCTCACGGTATTTTTGGAAGTGGTTTTATTTTGAGTTTGGTGGTTTTCTGGCTTGTATATTCGACTAGATTGCTTTATGAGTCTATTTTTTTGTGTGTAAGATAATGACTTAAGTTTTGTCTTAAAACTTACTTCAGTCAATAAATGAATCTTGTTATGTTGGTTGATTTTATTATTTCTTATATATATGAAGTATAGAATGCAAAATAATCTACCATTGTTCGTTAGGGTTTCTTTTTCTTTAGTTACACGGGTTTGAAGATTACTTTGCATACATTGTATTGATCACGAATGTGTTAAAAGACAATTATAAGGTGGTCTCACATTAGTGAATCGACATGTGGTAGTTTTGATACAACTTGAATATGGTTTTCTTTTTGGTTATAAGCTTGAACATGTGGTAGTATTTGATGACATCTACACTGGATATTTAAATAACGTCTTTACACTATTGTGAGTTCAGAGGTTTTACAAAAGGGTTATGATATTGAAAGTTTATGCTATTTTTCTGTAATTGAAGTTTTGCAAACATAATGCAAAATAGACTACATCACTAATATATTTTGTATTTTAAAGATTCCAGAAAAATAAATCTTTAAGATATTAAGTGTATTAGATTGGAGATAAAATATGATTTGTAGAGAAACAGAGTGATCCTCTGTAGTTGAATTATTATCTATTCAAAAATGTATAGTGAAGTTAAAATGATCAAGTCAGTGAGACAAAATGATCATTGCCAGTGAGGAATACTCTTTATTGCCAGTGAAGCACATTTAATGTCAGTGAGACACATTTCCAGTGAGGCACATGCCAGTGAGGCATTGTAGACTTGAAAGTTTTCAGATAAAGCCAATGAGGCAATTTTACGAGTAGTTTTTCTACCCCAGAGGGTTTTCCACTTATGAAAGTGTAACGCCCTCGCCACAAACCCTAGAGGACAACACATAAGCAACTGAAAACAAAACAATATATATATATATATATATATATATATATATATATAATTTTTTTTTTAAAGTGTAATGTTACATGATTGTAAAAGAACATAAAATTACATACTATCCTATGTCCTCTAAGGTTCACGACCATGCTACATAGTTCCCATTATCCAAGTTACCAAGAACCATAAAATGATATATTAACCAAATCTAACATCAATTAAAAATCACACCTACACATTACATATAAACAAGTAATCCATGAGAAACAACCATAATATGAACACAAAAAGATTAATTGATTTCATTCATTCCACCTTACATATTCAATAACATCAGATACATAATCCATCACATATAATAAAGTTACATCAGTTTCATCTTTACAATCACATTCTATACAATAATGCCTCCTTGTTACATGGTGAGGAGTGTTCAACAACAATGATACATGATACTTTAATTGAGATATAGTACATATACAAATACAAGGATCACAAATCCCAAGAGCATATATAGTGCAGAAGTCTTCAGATCAAGTGAAGTCACCACGACATGTACAAGGGAAGCAAACCCAATGGAGAACAAAACACGTTCCACCCAACTGTGTGGACTTAAAGGTCCACCCACCATGCTAGGAGGTAGCAAAGGGCCCCACCATCACTAACATACAAAGAACTAAAGACATCACAAGGATAACATAACACACAAGAGCAAGAAGTGCAACATCAACATTAGTGGCTATACTTCCAGAGGTACATAATTATCCAAGGTATACAAAAGACAAGGGGATACATGGTTGTTGCAGGAGGAGTGTCATCACATAGTTGTCATAGGTTATCCAGGTAGATCTTCCTAGGCCTCGACCCCCATCCTGGGTTATCCTGGTAGCCTCTACCGATCTTTGGCCCCTCATGCAACCCTATGCGAAATCAACATACCTCTCATGGAGACGAGGCAGTTGATTTTTCCATTCCAAGCCTTCTCGACTCATTTCAAGCCTATACAAGTGCTTGAGCCCTGAGCGAGGTATTGACTTATCTTGTTTAATGTTTTCCTACCCAACCCTTAGTTTGTTTTAGGTTATCACTTGTTTACAAACTTCCACCTAGGTTATCTTGGTGCCACTTTGTGCGTCGGCCCCCACTGGAAGCCACTCCCCTATGGTCAACAAAGAAATCCCAGGAAACCAAAACAAAGACTCTTGCACAAATTCAAAACTCAAAACTCGAAGCAAATCACATGGTGAGGCAAAACTCATCCCGCTCACAAGTTTCCAACCATATAGGTGAACATACAATGCAAGGTTTCAGACCATCATATACTAATAAATACAAAAAAATCATGTCAAGGGTTTATCAAAGAATTCCATCCGAAAGACTTTTTTTTTTTCCCTCCAGCCTAGAAACTCCTAACATTCACTTAACAATAAGACAAAACCATTGAGAAAAACCCACTATCAAGCCCATTCCAAAATCAACTCAATTCCAAATTGAACCTCAATAATCAAAAGTCAAAATCAACCAATAGGGCATCCCTGGGAGGCCTTAATTTTCTCCTCATAAGATACCCTATCTAAGAAAGTCTAACAAATCATAATGATTCCCCCATAAAGAAATGACAAAATCAAGATCACGAAATAACTATTGATAAATAACACTCACCATCAAGAGTAGAAACATCATCAAGAAGATAATTAACTTCATTCATAATACAATTTCGGACAAGGACTCCCACTTTAAACAATGAGCATAATTACTCCAATAGATAACAATACCACTTAAATTCCAAACTTGCACACATAATTACCACTAAATCCATTATAAGGAAATAATCTAAAATCAAACTATTTACCATTAATGATTGGACTCCACAAACAAGATATTCCAATTCGTTCATTGAACAAATCATTCTATTATTAATATAAATAAAACAATATTCCACACATAATAAGTTCTAAACTTAACATTACACGAACTAAAATAGTCTTCAAAAATACTCTTTTTCCATATACACTAATCTTCCATTATTGATTCCAAAATATTCAACTTCTAAATTACTTGTCCATTTGTTTCAACTATATAATTTCAACACTTAAAGCAACATAATACTTTTGTAATAAACATAATGAATACATGAATATATATATAAATTTATATCTTAGCATACACATATTGTATGTATATATATCAACCTAGTAACTCTACTTTATATTTATATATATATATATATATATATATATATATATAAACTAAAATAAGGGCCTGATTTCAATATCAGATTCAGAATTTTACTTCATAAACATCGCTATAACGGATTGTCATAGGGCATGACAGAGATACAACATATAGTGTTTTTACAATTGTAGAAATTGTTCTCTAGTCTTATCATATCTATATCGAATGAAAAGCTTTACGCATGTTGGTTGTCACAATGTTGAGCTAACATGCAAAAGATTATACAATAGCTCCTGAAAACTTAATTAAAGGGATAATTGCGTTGTTCTTATCTCCTTATCTCTGAACCGTTACTCATATATTGACCACATCTACTATTAAACAGGGCATGTATGTATATACAACGACGGTTTTATCGATTACCAATTGGCTCCCTAACATATCGAGTTTAATATATCGAATCAGAGGAATACAATGAGCAGTTAAGTGGTATGCATGCAGCGACAGGGAAGAAGAGAGACACGCAGCACAGAGGAGAGGAAGTAAGTTTCCTACGCTGCCAGGTAAATGGCATAACCAACGTATCAGGAAGCAAACATTAAACATGTAGTAATACATAATCGATATACATGATACGAAGCAACCGACGGGGCAAAGAAATAGGAGAGGTGCATAGTCATATAATACCAGATCATGTGAATCGAAATATTCAGTATCAACCTAATTCACAAATGTAAACGAAAGTAAACATAATTAGAAGTCAAAACGCAGACATACCATAGACAGCATGCAAAAACCAAATGGTCCGCCGACCAGAAAAAATGACATAGTCTAAACAAGATATGGATGACACAGAGGTTGTTAAGAATAAAGGGGGCCGAAAATGCATCTGGAGTTAGCTCCAAAGTACAAATTGATGTTGCAAACTCTTTTAACGCCGATGATGAAGACGAGGAAGTAAAGCAAAACCCATGAGTCCTGAACTAAATGAAGGAGAATCAGGCATCTCCAAGGCAACTCAACGAACTGATAATCAGGAGATGACTAAAGAAGAGCAACGTCGGCGACACTAAGAAGAACTTGCCAGACGAAGGAATGAGGAGACTGTAAGAAGGTTGGCTGCAAGGGCTAAGATACAGGAGATGGATACCCCCGTTCTAAAGAGCTCATGATTCAGGGTGATACGAAAATGATGCTGTTCAGGTACCCACATATATGGCGCCATGGTTCCATTCATACAGTCGCCTTTGAGAGTGTTTCAAGCCAACAAAACGGAGGGAATTTGAATACTTATATATGGATAATTTTAATGTTCCAAGCGCCGGCTTAAATGCCATGCACGCCAACTATGAGGTATAAATGATTATTTCCCACAGTCGAGCTGTAGCAATGAAAAAGTCTGAAAAAGTAGAGAGAGCTACGTTGGTGTCTCAGAAGAAACTTCAGCTGTCAGACACAAACCGATTGGGCTGGACGACTTGTGTTATTCGGATTTAATGAGGGTTAAGCATAGATATAAAATATCTGAGAAATGGCAGCGAAAAGAATATCCTAAGTACGACACTTCAGCTGACTGGAGATAACAGAGGAATGCCTAATTTACCATAACGTTAATTAAGAGTCTAGCCAAAGAAAAGGGGCGACGACCGATACCAAAGAAATGGCTTACTTACCTATAAGCATGGCGCTATTTAAGGCACAAGATCCTTATGACGCAACCATATGCCAGACAAATTATTACAAGGAACTCTCCCATCACTGTTCAAGAGAACGGAGAAACAGAGAGTCCAAAGATTTATTGCGCAAGTCTAAATATTGCCCTTATACAGTTTAATACAATAGAACCTTACCTTATTAATAGACCATCAAATGATTAAGATGGTTGAAGACTCTTGATAAGGTAATTACTGAACAGAAGCAAGAAAACGCTAAAAGACTGGAGTCTTGGTTGTGGCAGGGTATTTCCAGATTCAAGATCATAACTTAAGCCTGTGAAAAACACTCGGAGTGCTTAACATTTCACCTTTTAAACTAGAACCATTACCTTTCGAAAACTCTTATATGCGAAAGGCAATAAAATTAATTCAACTTTCTAAATATACTGTATATATACAAACTATAGTTCATGGCCGCAACAGTAAATATGTTAAGGACATTTCGTTTAGATTCACGTATACGAAGCACATCATTCGGAATTCGAAACCCAATACAGGGCTACACACTACAATTTCAAAATGAAACAATGAAGGGCAGAAAATAAGAGTGAAGATTATGACTTGACGCATGAAGGCAACGAATACTCCATATGGCTATGGTAATTACAATGAGCAATATATATATATATATATATATATAGCTCTCTAAATTTTATAGAAAAGATAGAATAAGCATGCCAAGAAAGACTGAGTAAGGAATACATAAGATTTGACAGGGTTATACCAAGGGTTTCATTCCAGAATCTTTTATTAAGATATTTCCAGCAAGCCAAAACAGAGGTAAAGTTTAGAGAACTGAGGTTCACCTGGTCAGCTGAGCTAGAAATTGACATCGAGTTTCTTTTCCCCGATTTGCAACTACAGATTTCTTCAGCACTGCAAGCTCCAATTCCAATTTTCCCAGATCTAAAATCAATTTTTTTCAGAACCAGAGAAAAACAGCTTCCCAAAAAACAAGAACCAGCCACTCTCATGAAAACCCCAAAACAAAATTAGTTTCTTCCTCCCACAAAATAATCCCATTGCCCCTCTTCAATTAACTCCACTACTTTATTTATTCTCCACTTCCTTAACTGATGCAGCATAAATCTCCTATTAAAATTCATTTATCTTATTTAAACACCCCACAATTGCTTCTTCAACAAGATTATTAATAGTAAATATCTTTCTTTTTATTTTCACAATTCACAACTTGCAATTTACACACATACAATTAACTATTCATTATATTTAATTTATTAATTTAATTTCTCATAAAATTTACCTACATAATTCTTTTAATTTAATATATTTATTTTAATTTTATTCTTCAAACATATAAAAGGCTTCTATTAAATCATTATAAAGCCTTTTAAATCCGATGATCCCTAGTTAATGAAACAATCAAACAAAGACACTCATCAATCACGTTATTCAGAACATGCTACAAAGCAATTAACTCAAATGGCCAGACCAAGCCTCAAATGACAACATGGTCTGAACAAAGTGCGGAGGGGCATTATAGAAAGTCGTTTGTGTTATGGTGTGATTGGTTTCATTGATTAACTCTGTTCTTATTCAAGTTTTTCATATTAAAATTTTTCTATTGCAATCAATGAAGGATTATATCATTGAAATTTCATAAGCATTGATTGATGCAATCTTATTTAATTGAATTGAAGTTCTTGCTATTATAACAAGCTTGCTACTTCTCATGTATGAGGCTGCATTAAACAGTCAAGTTGGTTAAGTTATACACTTTGTAAGGATAATTTCTTGAAAGATTAATTAAAAGTTTTTTTAACTTGCCATACCACTAATTCACCCCCCCCTTCTTAGTGGTATCAAACTCCAACAATGACCTATCTACCAATGGGCTTCATCATTTAATATCTACTAGTTTTAAATTAGTGTGTATCTTGGCCAAAGATATTTGTCTACCTTCCACCACCTCACCTACAAAGTGATATTAAATATCAATATGCTTTATTTTGGCATGATATGCTGAGTTTCGTGCTAAGTGTAAATAACTTTGGCTATCACAATGCAACACCATGTTGTCCTACTTTATCTACAACTCACCCAAAATTTTATGAATCAATATTGCCTCCTTGCTACCCTATGATGCTGCCATATATTCAACTTCAGTAGTAGACAATGCCACCACTGTTTACAACTTTGATACCCAACTAATTGCAACTCTAGTTAAGGATAAAATTTAACCTGAAGTGGACTTTCTTTTATTTTTGTCTCCTCCAAAATATACATCCATATACCCATTAACTTGAAGACTACTCCCACTACAACAAAGAGTAGCATCAGAAGTGCCCCTTAAATACCTGAGAATCCACTTTACATTCATCCAATGCTCAATACTTAGATTTTCCATGTAATCATTGACTACTCCCACTGCTTGTGCAATGTCTAGTCTAGTGCACACCATATAAAACATAAGACTGCCAATTTTTTATGAGTTCGGTACATGAGACATTTGTTTCTTCTCTACTTGTGTGCTAGGGCACTATTCTAAAGATAATTTAATATGAATAGGAAATGGAGTACTAACTAGTTGTGCATTTGGTATATTGAAGTGCTACAAAACCTTCTCCACATAATTTTTTTGTGACAACCATATTTTCCTATTATTTATGTCTCTATGTATACTCATACCAAGAATCTAATTTATATTGCCTCAATCTTCATCTCAAACTCCTTAGCAAGTTGAGCTTTCAAATGGATGATTTTATACATGTTGGGACCTACTACTAACATATCATCAACATAAAAGTAAAAATAATAAAACTATCATCATCATACCTTTGAAAGTAATCACAATGATCAACCTCATCATGAAGGACATCACAAAGATGAGTCCACTTCTAGTGGAAGTTTCAAACTTAGAAAAAAAACTCAAAATCAGGCAAAACAAAATGGGATCTGGATCCCATTTTTCTTAGGTACCCCGAGCCTAAATTTAAAATGAGATACCTTTTCATGGTAGGAACCCAAGCCTAGAATTAAGAAATGAGATCCTGATTGCTATGAAACATGATCTTGATTGCTATGAAACAGGATCCTGATTTGTAATAAGAAGGATCCCATTTCATAGAAGTATTTATTTTTTTAGAAATGGTCAGTGACCTCCTTTTCACCTACACAAGGAATGGGATCTCAGGTCACAGAAAATGATTTACGTCTTGCTAATAGGCGAGGTGAGCTTTTTCTGCCTTTTTTTTTTTGGTATTTAGTTATTTGTATTTCAATTTTCTTGTTTATTTTGTAACTTAGGTGTTTATATTTCATTTGAATCTTCTACAAAATATTGACACCCTAGATTCGATTTCAAAAATAAAAAACTTACCCTACACACAAAAAAAACCCTAAATTGAATCCAAACAAAAATATTTACCCTTCAAACCAATTTTTTTTATCCTAGTACACATAAAAATAACCCTAACTATTTCCATTTGCAATTTTTATTTCCAATTTGATGGAAATATTTCAAAATCAGATAATACTTTCATTGAGAAAAAAATCTAGAACTTTTGTAATTTTATTGTCCAAATGATCTTCAACCTAAAATCTACAATCACACATCAAAGATGAGAAGATGTTGTTTGTTAGAGAATAGGGGTTTGCCTTGGTCAAACCTTGTTTTGGTAATTAAAGCTTGAAATGAAATAATGCATGAAAGGAATGATGAATGAACAAAATGTAATGTCACAACTCACCACACCTTTGTTGAAACCTTGGAGTACAAATCAACAATGTTGCATGGAGTGACCTCAATGGATATAGATCTTGATCATAATTAACTTTGATATAAAAAAAATCTTAAATAGGAAATTGAAATGCTACATCAACACATTAGCTCAACAACATCCATGATGCAATAAATCTTTGACATGATTAAATGAATCTTTATTGATGCAATAATCTTCTTAAAATATACCCTTGAATTCCTTAGAAATGCTCTTGAATGCTCTATTAATGCTCTTGTGAAAGTACTCTCGATTTCTCATAAAATTCTAGATTGCTTAGATGAAACTTAGTGAAATAACCTTGTATTTATACATAACTTGACATTGAATTCCAAAATTCAAATATCACAATCCGACATCAAATCTAGGATTAGAAATCATTAAAATACCACCAAAAACATATCCCAAGGGGGGTCCTAGGTCTAAGTGAGGACCCATTCACCATGTGGCGAATGGGTCCTAACTCGCTTAACTAGGACACACTTCAGACAATGTGAAAGATCATGTGAAAATAGGCTCCTAGGACCTAGTGAGGACCCATTTTCTAGGTGGAAAATGGGTCCTACGTCACTAACCTAGAACATACACCTTCTAAAATTAAGTGTTGTGTAATATCATTAATGAATGTCAGCCTTTATCCCTCAGAATTTGTAATTACTTAGGCTTGCATTTGAATTAAAGGGGCCAATTAAATTAAATTAACCTCATTTAATTAATAAAGCCCTAGATTAATGTGAAAGTGTAAAGATACACTTTACAACACCCAAAATAAGGCACAATTAAGTCCATTTAGTTAAAAAGGGTTTCTAAACTTAATGTGAATTTGTGAAACATATTACAACACTAAATCAAGGTAATGTATTAGGTTCATTTTATTATTAATTATTCTTAAACTAAGAAAAACAGGATACTTTTTCCATCACTACATATTGTTTCATGGACTTTATTAAATTTAGTATTTTATGGACTATTATTGTTAAATCATAATTTACATGTGTACATTTATGCATTTTAACTTGAACAAATGAGTTATCGTCATGAGATAATATTTTATTATTAAATTTCAATATTTTCATACATTATAATTTAGGAGTTAAAAAATAATTTAACACAAGTATGTTATCTAAGACATTAATAGGCCATTAATGTGAAATTATACAAATATGAAATTAATAGGACATTCAAATATTTGTACTTTATAAAAGATTCATAGTTAAGACATTAATAGGACATTAATGTGAAATTATATACAAATGTGAAATTAAAGTTGAAATTATTAGGACATTTAAATATTTGTACTTTACATTTGATTCATAGTGAAGACATTAATAGGACATTAATGTAAAATTATACAAATGTGAAAGTATACAAATGTGAAATTATACAAATGTGAAATAATAGGATATCTTAAGGGGATCAAAGAAGTTCTCAAAATTTGCTTAAGGGGATCAAACAATTCAAAGTACATGTCTCATGTTCAATCACATTTGATATGATTCATAGTCAAGACATTAATAGGACATTAATGTGAAATTTTACAAATATGAAATTATAGGATGTCTTAAGGGGATCAAAGAAGTTCTCAAAATTTGCTTAAGGCACGGATCAAAGAATTCTAAGTACATGTCTCATGTTCAATCATGCAATTGATATAATTAAGTATTAGAATTTAGGATGACTCATCATAACAATCACATACTATACAAAAATAGTGTTAATGTTAATATAATTTATGTCCTAATAGGATGTATTAAGGGGATCAAAGAATTTAAAGTACATGTCTCATGTTCAATCACAATTGATATAATTAAGTATTATAATTTAGGATGACTCATCATAACAATCACATACTATACAAAAATACTGTCAATGTTAATATAATTTATGCCCTAATAGGATGTCTTAAGGGGTCCTAGTAGGATGTCTTAGGGAGATCAAATAATTTCTAAGAATTTGGTGAAGTTGCCCAAGGAAACCAAATTTAACAATAATATACATGATACTTAGTGATTATACATTCAAATTTAAAGTTTCAAAGTTGAGGAAGGAGTGTGTGTAGTATGTGTAATGGGAAAATGACAATGCAAAGTTCGAGGTGACAGGTATTAGAATGTATGAAATGAAAAATGAATCTATTATAGAAACACTTGAAAACAAGCAGACCAAAGTGAATGAGAAAGATAATGTATTGATTGAAGAGATTCTTCCTACTCTTGAGAAGTTGAGGAAGGTGCATATGCAGTATGTGCAATGAGCAAATAGAAATGCAAAATTGGAGCAATAGGTACTAGAATGTATGTAATGAAAAAGGAATCAGCTATAAAAACACTTGAAAAGAAGTAAACCAAAGTGAATGAGATAGATAACATATTGACTGAAGATATTATTCCTACACTTGAGAAGTTGAAGGAGCATGTGCAATATGTGCAATAGGAAATTCACAATGCAAAACTGGAGGCAACAAGTACTAAAATGTATGAAATGAAAAAGGAATCTACTCTAGAAAAACCCTTGAAAAGAAGCAGACCAAAGTGAATAAGATAGATAATATATCGGCTGAAGAGGTTCTTCCTACTCTTGAGAAGTTGAGGAAGGTGCATGTATAGTATGTGGAATGGGAAAATGGCAATGAAAAAGTGGATAAAATCAAGAGATTTTATATTGCACGAGAATTTATTCAGGAAAAGAAAGTGAGAGATGATGCTATAGGTGGAGTTGAACAAGTGAATTCAAATATTCTTGAACTTAAGAATTCCATGGAATAAATACAATTGGAAATAGATGTTAAGGAAAAAGCAATATTAGATGTAAGTATAGAAAAATAGAATCAATGAAGTGGACACACAAAAGTCTTATATGTAAAGGTAGACAAGTTTCTTAAAGAGGTTGTTAAAGAAACATTTCAATTTTGTAATTAGAAAGACACTCCCAAAGTTGAGAAAAAAGTGGCTCCAAAGGCTCTACATAAAAGTATTCAAGACATTGAAAACTCTATCAAATAAAGGGAGCAATTGATGACACAACAACTAATCTAAAGCTCAAAGTAAAAGATATGAAAAAGAAGTTAGAAGATCATGAAAAGGAATACCAAGGGGTGTTGACAGGTAAGAGAAGTGGTGATGAGGAGAAATGAGTCGATGGTCAAATTATAGATGAAAAAGCAATAGTTGGAAGTGCTGAAACTAAAGCAAACCAACTAAAGACTAAAACTAACCACCTAGAAAATGAATTAAAAGATAAGAAGAAGCTTTTATCGTCAAAAGAAAAGGAGCTTTATGTTGTTTAGAGAGAGTTTCAATCTAAAAGATAGGAAGTTGAGAAAATAAAGATAATAATGGAAGGTGATGCTTATGAAGAAGGGCACATAGACATTAGAAAATGAGTTTTTGCAAGAATCTGAGGTAGTTTAGAATTTGAAGGATGATATCAAGCACCTCAAGGCTCAACTAGGAAATATTCAATTTACCTATAATGATTATGTAAAGCATTTTGATATCTATCAAAAGTTAAAGGTGATGTTCACAACTTATGGAAGTTAAATTTTCCTCAACAATAACTGCATTAGAGGTTGCTATAGGAGGGAAGTTGTTTAATGTGGTAGTGGATATAGAACAAATAGGAAACCTGCTACTTGAAAGAGGACATATACAAAGAAGAGTAACGATTATCCCTTTAAACAAAATCCAAACCCATACCATTTTGTCAAGAACTCCAAAATAAGTAGTCAAACTGATGAGCAATGGAAACACAAGGTTGGAAATATCTATTGTTGCATATGAAGATGAAATTGAAGCAACTATGACATTTGTATTATGTAGTACATTTGTTTGCAACAATTCAAATGTTGCAAAGGATATTCCTTTTCATAGAGATACACGATCTCCAAGTGTAACTCTTGAAAGGGACATTTTTCAACCAAGTGGTCTTCTTATAGGTGGAAGTCACAATGGAAGAGAAAATTTGTTAAGAAGGCTTCATACATTCTTTAAGGCAGGTTCTAATCTTCTTATTCATCAAAACAAGCTAGCAATAATTAAAGTAGAAATTACAACATTGTTACCATTGTAAAATAAGTTTTCACATTTGAGATCTTAGCTAGAGTTGAAGTCCTAAGATCTTTCTCTTTTTTAAAATAAAGCTTAGTAGAATGAGCACCATGCATTGAGTGAATTGGTTGCTAGAATGGAAAAGGAGCTTGAAATGTCCAACATAGAAGCATTAACAAAAGATGAACTTCACAAGACTTGTGATTCTCAACTTGCTACCCTTCAAAAGGTAATAAAAGATTATAATTTCTTTTTAAATATTAATAAATTTGCATAGTGTTAGAATTAAAATATGAAAGGTAAAACTTTTCAAATTCTGCGTAGAATTGGAGGTTTCTCTAGTAACTAATTTTCAATAATCAATTATTCTTTTGTAATAGAGAGTCTGTACAAAGGGACAAGAATATTTATCTTTAGGAAAAGACAATGGTAGTTGGGATTTTCAACCATGGCCTTTGTACATAGAGAAGGGACAAGTCTATGAATTTCCATTGTATTGAATAAATGAGGAGATGTTTGGGATCTATGCGTCCTTTCTATTCTCTTTTGATTGTAAGTTTTTTGGTGTAAATTTACAATTACTTTTCAATATTTCTCTAGTATATTTGGGTGCACCTATATTTGAAAATGAATTTTTCTGTTCTAGAAGGTTGTATGTTATTTATAACCTTAATATATAATCACTTTTATATCTATTCACATACTTGGAAGGAGCTATTGCTCGTCTTATTGGGAAATCATTTGTGGGTAAAGAACTTGTGATCTATTTGTCATTTTTTTCTATTACCTTTCATTCTTAGTTGCCTTTGAGGAATCTGGGTGGTCTTCGTGTGTATTCCATCAAGGTTTTCTCTTTTCTTTTTCTATAATTGCCTTTCCTTCTCTCTAGTTAAAAGCATACCCCACTAGATGTAGATGGTTTTACAATAGTGTGTGGTTGTAGGTTTCATTAAATCATATCACTCACAACCCACTATGTTTTCTCAACCTTTGATTATATTTTGTGCATTTTTTTCCATCATATGAGGAAATTGAAATGCACTTTTTACTTTGAGTAACAAAAGTGTTAAATTTTGAAGGTGTATTTCATTACATTTGTACTCTCTAAATAACAAAAGGTTTTCATTACAATAATTGCAGGTTGGAAAACACTAGGTGTTATGAACCCTGCAACCCACATATTGTTGTGAAACCCTCTACACATAACAACCCAATTGGTTAGTCACCCCTCAGGTCAATTTTGTTAGTTTTATGTATCCCCCACCTGCAACTCCTCCCTGAGCTCTTAACCCTTGAGCTTAGAACATGTACAATCATATCACTCACAACCCACTATGTTTTTCTAACCTACAATTATTTTTGCATTTCTTTTTTCATCACATGAGGAAATTGAAATGTAATTTTTACTTTAAGTAATAAAAAGTGATAAGTTTTGAAGGTGTTTTCATTGCATTCGTACTCTCTAAATAACAAAAGGTTTTTATTGTACAACAATTATAGGATAGAAAACACTAGGTGTTATGAAACATGCAACCCACATACTGTTGTAAAACTCTCTACACATAACAACCCAACTGGTTAGTCACCCCTTAGTTCAATTTGATTAGTTTTATGTATCCCCAACCTGCAAATATTCCCCAAGCTCTCCACCCTTGATCTTAGAACAAACAAAATGAAATCACTCACAACCCACTGTGTTTTTCCAACCTACAATTATTTTGTGCATTTATTTTTTCCACCATATGAGAAAATTGAAACACAATTTTTACTCTAAGTAACAAAAGTGCTAAATTTTGAAGATGTCTTTTATTACATTTGTACTCTAGAAATAACAAAAGGTTTTCATTAAAATAATTGTAGGTTGGAAAATACTGAGTTTTATGAAACTTACAACCCACATACTGTTGTAAAACCCTCTACATGTAACAACCCAATTAGTTAGTCACCTCTCAAGTCAATTTGATTAGTTTTATGTATCCCCCACCTATAACTCCTCCCCACGCTCTCCACTCTTTAGCTTAAAACAAGAACAATCATATCACTCACAATCCACTATGTTTTTTCAACCTACAATTATTTTATGTATTGATTTTTTCATCATATGAGGATATTGAAATACATTTTTTACTCTAATAGTTGTACTAAATTTTGAAGGTTCCTTTCATTACATTCATACTCTCTAAATAACAAAAGGTTTTCATTACAATCATATTGCCTATGTATAATTCAAGGTCTCAAAACACTTGATGTCATTAAACCTACAACCAAGAAACTATTGTAAAACTCTCTACATGTAACAACCCATTTGGTTAGTCACCCCTTAGCTCAATTTAGTTAGTTTTATCTAATCCCCACCTGTAACTCCTTCTGACACTCTCTTGGCTTTAATTTTCAACAAGGAAAATGAAATTACTGACAACCCACATTGTGTTTTCCAACCTGCAATTATTATGTGCATTCATACTATCTAAATAAAAAAAGGTTTTCAAGACATTTGAATACTATTTTGTAAAATTTGAGGTTGGAAAATAGTTGGTGTTACGAAACCTGCAACCCACAAACTATTGTAAAACCCTCTACACATAATAATCCAATCGATTAGTCACCCCTCATCTCAATTTGGTTAGTTTTATGTAACTCCCACCTACAAATCCACCCCATGCTCCCCAACCTTTAGATTTAAACATGCAGAATGAAATAACTGACAACCCAAATTACGTTTTCCAACCTGTAACTATTTTGTGCATTTATTGTACCATCATATGAGGAAATTGAAACACAATTTTTAGTCTACCTAAGACTTGTTATAAATTTTGAAGAGTGTCTTTCATTGTATTTGTATTGTCTAAATAACAAAAGGTTTTCAACACATTCATAAAGTTTTATAAAATTGCAAGTTACAAAACACTGGGTGTTATGAAACTTGCAACCCACAAACTGTTGTAAAATCCTCTACACATAACAACCTAATTGGTTAGTCACCCATAATATCAATTTGGTTAGTTTTATGTATTCCCCACCTACAACTCCTCCTTGTGAGACAACCCTTTATATTTAAACATGTAGAATCAAATAACTTACAACCCACATTGTGTTTTCCAATCTGCAATTATTTTGTGTATTTTTTTTCAATCATATGAGGAAATTGAAATGCAATTTTTACCCTAAGTAAGAGTTATAAATTTTGAAGGTGTCTTTCATTACATTTGTACTATCTAAATAACAAAAGGTTTTCAATACATTCATACTGTCAAAAAAATTGCAGGTTACAAAACACTAGGTGTTATGAAACCTGCAATCCACATACTATTTTAAAACCATTTACAAGTAACAACCCAATTGGTTAGTCACCCCTCACCTCAATTTGGTCTGTTTTATCCTACAACTCCACCCTATGCACTTCAACCTTTAGCTTTCAATGTGTAGAATAAAAAACTCACAACACAAAGTGCTTTCCAACCTGCAACTATTTTATGCATTATCATATTTCAACACATCTTGTCGAAAAATACTACTTATTACAATTCACAACATGGTTCTTACTCATGTTAGCCTCAAATTCCCGTGGGTGCGTAAAATCCAGTGAAAGGGATAGCATCTCCTGCAAGCCATCAAGCCAACGAGTTTTATGGTGAAACTCTCGCCCACAACGTTGACTATCAGAAAAAGGCGAGAAATGGTACCTAATGGCGTCGTTATCTCCTCATTTTTGCTGCTGTAATGTTTCCTTTCATCTGGAAAATTTGTCACTTTTATCCTTTGTCTTGGCGGGCCCTGCACTATGTTGTCCCATCATATTATGTATTTTCTATGTATGTTTTTATGCCTTTTTGTATGTTATCATGCGTAAGACATGCATTTTTGTTGGGAGATTAGCCGCATCCTTTACCAACTGTATCCAATAATTTCCTGAAATTATTCTAGTTTTTCATTTAAACTATTCATTAAAATTTAAATTGTTATTTCAATTCCATCAAACTCCATTGCTCACATGTGATAGATCAAACCACGTTTTATATACATGGACTCTCACTTTCATTGACTTTAGGACACATCTCAACTCAAAAATTACATTATATTGTATATTTTAATAACTTTAATTAAAAATACAACTTAAAATTGAATAAACCGTACGCAACCCATCAAATTTCAGTCCTCGTCATGGCTATAGTAGACACATAAGAATCTCTAGAAAACCCATAAACCAAAGTCATGAAACACCTTACAATAGGGGAGAGGACTCAGTAGTTGAGCACCCTAACTTCACACTTCTCAAAATCCTACGTCAATTTTTTACAGCTGCTTACTTGGCAAGTTCCCTACTTATAACTAAGGTTTCAGGGCCACATCATCCAATATGATGCAACATTAGTATGTTTTTTTGTCAAGTGTCCAAAAAGGCCCCAAAAAGAAAAGTGAGACTGATATTTGTGCATCTACATCATGTTTTATCGGACACTGATGTGGCATCACATGATTGGTTGCTTTTTAGATCTAAGGAATACATTTCATTTAATTATGGGTAGTTATCATCAACACTAACAACTTTAAAGTCACAACTATTGATCCAATATTATTAAAAATATTGAACATTTTATAAACAAATACTATCACAAATATTGAAACATGCTCAAATACTTAATCCTTTCCCATACTTATTGTTGGAGCACAATTGAATTACTTGATGTGCTGGTACAGCTAGTACTCAAGCTTCAATCTTCAATCGTGTACTTCACAAGAAATACCTTAAAACAATCAAGTTAACCTTTTTTTATTTTAATGGAGAGATTGGAGCTGGTCTCCCGGTAATGAGTCTTCTTCGCATAAGATTTTGATGTAGTTGGTATAAAGTAAAAGTTAAATAATACTCATAATTTAAGAATATTAGAGAGACTAATTTAAAGCAAAGCGGTGGAATCTAGAAGTTTCAGGTGGAGTGAAGGTGACATCCAAATGTTCATGTGAAAATAATAGAGTGTAATCTAGCAGAGGAACACAAATCCTCCTCTGGTGGGATATGCCACTTGGTTTGAAACAGATTTCCAGTTTAATTGTCAGACAACACTTACGTTGCATTGTTGAGAATTGGGAAATAATGGTTGTTTAAGGGTTCGTCAGAAATAAATAGAAAGATGGGATTCATTTTATACAGACTCTGGTTTCCCACGATCATAGAGATTCTGCATGGACGTACAGGACAACGAAAACGCAAGACGCAGGAAGCAACCATGTCTTTATATTACCCAAGTTGTCTCTTATCACTCCTCCACCGTCTGACCACATTGCTTCCCGAACTCCAAGACCAGCCCCATCTCTTTGTTCCCTCCTACGAATGCATCTTAGCTGTACTTACATTTCTTGCATCCTTTACAATATGACTAAACCCATTAAACACCCAACTTGGAAGGTTCCGGCGAAATTTCAGACACCTAATTTGTTGGAGACAGGTCCAAAAAACCATTAAAAAAATCTCCTTCCATCAGGAATCTAGAAAGGCTGTCCCCAAATTTAGCAGTAATCCAAGCTGTCACCTGTCTACTCAATATCTAGTCCACGTTTCGTCGAACGGGGCATGCAAGCTATAATATGAGGTATGACGAGTTGTTTGTTGAATTCCACAGTTCCCAAAATCATCGATAGATCTGAGGAAAACCCAAAAGATGGAACAAGTTAGAATTGTTTGCAGAAGGGCGAATTTGGCATCCTGCTTGACAATTTTTATGTTATTGCTCAATTTGTTAGAAGCAACTGCTCTTCCGATTGAATGTTCTTCAACTAGTTTATCTTCCCCTTTGTCTTCAATACCCCATGTCTACTGTAAAAATCTTCCAAGCTTTCTGAGGCATCGTTTGTTGCTGGTAGCTCCTGCTTCTGCACCCTTGTTTAGTGAAGTGGGTATTGGCAATGGTAACGGTATGAGATCTGGAAAAATGAATGTAGCAGTTCATGTTGAGAGGCATGAGATTGTTGAAAGAAGCAACGCTGCTCGACGACACAGAATGAAGATAGAATCTGCTATTGTAGGAGGTATTATAACTGGGGGTCTGTTGAGTACAGTGCTGGTGACGGTACTCTGCTATGTTCGAGTCACAAGAAAATATCCCCCTCCCCCTCCTCCTCCTCTTTCTCTTTCTATCTCTCCTTCTTCCACTCCATGAATTCCTATAAACCTCACAATCAATGGTGAGGACATACAGATTTTATGTATGAAATGCTCAGATCAATAATTACTAGATTAGCAATACTTTCGAGCGAAGAATACGCGTTGTTGTACTGTGAAAAAACATGCAGTTCATCCGTATTCAGAAGTTGTCTAGATATATTTGTGAAGAATTGTTTGTAAATATGATATATTTTGGATTAATGAGATCGTTACTGAATTGTTATTGCAATAGCTAAAAATCTGAATACATGCGGATGATTCCCACGATGACGAAAATGATTGAAGATCTCATTTTGATTTAAGCTTCACATGAAGACAGTTCCTCATAGTTGACTCTCTAAATAATATTAGTTCAGTTTGGAAGTTCGTGCTTAGCATAATGAATGCATCTTTATTAAATCACATTAAATAATCTAAACTAATGAGCAAGTGTAGGTGATCAATTTCTTATTTTGTCTTTTACTTAAGTTGTTGTAAATAGGGATGTAATCTAGTTCAATCACATTAAGAAAAGGTGTAAATATTGATAGATGACATAATCAATAACTAGCACTAGCACTTGTACTTAAAGAAGGTGTAAGTGTCACGTCAATTTTATTTTATAAAATATTTTATATGATTTTGAATAGCTTTTTAATAAGAGTCTTTAAGAAAAAAGTTTGCACTCAACACATAAATTCAATTGAAAACATATTTTTCTCAGTATCCTTGAGTTGAAAGTTGTAGTTTAAACTTCAAGGACTACGCTTATGCTTAGTGCAATGACTATATACGCATACGCTTTGAATCTAAACTTAGCGGTGAAAGTTGGCTTTCATTATCTGGTTGAGCACAAATCATTTCGATTTGAACATAATAACATGAATCAATGAAGATTGACTTGAAAGTACGCAAAAATGTCAATTCATTATTACATAATTTGATACACTACAAAAACACCACCTAATACATAATATTGAAATCATGTTAGCATTTAGTGATTGTCTCATATGACTTGAATTTCATGAGGGGGTTGAAAATTTTTGCTTGCATTGATGGGGCAGTGTGTTCTTCTGCATATCTTATTTTAAAAGCTTGAGGTTGAATAAGTTATAGATATTATTGTATTTGTTTGTTCCATCTCTAACCTAGCTCTAATGTTGACTCTGCTTTTCCAGTAGATAAAATACTCAGATTTGTTGTCAGTCTTTATTATGTGGTATAAAAATTTCTAATAAACATCCATAAAGTAGGGTATGTGCAGGATCATGATGGACCAAAAAGTGGCGATGTGAAAAAAGTTGCATTTTGCATCAACTAAAAAATGCAAAAAATACCGAGTTGACTTTTTTCTGGCTTGGGTGTCAGTACATTGCTCCAAAGCAATGCGCAAGGCAAGAAGTACATATCAGATATTCGATCCAAAGCGGATGTCCGATTTGAATTGGGTATAAATACACAACGGCCTTTTAAAATCATTTGAATCATTTTGAAGAGCTGAGAGTGCACAGTGAGAGTGATATTTGGATATTAGATATCCAATTTCTAGGGTAAGTTTTAGGCATTTTTTTAATTTTAATCAATTTTTCTATTAGATTTGTATAATTTTAAGTAGTTTTTTATGGATTTTTATTAAAAAGTAGGGTTTTTTATTGATTTTTATTAAAAACTAGAGTTTACAATGGATTTTTATTAAAAACTAATATTTTTTATGGATTTTTATTAAAAACTAGTGTTGTTTATGGATTTTTATTAAAAACTAGAGTTTGTTATGGATTTTTGTTAAAAAGTAGGGTTTTTTTTGGATTTTTATTAAAATCTAGGGTTTTTTTACAAAAATTTCATTTATATTGTGTAATTTCAATTAGATTAATTAGTTTTTAACTTTAATCAGGTATTAGGGCTGAGAATGAAAATGCAAAAATGCTAAACGCTCCACCACCTCCACGCCCATCAATTGAAGACTTAATTGGTGAAAAATTGGAGCAATTGAGGGGCATTTGTGATGTTTATAAGACAATCCCTCAATTATCCCAGATGACTAACACATTGAAGGAAATAATTAAAATAATAGAAACCCTCTCCACCCAACATAATGAATTTCTTTTGTGGCGAGAAACCATGCAGGAATATTACTCTTGTGGATTATCTTACGATGATGTGAAAGATCTCCAAATAACAAAAGCCCAAATAGCCTCTTTATTTGTTAAACCTCGCACTGGTTTTCTAGTTGATGTTAATAAACCAAAACTTTCTATAAAATGGTGCACGAATAAGGACATTGTAGATAACTTTTGGGATTGTTGGTGTATGGTTTTTGATAAACCACCCAACAACAATAGTGATATACTATTTTACTTTATTAAAAAATTATACGTTGAGTTTGTGTTAGGGCATCATGTCAATTACTTTGACATTAAACCCTTCCAGGGCATCATTGGAGGTATGCCCTAGGGTAGACCAGTGGCAGTTAGAGTAGTCCAACACCCATATGTTCCCCTTCCTCTCCTTCCTCTGCCACCTCTAGTACATCATCCAGATATTATCAAGGATGCAGCCACACAAACTCTTCAGGCTATTCACTCTTTGAGTGGTCTTTTGGTTTCCCATACTTCTATAGTAGCTTAGCCACATTCTGGTGATGTTGGTGATGGATCGAGTGCTATTGCATCATCGTCCTCAGGTCCACATATTTGTGTGCCACATACTTGCACTATGTGCCACCAAATATGCTTGGGTCCTCTTGTACAACCCACTGAGCATCCCTTGGACACTTTTGATTATGACATCCAAGATGTGGACATTATAGGAGATCAGACATAGGAGAGTGGAGCGCACCCTACAAATTCCTCTCCTGCTAGAGAGGGGGATGTTGGAATAGTTACACAGGTAAGATTTAAGTTGTAAATTCACAACTTGCATTTGTTTTTAAATGAATATTAATAAGAGATAGTATCAAGTACTAATATTTTTGTACATGGTCTATTTAATAGTTGATGTCTAATGAGGAGCTCACATAGGTGACTCATAGCACCCTTAAGGCCATTTCATATGGCCTCAACATGCACATAGTATATATTTTCGCACTCACTTGTTTATATATTTTTATTATATACTTGCTTGTCATTTGAATTGTCATTAATGAAATTATATATTAACTTATATGTTTATCTTATTTTCCTCTTGTAGGAAACACCTAGTGTGAGTGAGGTGCAATGCTGTCCAGACTATGGAGGCGCAATGCTAGATAAAAAAAAGATAATTGAACTCAAATTTGATTGAATTAAGATTTTTAAGATCTTATATTGATTATACATACATCGACATAGATTCTTAGTTTCATATGTACTTGTCATTTTTATGTATAGGTAGTTATGAGCTATACATCGTTGTTGACAAGTGTCACAACACTTGAAGGAGTAGGTATTGGAACACCTCAAGGAGTAGGTGTTGAAACACCTCAAGGAGGAGGTGTCAAAACACTTGAAGGAGATAAAGAAAATGATCAGCCTAAAGAGGTGTGTGTTTATTTTATTTGTGTTTGGTAAATATGTTCCTATTACCGACAATTGTATGCTAACTTGGATCAATTTTGTGTTTTTTTCACATATATAGATTGACATTTCAAAAGTTGGTTTGGTTGGTGTTATGCCTTGCATAACCACCCCATTTTAAACTTATTTAAAATAGGTCCCCCTTTTTTTTGTTCTGTTTCCTTTGGCCTTTTGTTTTTTTCCTTAGGCGTTGTTTGTTGTTTTGGCATATGCGAAACGCGGACCGAAACTGAACTTCAGAACTTTTTCTAAGTTCCGGTTCTGTTTCCCCTTCTGGTTTTGGTTCTGCTAGTTTTCTTTCTTCCTTTGTTTGTTGTTTTGGCGAAAGGGACGCGGACCGAAACCGAACTCTAGAACTTTTCTGAAGTTCCAAGTTTCGGTTCCATTTCGGTCTCGGTTCTACTAAACTCATTTGTTTTTCCTTTTTTTTTGATCGTTTGGTCGTGGGGTGTTTTCTTCCTTTCCCTTTTTCTTTTTTTGTCCTTTCTTCATCGTTTCTATGTGTTGTTAGAGGTGGGGTCGAGATGGAATCCGAACTTGGAATTTGGAGAAAGTTTCAGTGTCGAATTTTGTTCTGCTTCTGCCCCCGTTGCAGTTAGCCTTGGATCAATTTTTGATTCGATCTCGTTTGCGTTTGTTTTTATGTTTTGTTCCTTGTGTTTGGTCTCTTTTGCGGGGCTGGGTTTGGAATGGATTTGGGATTTGAAGTTGTTACCAAATTCAGTTTCCTCATCTCGTTCTGACTCTGCCACCGCCCTGATGCGGTCCCCGGTTACTTTGCTTTTTGCAGACGCGAAGTCGGAATGTGGGCTAAACTTGGAATGTTGGTTATTTCCACATTTTTTCCCCTTCCTGACTCTAGTCCTAATTTCGGTTTCATTCTGGCTCTGCCCCCACTAGTATTAAAGGTAAGTATGTTTTTGGTTCAGATTTGGTCCCGCCTTTGCCGAAGTCAAGTTTTTTTTGCTAAATGTGAGAAGGGAGAAGGTATAAAGGGTAATAGGAAGAATGATATTTTCTATGCTTTTAGAGGACTGATGAAGGCATTGTTTTGTAGGGTTAAAGCATGTCGAGAGCATCTGATGCTGCTTCACAAGAAGATCAGCCTGCAAAGGTTCCAGGTTGAGAGGAAAGCGTAAAAAGTGGAAGTCACAAGTCTTAATGACGAACGAGATGTTCAATGGCCACTCTTTATGAATGGAAATACCCCTGGAGCACTAAAGCCACTTTGCGGGGTAGTTTTCAAGGCAAAGATGAAACGCGTGAAGTCTTAATGACAGACACAAGGGCTATGAGTTAATGATGATGATTGTAAAAGATCTGGAAACCATGCCTGAGAGTGATCTTTCACCGACATGAATAGAGTATATGAATTTAATACATGATTGACTTTGTTCCAAACTCTTCTAGGGTCGACGTGTCCTAGAACCGACTCATTTTTGTAAACCCTAAAATAGGGGCCGATGCATTTTTTGAGTCGCGTGTATAAATATGGCACTTTTGCCTATTTTAAAAGATATATGTGGATATAGACATAAAAAGATATTTTTTCTTCTTGATCTTCTTCCTTTTGGTTAAGAATTAGCAAGTTAGGGTTAGAAGGTAGATCAAATCGAGAGAAGAAGTAAAGTAGGAGTTAAGTTCAGAAGGAGGAGGTGATGTATCTTCTAGATTTTCTTAGTATAGATGGAGATAATTCGAAGACATGGGTTTTCTGTACACTAGTGATCTTGCCAGATTTGTAAATGTTATTTATCTATTTCAACAATAGTAGAAGTAGCCAAATTTAAATCTACTTCATATTATGCTCTAGAATGGTATTTATCTTGGGTTAATTATTTGATTTGGAAAGCTTTCAAGGAATGAAATTTTATCTTATGTTTTGTTTAAATGATGATTTGAAATCTACTGTTAAGGTTTGCACTGTGAATGAATGAAACATTGTATTAATTACAAGTTAACTTTATTCTATAGTTTCAATTTAGGAATTCCTTGGAAGGTAACAAGTCTAATTAGTTGGATGAATCAACATTCTCTTCAGTTTAAAAGCTTTAATCTATCTTTTTCTATTTTTTTAAAACCACTGGTTAAAGTAGGTTTAAATATATGTTTGATCTTATAACAATCCAGAAGCTCAAAACCAGTAGGCCCCTTGAACATTACAGCCATATTGACCACTTCGTGAAACAATAACATTGTGAACAAACATCAAAGACCTTGGGAGGTGATCAGTTTGATTGCTGATTGTCTTTTTCAGGAGAGGTGAGATATTTCACTTTTATCTTACCTATATGTTGTGTGTCAACTTGGCACCATCAATAGATTTGGCACTAGAAGGAGGGCCAGAAGAGAAAACTGGATAATATTGGATTTTTCTCACCAGAGAGGTCCCATAGAGTTCTTTGATCAACCAAAAACCCACCACCTTTGATAGAACTCAAGACCCCAACAAGACACAAGATTCACAAGACTGGGGCAACCATTATACCACCCTTGTCAGCTCCACTCACTCCACTAGGATTTTCACCAATACCCTAGTGGATACCCATCAATCCACCACTGAATCCACCTCAAGTGCCATTACAGCTGGTTCAACCCATCCAACAACTGGCTCAACCCCAACCACTACCACTAATGGCATTTTTTTATGAATAATCCCTCTCCATTGGGGACTATTCCTGGAGGCTTTCATGATATGCCTAAGAATCCTGAGAGATTATGTCCCAAATACATTCATGGTGAATCAAGGAGTGATGAAGAGCACATACAAGCTTTTAAGGATGCTTGTACCAGAGCCAGATAGCTCACCATGATGTGGTTTTTAGGTTGTTCCCTTATTCCTTAGGGGATATGGCATACAATTGGTACCTAAATATTCCACAAGGTTCTATTCTGAGCTGGACAAACCTGGAGAATGCTTTCATCAATCAGTTCAGAGTTTATGTGGATCCAACCATTTTGTTCCACCAATTTGCTACCATTAGGAAGGAGCCATGTGAATCCCTGCCCTTGTTTAATACTAGGTTTCAATGAATGTATAGGAGACTGTAGGACCCCTATCTAGTTGCTGAGAATAGTGCCATTCAGGAATATTTTAGAGTTATAGACCCTTTGCTTGGCCTGTTCTTACAAAGGACTTATCAACTGGCAGCTATTGATTCCCTGTCTAAAGTTTATCATCTAGCCATCAAACTGCAACAACAAACTAGCTCTCAACAAGGAAACTTGGGAGGAGGTTTTCCTTCAATGGGGTATCAGATGCCTAACCCAACCCACTTATTCAATAATGTCCTAGGGATGTCTCCTTCACATTATGGACCTATATTTGAGTTGCAGACTCAATCTCCTATTCCATTCTTTTCCAATGGAGCTCCTAACTTCTTTCAACAATCACAGGCTCATCACAACCCACATGGTCATCATAACTAAGATGGAATACCAAATCCCGTCGGTCAGCCACCTGTTGCTAAGAGTGCTGAGAGTGAAAAGATAGTTCAACTCACAAACAAGATGGAGACCTTAAAGAAAAATCTATCTCAAGTCACAAATGATATGGATCAGTTTAAATTGAACCCCTCTCAGAACCAAGGTAATTACCCTAATATGAGTAATAACAATCAAGGTAATTATCCGAACAACTACAATCACAGCCAGAGGAATTATCAAGGCCAAAACTCCGCTAACCAAGGCTATCAAAATCAAAATAGAGGATATAACCAGAGGCCAAATAACAACTGGCAATGGAATACAGGGCCAAATAACGGTGGGGTTCCTCACAATTATCAAGCTAATGAGAATAGGCCACATGTTGCGAATGTGGCTAACCTCAATTTTATGACTAAATGGTGTGGGTTGCATGATACTACAACTCATTCCGAGGTAAACTGCCCTAAAATGGAGAAGGTTGTGAAGATGGTATAGGCACATGCCCAAACTTTCCAAGGGAATTCAAATAAAGGAGGTGGCTCAGTGGATACATCTATGACTTATGACCTCTTTGAAGAAGAACCTTCATTCCCAATGCAGAATGAGAATGAACCAGAGGAAGATGTGTATGATGCCCAAGCCTTTCAGACAAAGGGACGACACTTACTAAGAAATAAAAATAAGGGTTCGTTCACTACATCAGCACCACCTAACCATATGGTGCCTTTGAATCAAAGTGTCGATAACAACCCTCCTCCACCAAGGGATTTTCCTTACTCCCATAACAAAGGTAATTCATCTAGTGTTTTCAAATGTAATCCAAGCTATAACACATAAATTGATATTGTTTCTGAGATACATAAACAAAAAACCTCTTTATCATACTTTGACATCCTAAAGTGGTGCCTTGCCCAATGAGAGATAGTGCTTAAATATTTGGAAGAAGCTAATAAATCAAAAGGGAAAACCAAGGTGGAACCTGCTACAGAAATGAACACAACTTTGTACAGAAACAAGGTAGGAACCCCACCATTTCTTTTAAGTTTGAGAATCTGTGGGAAGAATCTACATAAGTGTCTACTAGATTCAGGGGCTTCTGGCAATGTTATGCCATTTTCTATATGCAGGAAATTGGGATTGAACCTTGTCCAAACAAATAAGAAGGTCATCCAACTAGATAAAATAGAGGTTAATGTAGTTGGAGAATTGAGAAATATACATGTTCAAGTAGGGTTTGACCCTAGGATTTTAACCAATATGGATATTCAAGTAGCAGACATTCCTGAGACTTATGGTATGCTGTTGAGTAGAGATTTAATGAAAAGTACAGGGGGATATCTCTCCCTCAAATTTTCACACATGTGGCTACCATGGAGTGGAATTCCTACCCAGATTAGGATTGAAATTGAACCTCGCCTTAAACATATCATCACTGAGTATGACTGTCCCAATGAGGTATCTTTTTTTGAAACCGAGATAGGGGTTTATAAAAGAGAGGAAATTCTGACCTTTTTGGTTCTTGATTCTAAAGATTTGTCAATACAAAAATTCCGCGATCCCATGATTAATGTAAACCAACATGTATTGATTAGGAAGCTACAACAGGATCAACTGGTCTTAGGGGAAGATGTCAATTTACGGAGTCTTCTACTCCGTAATTGGTGCAGGATACACTACCAAGATCATTCAGAAAAGACCTGCCAACCCTGCATTGGTGTTTTAAATCATGTTTCCCAAACCGAAGAGACCTACCCAAGTCACCTTGAGGCCACTTCAGATCACTTCTCATTCGAAGCCAAAAATGCAATAATGTTAACTAGGGATAATATACCTTCAAAGGAAGTCCCTCCTCAAACTGAACCTACCCTAGTCATAATACTGAGCCAACATAGTTACGATGAACAACCCCAAGTTTTGTTTGATACCCCTGCACTCACAAGTATACCAAAACCCAAGGGATTAATCAAATATACAAGTGATTGTCAGAAAGATATCCTAGGATTACATGATATATCTAACTAGGAATTGGAAATTGCACTTGAGGAACCTATTAAACACCCATTCCCAATATTTGATGCAGAAGACTAGGTGGCCCCACCTATGGTTCATCTTATCCAAATGTCCACAACAACCTCAAAGGGATCAACCCCAACTCATGATCAACTATGGACCCTCACGTTTGATGGATCCAAATCTAAAATAGGCTGTGGTGTTGGGATTGAATTAACTAGCCTGAAAGGGAAAACATTTTTTGCTTCTTACAAGTTACAATTTGGGTGCACTAATAATATAGCAGAGTATGAAGCATTAGCTAAGGGATTGATGTTTGCACATCAGAAAAAGGTCACTGCCTTGGTGGTTAAAGGAGATTTGGAAGTGATTATCAGGTAAGTATGCAACTAGTATACATGTCATAATAAAAGCCTGGCAACTTATAGAAATTCAGGTATGGAACCTGATTGAAGACTTTGATGCTTTTGGGATTAGTTTAATTCCTAGAGAGAAGAATCAAATAGCTGATTCATTAGCTATTTCCACAACTGTACCCTGAAACCCATACAAGGCTCCAAGCTTAAGAGATTCTCAGTAGGATTGATATCCACCCCAGCTGTTCTTGTTAATGTTAGGAACTTTCAAGTCTTCGACGATGATCAACATATCCTTGCTTTTCTAGACAACTCAGATGTTTTTGAAGGACAAATCATTGATGAGTTTGATAGGGATCAAGGATACTGGAACCTCAAAGATTGCGATATAGAGGGGGTCCTCAATTTAAAAGGTAATTGCATTCCCAAGGGAATGGTGGCCTTAGAAAGAATTTTTGATTCAGACCCAAGGGCTTGGGAAAAGGTGTCAATCGAAGATAAATGATCCGATGGATATTTTTCAGTGAAAATTCAATTGTCTCTAAATCTCTAGATTTTAGCACCATCAGAAAGATCTCGACGTCTTGATTCCAGTGCAACTTGAACAGAGCGAAAAGGAGTTCGTTTGTGCAAGTTTTGGCCAGTCAAACCTTAGGTCAAACTAGTATCAGAGGGCATCCAGAAGGCAAAAAAATGATCATCTCAGAAATTGACAAAAGTAGCATCAAGTCGAAGAGCTCATCGAGATGATTCTAGCAATGTTCGTTTCGCCAAAATTCGACATCGTATACTCAACTTATTAGCAGTCAAAGTTCGTGCAAGAAATGTTGACTTTTGACCGTACAGAATGCTGATGTCATCATTCCATACTGTATGGACAGAGAAGTGGACTAGTCAGTATCTGCCACGTGGCATCCAAGTCATAGTTGTACAGACCAGTCTGCAACTGACACGTGGCATTCGTACGTGATACAACAAGACACGTCATCGTCTGAGTCAGCAATAGTCATCGGCCTTGTCACCTGCATAGTTGTCATCTACGTCAGCCTCCATGTCATCATCCAATTGGCACCCAGTCGGCATCGCAGTTAGTACCATCAGCGAATCATGTTTTGCCATGTGGCACCTCCTCGGCATGCCACGTGGCCTTCCTTTTCTCCCCGCTGATGGATGAGTTGATTTGTTTGTTTTGTTAAAAGTCTATTGGGGGATTTGAAACCCCAACCTATCTCCGTCTAAATTAGCACTTGATTGTTGCACCATATCCGCGGGCCTAACTATGAAGGGTGGCTGGTTTTGTTTTGTTATTGATTTCTTTGGAATTCGTTTAAAATTTGCTGCCGTGGGTTTCGAACAGCCGGCCACCAACCTAACAAAAGGTTGTTCTACCATTGCACCACCGAACAATCTTTATGTATTATTGGCATCGGTTTTGTTTTATTGAGTGAGTTGGAACCGAATGCCTTAAAATATGTATAATTCCCTCCATATTTAAAAAAACAATAATCTGTCTTTAGGATTAGCTAAAATCTAATAAAACAACAAAAGCCCGAAAAGATAAGGGGAAGGGCTCAATTAGTTGAAAAGGATTAATTAGGATTACCTAATAATCCTAATATGAAAATAAGAGAGATTGTTAAGATTTTTTTATGTAAAAATGGAGATAGGGGGGATATTGCAAATCTTTTGGTTTTAAACCAAATTGGGTGAAATGGATGTATAAAAGGGAGAGAGTTAGGGAGGGTGAGATTGAGAATTTTCAAATGAAACAGGTGACACGATTCGAGAGGAGTTCTTAGGAGATTATTTTGAAGCCATTTTTTTTACGTCAGAGCAGTGTTATGCTCATGAAGTGATGGTCTTGGTGCATCATTGTACTTGATTTTGGAGATTAATCGGATCGGTCGTACTCTATTGGAGCCGACCCAGAGACGTAGTCACGTTTGTGGCGAACTCTATAATCAAACTCTGTTTGCACTTTCTATCTATTTCTCACCTTAAGTTTTGATGCATAATTTCATTAATGTATGCATGAATTAAAATTCCGCAAAGTTGTTTTTAATCAAGCATTCAAACACAATTTAGTCTAGATCTTATACAGATCAATAAAGGAGGTGAATATAAAATTGTTAACTTAGCTAATTCTGGCCCTGAAAGAAATGTTTACATAGGGAAATCCTACCTTGAAGCAATTAGAAAAGATATACTAAGGGCACTAAAGAAGGATATTGCTGCAATAGCTTGGGGGTATGAAGATCTAAAAACATTTGATGCTTTTGTGATAACTCATACTATTCCTTTGAAGCCTGAAGCTAGACCATTTCGGCATAAACAACATCATGTCAATGCCCTGATTGAACCACTGATCTTTAAGGAAGTTCAAAAAAAAATTTCTACAAGAATAATCTTCCCTGTATGACATTCAACATGGGTGTCCAACTTGGTTCCATTTAGTAAGAAGAATGGAGAGATTAGGCTATGTGTAGATTTCAAGAATTTGAATAGAGCTTCAGAAAAAGACAACTACCCACTCCCTTCTCTGGACGAAGTCTTGCAAACTATCAATGGATCTCAGATGATGTCATTCCTGGATGGCTATTCTGGGTACAATCAGGTGATCATTAATTATGAAGACAGAATGAAGACAACCTTCACTACTAAGTGGGGAACATTTGCTTATAGGAGGATGCCATTTGGTTTGATAAATGTTGGAGCAACCTTTCATCATGCCATGGACGTGGCGTTCATAGATTTGATTGGTAAGTGTATCATCATCTATATGGATGACCTAACAGTATTCTCTAAAGATAGACTAAACCATGCTGCAGACTTGGCTAAATTTCTTGAAAGATGTATCCGATATGGTGTCTCTTTGAATCCTAAAAAGTGTGTGTTTGGGGTTTCTGAAGGGAAAATTTTGGGACACATAATCTTGGAAAAGAGGGATATCGATAGATCCAAACCGAGTTGAGTCTATTTTAAAGTTAACCGTGCTAAGAAATAAGAAGAAGATGAGATCTTTCTTTGGAAAGATCAACTTTGTGAGAAAGTTTATCACAAGTTTTGCAGAGATTGTTAAACCTTTGAACAAAATGATGAAGAAAGATGCTAGAATAGAATGGAGTAATGAGGCAAAGACTACCTTTTCTTAGGTTAAGCAATCCATTTCAGAAGCACCAGTCCTCACCAGTCCTAACTACTTGAAGCCATTTTATATTTATTCTTTTTCCTTTGAACACTCATGTGTAGCTATCCTGACACAACGAAGAGAGGAGGGGGATGAGAGGCCAATTGCTTTCATGAGTTCTTTGTTTAAGAATGCTGAAGTCAAGTACCCACCTCTTGAGAAACAAGATTTTGTGTTGGTTAGAGTTGTCAAGAAGTTTAGGCATTACATCCTTCTGCTATAGTTCCTGATGCTATTGTGAAGTCTCTACTTATGCAAAGCGAGTTGGGAGAACGAAGGGGGAAATGGATGGCTATTTTGTAGGAGTTCGATTTGGAGATTCACCCTATGAAACTTGTTTGAGGTCAAGGCCTATCTAAATCAATGGTGGATGCTGGTGATAACATTATTTGTCAGCAATACACAACACAGTCCTTTTCTAATGACCCTTGGTATGCCGATATTATTTATTTTATGCTCAATAATCGGTGCCCAGAGGGAATGAATACAACTCAGAGGAGAGCACTGAGAATGAAAAAAATCCCATTATATGCTCAAAGGAGGATTGTTATACAAAAATAATTTTAAGGGAATTTATCTACGATGCCTTGATCAACAAGAAGCTATGCACGCAATCGCTGAATTTCATGGGAAACATGGCACATGACACGGATCAACAGATTCTTTGGCTCATCAAATCCTCAGGTCAGGTTATTATTGGCCATGTGTGTTCAAGAATTCCCACCAACATGTAAGGAAATGTCATGTATGTCAAACTTTTGCATCAAGAGGGCGTCATCCAAGCATGCCATTGTAGCTTGTTTATGAGGTAAGACCATTTTCCCAATGGGCACTGGATTTTGTTGGGGTAATTAACCCAAATTCTTCTACAGGACACAAATTCATTTTGACTGCCACAGATTACTACACGAGATGGATAGAGGCTGTACCTTGCAAGAACACAATAGAGGTAATAATCAAGTTCCTCACTAAATGCATCGCAACCAGGTTTGGAGTACCTTTTGCATTGGTATGTGATAATGGCCCTGCCTTTTGTTTTTCCGAGTTCATTTCATGGGCTTATGATCATAAGATTGTTTTAAAGTATTATTCAAATTATTATCCACAAGGAAATGGAGTTGCAAAATCAACTAATAAGAATCTCCTGGGAGTAATAAAAAAACTGTTAGAGAACAACCCTAGAGATTGACATACCTAGTTAAGATTTGTGTTATGGGCAGATAGGACTAGGATCAAGACTGCTTTGAAGACTTCACCATTTAAGCTAGTGTATGGCCAAGAGCCCGTGTTCCCTATTCACTTACAAATACCTGTCCTAAAATTTATGCAAAATTTTTACTCTAGTGATCATATGATTAAAGCAAGGTTAGATGGCTTGTTGAAATTAGAAGAGTAGAGAGATGTTGCCTTGTAGCAATTCTTTAGACACTAGGCTGTTGTGAAACGTTGGTTTGACAAAAGGGCCAAAATCAAGGATTTTAGAATATCAGACCTTGTGCTGCTGTGGGATAAGGCTAACGAAAAGAAAGGTGATCACCAGAAGTTTTATAAGCTCTAGTTGGGTCCCTATCAAATTGTTGAAATCCTAGGAGAAAATGTTTTCTGGCTAAGTAGTTTAATGGGAGAACCTATTCCATTGCCTGTCAATGGACAGTTTCTTAAACATTACTTTGGATCTTAAAAGTTTGATATTCTTGATGGGTTGTATATATGTAAATAATTTGTTGTTTTGCTTGTTTGTCATTTGTTTTTTTCCTTGTTTGCCTTTTCTTTTGTTCCTTTTCTTGTTGTTCCTTTGTTTTTCTTTGTATGGACCTTCATTTTATGCAGTTGTAAGGGGGTTGTCATCTAAAGTGTACTTTGGTTATTAGGAGAGAAGTTGGTTTAGATGTCTCCAGGTTTTTTGGTTTGATGATTTTGTCCTAAATTCATTATTTTATGCCCATTATCAATGAGAGTTGTGGAAAGTTTTGAAAACAAGGTGGAAAGTAAACAATCTTGATTAGCTACGGTTGAATCTATCACAAATCATCAAAAAAATCTCCTTTCGTAATGGTAAATTTGTCTTAGGGCGATGGTGTTGCAAGATTTGAGTGAAAAATTTGATTCCCTAGATGCTGTTATGAGGTACATGGTAGTTTTCAACCCAGAACAGATGTCAGACATCTGACATATTGAGAAATAATTGAATGAAAAAATAAAACTCCAAGAGAAAAAGAAAAGAAAAGAGAACTATCTAAGAAAATAAAACTCAATATGAATGGGTGATTCTAGTATCTCTACCAGGGCTATGGATGCCTGACTGGCAGTAGAGCAATGTTGTGAGAAAACTAGAGGTATCTCCATCAGAGCTATAGACACTTGACTGGCAGCAGAGCAATGCCTAGGATATCATTGCACAACAACTAAAGGGAATCAACTCATGTAGTTCAAATCTTTCCCATTATTGTTCAAAAGATAAAGAACTTTATAAAAGGGTGATGCACCATCAAACACACACATAGATTCAGGGGTAGCTAGTGTTGATATACATTTGAGATTCTAGCTCAACCTTGGTTGTTAAAACTGACCTAACTGGAGTTGTGATCTCCATAAACCAGGAGTTCTGGGTAGCTGAATCATTTGGTTTCTTGAAAATGGTTAAACCATTTTCCCAACCAAGTTGCCAATTATTATGCCTTGAATAACCACCCCTTTTTAAACTTGTTTAAAATAGGTCCCCCTTTTTTCTGTTCTATTTCCTTTGGCCTTTTGTTTTTTTCCTTAGGGATTGTTTGTTGTTTTGGCGGACGCGGAATGCAAAACAAAACCGAACTTCAGAACATTTTCTAAGTTCCAGTTCTGTTTCCCCTTTTGGTTCCTGTTCTGCTAGTTTTCTTTCTTCCTTTGTTTGTTGTTTTGGCGGAAGTGGGACGTGGACCAAAACCGAACTCTGGAACTTTTATGAAGTTCTAGGTTCCGGTTTCGTTTTGGTTCCGGTTCCTCTGAACTCGTTTGTTTTTCCTTTTGTTCTGATCGTTTGGTCTCGGGGTGTTTTCTTCCCTTCCCTTTTTATCTTTTCATCCTTTCTTCGTCATTTTTGTGTGTTGTCAGAGGTGGGGTCGGGATGGAATCCAAACTTAGAATTTGGAGAAAGTTTTAGTGTTGGATTTTGTTCTGCTTCCGCCCCCATTGCAGTTCACCCGGGATTGGTTTTCGCTCCAATCCCGTTTGTGTTTGTTTCCATGTCTTGTTCCTTGTGTTTGGTCTCTCTTGCGGGGCCGGGTTTAGAATGGATTTGGGATTTGGAGTTGTTACCAAATTTAGTTTCCTCATCCCATTCCGACTTCGCCCCTGCCTTGCTATGGTCCTCAGTTAATTTTCTTTTTGCAGACACAGAGCCGAAATGTGGGTTGAACTTGGAATGTTGGTTATTTCCATGTTTTGGTCCTGTCCCGACTCCGGTCCTGATTCCAATTTCATTCTACCTCTGCCCCCACCGATATTAAAGGTAAGTATGTTTCTGGTTTGGATTTGGTCTTGCCTCCTTCAAAGTCAAGTTTTTTTTTGCTAAATGTGAGAAGGGAGAAGGTATGAAAGGTAATACGAAGAATGATATTTTCTATTCTTTTAGAGGACTAATGAAGGCATTGCTTTTAAGGGTTAAAGCATGTCGAGAGCATCTGATGCCACTTCACAAGAAAATTAGCCTGTGAAGGTTCCAGCCTAAGAGGAAAGCGTAGAAAGGGGAAGTCACGAGTGTTAATGACGAACAAGACGTTCACTAGCCGAAGTAGGTGGGCATGAATGGAAATACCCCTGGAGCACTCAAGCCACTCTGCAGGGCAGTTTTTGAGGCAAAGATGAAACACGTGAAGTCTTAATGATGGACACGAGGGCTATGAGTTAATGATGATGGTTGTTAAAGATCTGGAAACCATTCCTGAGAGTGATCTTTCGCCGACATGAATAGAGTATATGCATTTAATACATGATTGACTTTGTTCCAAACTCTTCTAGGGCCGACGTGTCCTGGAACTGACTCATTTTTTAAAACCCTAAAACAGGGGCTGGGACATTTTTTGACACGCGTGTACATAAATATGGCACTTTTTCCTGTTTTAAAAGATATACATGGATATAGACATAAAAAGATCCTTTTTTTTCTTGATTTTCTTCCTTTTGGTTAAGAATTAGCAAGTTAAGGTTAGAAGGTAGATAGACTTGAGAGCAGAAGTAAAGTAGGAGTTAAGTTCAGAAGGAGGAGGTGATGTATCTCCCATATTTTCTTAGTATAAATGGAGATAATTTGAAGACATGGGTTTTCTGTACACTGGTGATCTTGCCAGATTTGTAAATGTTGTTTATCTGTTTCACCAATAGTAGAAGCAACCAAATTTAAATCTACTTCATATTGTGCTCTAGAATGGTATTTATCTTGGGTTAATTATTTGCTTTGGAAATATTTCAAGGAATGAAATTTTATCTTATGTTTTGTTTAAATGATGATTTGCAATCTACTATTAAAGTTTACACTGTGAATGAATGAAACTTTGTATTAATTAAAAGTTAACTTTATTCTGCAGTTTCAGTTTAGGAATTCTTTGGAAGGTAACAAGTCTGATTAGTTGGATGAATCAGCATTCTCTTCAGTTTAAAAGCTTTAATCTATCTTTTTCTATTTCTTTAAACCCACCGGTTAAAGTAGGTTTAAATATATGTTTGATCATATAACAATCAAAAAGCTCAAAACTAGTAGGCCCCTTGAACATTACAACCATATTGACCACTTCATGAAACAACAATGTTGTGAACCAACATCAAAGGCCTTGGGATGTGATCAGTTTGATTGTTGATTGTCTTTTTCAGGAGAGGTGAGATATTTCACTTTTATCTTACCTACATGTTGTGGGTCAACTTGGCACCATCAATAGTTGGTTCTTTGAGAGGGGCATATTCTAGGACTTCTGACCCTTTGAAGAGATGCATATTTCAGGTAATCAAGATTTCAATTTTAGAGTTCAATTATAATTCAATGTATATTGATTTTGATGTTAATTATTCAATTTTAAATTATATAGTATAACTAATCTCAATTGTGATTTGAATTTTCCTTGTGCAGCTACCTTCAGAACCAAAGAGTGCTTCAAAGAGGCTCCATTTTGATGATCCACCAGTAGTTTAGGATGAGATAGACATTTTGGCATGTAAATTTTGAATAGATATCGAGATGGCATATGCCACATTTTGTAAAAATTTGTTTGAGTTGGCATTGATGCCATTTTTTTTATATAGACATACACTTGATTATTGGATAATTTGATATATAGAAGTTGACAATCAAAATTTATTTTTTTCCTCATGTGCATGATTAAACTCTTTCAAAATTTAATCTTGAGCAATGGTTAAATATCAATGTACAATATCATAAAAAAGAATGGTTATATTATGTAGTTTATATTCATATCACTTATTACATTGCATAACTAACAACTAGGAGCAGCTGTCAATTGCATTTTCTTGTCATGGAATTCTATGAGACCACATTTCTTTGAGGCCTTTTTTCAAATAGTTCACTGCCTTGTCTATGCTACCACATTTTTCATACATGTCTAGAACCAAATCTTTTTATCAAACAATTCACTAGCTTGTTTCTATGGCTAAAAACCTAAAACAAGTTCTTTCAAACAAGCTATGGATGCTTGGAAAAATTCTATCAAAGCATAATAGTAAGCAATAGCATAAACAAGGAAATGAACTATTTGAAAAAATGCTTCAAAGAAATGAGGTCTCATGGTGATCGAATGACATGACAATTAAAAGAAATTTTGATTCTCATGGCATTCCATCACCATGAGACCTCATTTCTTTGAGGAATTTTTTCAAACAGTTGATTGCCTTGTTGATTGTCATGGCATTCCATCACCATGGGACCTCATTTCATTGAGGCATTTTTTCAAACAATTCACTGCCTTGTCTATGCTACCATATTTTTCATACATGTATTTCAAAACATTCTATAAAACATTTAATTTCCTTGCTTCTATGGCTAAAAGCCTAAAACAAGTGCTTTCGAACAAGCTATGGATGCTTGGAAAGAATCTAACAAAGCATAATAGTAAGCAATAACATAGACAAGACAATGAACTGTTTAAAAAAAATGCCTCAAAGAAATGTGGTTTCATGGTTATGGAATGCCATGAAAAGAAAACTTCTATAGATTGTCATGGCATTCCATCACCATGAGACCACATTTTTTTGAGGTATTTTTTCAAATAGTTCACTACCTTGTATATGCTACCACATTTTTCGTATGTCTACCATAGCATTTTATCAAACAGTTCACTGCTTTGCTACTATGGCTAAAAGCCTAAAATAGGTTCTTTCAAACAAGCTATATGGATGCTTGGAAAATGGTGTAGGAGTACCTTGGAAATAGAGGACTAGTTGATGGTTAGCTGATGCACCTAAGGATGGCAAAGCACTCACTTTCATAATTCAAGGGATTTCTAAACACCTTTCTCAACTTAACTCTTAGATATCTTTAACAAATCCTACAACTAATCATCATTCTAGACACCCATTTTAGTCCCCTTCAACATACATCCAACTCACATAAGACTCCTTTGGAACAACTTTCACAAATCATGCAAACTACGATGCTCAACCTAGCCAAATAGGCCAAATTTCTATAGCAATCACCCCTGGAACAATTCAAAGACCCTAAAACTTGTTGGGGTAGCACTCAATAGATGAAAAAACCTCAAATTTTCCCATTTATCCTCTAGAAGTTTCACTTTAAGACCCTATTCCACAAAACCCTCAAATTGCTCAAATTTGGCAAGGGTTTATTGAAAAACCTACTTGTAGACTTCCCCATACTTTAGTACCAACTCCAACACCCTTGAATAACCTTTCACAAGCTTAAAATAATAAGAAAATTGACTTCCCTCAAACAATTCCCACTTTTACCCTCTCTAACATCACTTTTTCATGCAAAAACACCCCAAGTGCCATCTAGGGCATCACCAAAAATCATAATGCTAACCTCCCCTACACAAGAAATAATGTAAACATATTTATATATCCTAACTAAGCCTATCCACTAAGTTACAACATCATACAGTGGGTGGAAGGCTTAAAACTCCATTTTAAATGCACTCAAACCTTTGGAATAGGGCTCACAGATCAACCTCCAGTAAAATGCCTCTTAAATGCACAAAAATGAATGAAATTATTTCAAACCAAGTTTTTTAAGAAGTTAACTCTGCTTCCCACTAGTTTCCATTAAAAGGAAAGCAACAAGTTATGGTCTCATGGCTTTTTTTTGCATGAAAATCAGCGTTGGAGTTCACTTGGAGGCAAAAAACTACTTGTAAGGGCATAAGTAAATCTTGTTCTACAACTCATATGACCAAACTGACTGTTCCTTCACATCCAGATGGGTACACTTAGCTTAGGTATGGTCCCTTTTTGCACCCAAACAGGCTGAAGCACTCCGAGCTATGTTCAATCGACAAAATCCCTCAATAGTTCAAAGTGCAAAAGGGCAACAATCTTTGACGAACCGTTACTCACAAACCGTAATGCCTACAGATTTTTTTTTTTCTGAGGCTACAAGATTGTGTTGGGCCCCTCCACAATAACCTCTCTCAGTTTTTGCTAGCTTAGAGGTATTCTCCAGTGGTGACAAGTTTTCAGTTGAGGGAAAATTTGTTAGATGCAAGTAGTGTAAAGTTGCAAAGTGGTGCAACTTTCATTCTGCAACTCGTACGACCAAACAAAATATTCCAACACATTTGGATGGGTACGTTCATGCTAGGGATGGTCCTCTTTTGCACCCAAATACATCGAATCACTTCGAGCTACATTGGACCGACGATTTCCCTTAAGAGTCCAAAGTGCTAAAAGACAACAATATTTGAAGGGCTATTTCTCAGAAACCGTGATGCTTACGAACTCTCTGTCTGAGGCTATGGAATCATGTTGAGACCATCTACAATAACCTCTCTCAGTTTTTGCTATCTTGGAGGTTTTTTCTTGTGGTGATGAGTTTTTAGTTGAGGGAAAAGTTGTCAGATGCAAGTAGTGTAAAGTTGCAAAGTGGTGCAACTTTCATTCTGCAACTCGTACGACCAAATGAACTATTCCAACATGTTTGGATGGGTACATTTATGCTAGGTATGGTCCTCTTTTGCACCCAAATACGCTGAATCACTTTGAGCTACATGGACCGGCGATTTCCCTTAAGAGTCCAAAGTGCTAAAAGGCAACAATATTTGAAGGGTTATTTCTCAAAAATTGTGATGCTTACAAAATCCCTTTTTGAAGCTATAAGATTGTGTTAGGACCATCTACGATAAACTCTCTCGGTTTTTACTATCTTGTAGGCATTTTTCCATGGTGACGAGTTTTCAATTGAGGGAAAAGTTGCTAAATGCAAGTAGTGTAAAGTTGCAAAGTGGTGCAACTTTCATTTTGTAACTCGTACGACTAAACAAAATTTTCCAACATGTCTGGATGGGTATGTTTATGCTAGATATGGTCCTCTTTTTCACCCAACTACGTCGAATCGCTCTAAGCTACATTTGACTGGCGATTTCCCTTAAGAGTCCAAAGTGCTAAAAGGAAACCATCTTTGAAGGGTTATTTATTAGAAATTGTGACACTTAAAAAATAGTCTTCTAAGGCTATGGGATCATGTTGGGACTATCTACTCTCTAGGTTTTTGCTATCTTGGAGGCGTTTTCCCGTGGTGACGATTTTTCAATTGAGGGAAAAATTGTCAGATGCAAGGAGTGTAAAGTTGCAAAGTGGTGCAACTTTCATTTTGCAACTCATACAAAAAAATTTATTGTTCCAACATGTCTGGATGGGTACATTTACGCTAGGGATGGTCCTCTTTTTTACCCAAATACATTGAATCACTCCAAGCTACATTGGATTGGCAATTTCCCTTAAGAGTCCAAAGTGCTAAAAGGCCATACCATCTATTGTATATATGGTCTGTAGCTCAATGGTATGGCCATGGTAGATGTTATTTGGACTATATAAGGTGACTATGTGGGTTTAAAGAGTTGGAAAGGTTTGTAGTTGAGTTGGTGAGTTGCCATGCATGGCAAAAATAGTGAAATTAGGTGAAAAATGGTGGTTACAACATGAGCTAATGTTAATGAAACGTGGGGAAAGTAAGATTTAAGGTTGGATCAAGCTTGTGCAGGTCCTAATAGATGTGTTTGATGAGTTTATAGGGTTTGGCAAGGTTGGAAACATTGATTTCCTTAAAAACCTCATGAAAGTTGCTAAAAATTAGGGTTTGTTGAAATAGAGCTTTAGAAAGCGTATCTCACCAAAAAAATTTGTGGTTTTGGTAGTTTGGTAGGTTGTTTAATGCCGGTCCATAAAAATTTTAGGTTTGGGAAGTGTTTAAATATGAGTCTCTTTGTATTTAAATGGGCCTACTTTAGTGAAGTTGCACCCAAGTTTTGGGTTTGAGGATCAAATTGGAGTTTGAATCATGTTTAATTGTAATTGTGTTTTTTAAAGCCACCTAGCTCTTGCATAAAAAAACTCATACCCAATCAACTTGAACATCATGCACACCCAAATACCTTGTTTTCACTTTGGTAGATCAAAGACTCAATTACATTGGAAATGACCTTCACATGACCTTTTTACATTTTTTTTTGGAAAAAGTGGCAAGCCACTATAATTTATTATTTATAAATAGGAGATATTACAAAACCTGGTTCAAATGGGCATATCGACAGGAAAGAAATAGGAAGAAAACCTATGGTTGTAGCTCTATTAAGTACAAAAAGCTCTTATAGAATTGTCCCAATAATAGTAACAAAGCATACACTTGTATGACTATTTCAACCTAGATGAGTTTCCAAAATACAAACCCATTTACATTTTAAACATACCCTTAATACAATTCCAGACATTTGACCTATATTTAAAAAAAAATCATTGGATATAGATTATGCCCATACACAATTATGACCTTTTTACATTGTTTCACATTTGAAAATTCAAATCTTACAAAATTTTCCTATTGGAGGCATTTAGGGCATAGTCTTCCACAAGAGTAGTATGTTGACGTTCTAGAGTGACAAGCACTTGTACAAACCATCAAGGTACCAGTTAAACTACATACAATAGAAAAGATGCTTAGAATAAAAGACGCTTAAAATAAAAAATCTATATTATTGTAATCTGTCACATGTACCTCTCCAAAAGGATCAAAGTTTCCTATTGTTGTAGTAGGTCCATGATCAATCATGCCAGGAATATCACAAAAGTTGTCAAATGAGAAATCTATATTGTCACAATAGAAAATATGCTTAGACTAACAAATCTATATTAATCTAAACAACTTGAATGATGATGAATTGGTAATGCAAACTATAAAAGATGCTTGGAATAACCAATCTATATTATTGTAATTTGTCGCATGCCTCTCTAAAAGGATCAAAGAACTGGCTATTGTTGTAATAGGTCCATGATCAATCGTGCCAAAAATATTGCAAAAGTTGTCAAATGATAAATCTATATTGTCACAATAGAAAATATGCTTATAATAACAAATCTATATTAATGTAAACAACCTGAATGATGATGAATTGGTAATGAAACTAATAAAAGATGCTTAGAATAACCAATCTATATTATTCTAAATGACCTAATTGATGATGAGATGGTAATGCAAACTATAAAAGATGCTTAGAATAACCAATCTATATTATTGTAATCTATTGCATACCTCTTTGAAAGGGTCAAAGCTAGCTATTGTTGCAGTAGGTTCATGATCAATCGTGCCAAAAATATCACAAAAGTTGTCAAATGATAAATCTATATCGTCACAATAGAAAAGATGCTTAGACTAACAAATCTATATTAATCTAAACAATGTGAATGCTAATGAATTGGTAATGCAAACTATAAAAGATGCTTAGAATAACCAATCTATATTATTCTAAATGACCTAATTGATCAATGATGAGATGGTAATGCAAACTATAAAATACGCTTAGAATAACCAATCTATATTATTATCATCTGTCGCATACCTCTCTAAAAGGATTAGAGCTAGCTATTGTTGCTTAAGGTCCATGATCAATTATGCCCAAAATATCACAAAAGTACATACAAAATATCACTATTAAAGACACCTGCATTGTAATAGTATACAAAATATCAGTATTAAATAAAGAAAACTAATAAACTGAAGCATAATGAACCTAAGCATTGTACCTTCCATTCTTGAATATGCTATTCAAGTGTGCCTGAAGGGTCATCTCTTTGCAAAAGAGTATCCAATATTGCTTCATGATTAGCATTACTAAGTGTCCATAATTGTTTTGTCTTTGGTTGGGCATGATGCTTCAACAAGTTAACATTTGTTGCTATAAAAAGGTGTGAATACATGAGAATAGTTTTGTGTTTCTTTTAGTCTTCAAATGCAGGCATGTCATTCTTTCTAATCATGTATGTTCGCAACCAAGTTCCTATAACCACAACTGAACCTGTAGGATGCACGAACCCATCATCATCTTCCATCAGTTGTGTTAGCTTATGCTTTACCCACACACATCGAACCAACATATAGTCTGATCTTTCTTCATTCCCCTGTGGTGCAACAACTGCAAAAGCATGTCTTGACTATAGTAGATCTGAAAGTTGGTCGTAATCAACTGAACTTTCCATTGTGTCATTTGTCATGGATATTGTTTGACATAAAGGAGTTAGATATTGTGGAACCCATGTATCCACCCACTCACTTGACTCACATTGATCCCACTCGCACTAAATACAACTCTGACAAAAACAAGCCAACTATCGTGTCCAAATGGTCCATGTGCTTACATTTGAGCTTCGAAATGAATGCATCTTTGAAGAATCTTTGATTGTATGACAATCTAATTTTCCTCCCACTGTACCCTCCTCAACCCACCAAAAGAATCTACACACTGTTGAATCAACTGTCCCTCCCTGTGACAATGCTGAACTACACCAATCAACAATAGAATGTGCATCACTGAATTTTTCTCCTGAAATCTTCAATTGCTCCTTAATTAGAGCTCTCTTTACACATGTACCTGCTCCATTATGCTCCCCTTTCCCATGCCCAGCTTCAAAAAAACTCCAAATGTGAAGTACAACCCTCTCTACATGCATTCTACTCAACCAATAAAACATACGAGTATTCTTGAATTGACCTGTGTAGTTATCTGACCAAATGAGATGTCGGCCCAATGCTATATCATGTTCCTACAAGAACCCAAAAAAATTCTCGAAACAATGTTGGACATACTCAGATGAGTGAGATCTATCATCACTCATATGAAAATAATACTCTCTGATTATCTTTTGATCCTCCTCTGTACTATCAGGTGCATGTCTAAATGTTATGTGGAAAAAAATAGCAATATGAATGGAATTGTAATATTGGGATTGTACCTCATTTTGTGGTTGCAATGTGTAGTTTTTTGCAAAGTCAACCACTGATATAATAGTGCCAATCAGAAAGAGTCCTTACACATCCTGAATTGTTGATCCAACCACTGAGACCTATGACTAGGGATTGCATACTTGTAGAAAAGATTGTCCTTAAAATCTGAAATAAAATCAGCAACACTACATTCTTTTGTAACCAACTCGCATCTAGAACCTTCACCTCCACTGTACAAAGTATATTTGACTATCTCAATCTCTTTTTCTCAACAAGCTTCTTTCCAAATTCATGTTCGAAAGCCTCATGAAAACATTGAAGAAACTTTGACAAGCCACCACATTATGAGCACTTCGCATTTAAACAATCATTTCTATAGAAAAAGCAACCATCATCTCTAGAACATAAAAATAGATCTAGCAAGTCCCTTGATTATTTTGGAAGATGCATTGCACCACACTCTTGCAACATTTCATTAGTATGCAAATTAGAATAGATATAGCATAATAGTTCATGGTACATTGAAAAATCCACATGGTATTTGAAACAAGTATTATGAATTTTAAGAGGCACACAATAAAATGACTTTAAACCTTCAAAAGTCCTTTGTGAGATTTCCATATTTGGATGTGTTTCAATAAATTTTTTGAACAACATTGTTTGGCTTGATTCCAAGAAATGTTTAGGATGTGGTGTATGGTCTCAATTGCCAATTCTTAACTTTAAAACATCTTTTGCATTGGGCGATACTCTAGAGTTATCATGCCAAAATTGCTAAAATTACTTGCTTTACATTATTGGTTAGCTTCTTATCAACACGTGGAAGCCTCCCGGAAAAATCCCATGTATCATTTTGAAGAGGATAATCTATTCTTTCTCTTCTTGCAAGTGCTCTATCCAAAGTTTTATGATTTATGTCAAAATCAATACAAGTTTGTCTCATAAAGCGAGCCTTTTTCAATTGATGGCTTACTAGGGCGGTTGTAATGACTCTCCAAGCAGCTCTCTTATCTTTTTCCTTGTTATTTTTTCCAATATAATTGAGAGAAAATGTAAAAATATTTTTGACAATAATAGAATTTTTTTCGGTCTTCTTGTTCACACGAATCTTCAATTTAGAGAGCAAAGGTCTCATCATTTGCATCTTTAGCAATTGTACAAAAAGTTGGCATTGCTCAGTCAATGTCTTATCGCTAAAATATTGGTTGAAAAGTCTTGTAGCCCACAACTGAACGGTTCGTGTTGACCTCTTGCCTTCAAAATTGTTTATAATGTTCTCATCAATTTCAAGTAACCATTTAGGGGTTCTTTAGGGTCTTGAATTTGGAATATTTCTTTCTTCCACACAAAGTTCTTCATTTCTCATGTAATTTGGTGAAACATAATTTACACTTGGTTCAATATTATGTTCTACATCTTCAATTCCAACATTTTCACCTTGAACATTTTAAATATTGATTTGAATAATTTCTTTCCCAATTTCAATATCATGTTCAACATCTTCAATTCCAATATTTTGACCTTGAACATTTTCATTATCAATTTCAATATTTTCATTCCCAATTTGAATATCATGTTCAACATCTTCAATTCCAACATTTTCACCCTGAACATTTTCAATATCAATTTGAACATTTTCATTCCCAATTTCAATATAATGTTCAAAATTTTCACCTTGAACATATTCAAATTCCTCTTCACTTGAAAGACCATAGGGCTCAGGTTCACCAATATTTAACATACGTTGTCTTCTCTTCCTATTCCCTTCTCTATCTCTTTGTCTATATGCTTCAATTTTTTCTTTTGTAAGCTTTCTCTTACGTTTTTTCTTCTGACAACTACTGCTCCCCATTATACCTCATAAAAGATGATAAAAAATCATTGCTTATGACAAATTTGAGTAGAAGATGCTCCAAAAAGTTGATCTTTGTCTCTTCTTGTCTAAAAGTGTCTGTTTGTCACCTGCAAAGCCTACAAACATAATGTAGGGTTCATTGGGATTTTATATGGCCCACAAATCTAATATTGGATAAAATCTGATATCTGATTTGAATTTTTTTTTTTTTTTGTAATGACAGGATTTTAATGCTACAAATCAAATATCTGATTTGAATTGGATATCCGACTTGTGCACACATAGACCTAAGAGTAATTAGGAGGTGGAGGGTGGGAAAGAGAGACAGAGTAGAGGGTAGAGGGAAAGGGAGGGAGAGGGGGGAAGGGGAGACAGAGACAAAGACAGAGAGGGGG
>VDFB02058242.1:513143288-513185671 GCA_007258455.2 Sequoia sempervirens | reverse complement strand
GGAGGAATTCTCACATGAGGATTTAGAGGAGAATGAGTTGGATGACTATGAGGTTGAACAAGGGAAATATGGAGAAGACTTTGAGGAGGAGGAGGAAGGAAAAAAAAAAGGAAGACAAAAGAAAGGCGAAAAACAAAGAAGATAATGTTGAAGAAGGTGAGGAAGACGAAGATGAGGAGAACGATATGTGTGAGGAGAATATTTTTGTGAATTATTTTCCAAGTAAAGAGGGTGGTGAGGAAAGAGTTTATGGTAGGACTTCTTCTCTAGGTACAAAGGTGGGTGAGGAAATAGTTTAGTGACAACTTTAAGAAACTGCCCTTAAAAAAAGATATAAAATCTTGGTGAATCTTTCCCTTTTTTAGGAAAATATATTAATTTCTATTGGCGAATCTTTTCTTTTTTTCGAAAAAAATAATTTAATTGGCAATTTTTTTTACATTACTAAAATTTTATAGAAAGTTTTGGAAAATCTTGAAAAAAATAAGAAAATGCATTAATTATGAAGGAGAATCCATCCAATCTAAAAATAATTCTCATGGAAAAGTAGGGGCCCAAGGGTGGAAATTATCGTTGGGTTTAAGGGGTAGACTATAATATTACTTGCCACCATTGTTTTAAAATATAATATAATGGCCCTCATTGTATTTTGCAAGGTAAAATGTACCCATAATTTGTAATTCTCATGGGGCTCAGAATTTCTTTTAGATCATTGATCTAACAACCCTCATTGTACTCTACGAGGTAAAATGTACCCACAATCAATAATGCTCATGAGACCCAAAATTTTGGGCCCCATGAGCATTATAAATTGTGGGTACATTTTACCTCATGGAATACAACAAGGGCCATTGTATTATATTATAAATCAATAGTGGAAACTAAAGATTAGAAATATGCTCCTAAAGAAACTAATAATTAAGATATACTATCATTGGCCCGAATTAATATAGATTTCTACTATAATTTATAAAATTTAGGAAAATTTGATCTAATCATGTATCAAATATTGTGGTGAATTTTTGAGTTTATTTTTTTAATAAAATAAATTCTTTGGCGATTTAAATATGACTATAATAAAATTTTGTAAAACTGTGGCGATTCAAATCACATTATAGCTCAAACTATAAGCCAATTTTGGATTCCCAAATTTCAACTATTAGCCAATTAGCGAATATTAGCCACTAAAAAAATCACTAAAATAGTTGTTGATAGGGAATATGGTTATGACAATAACTTGGACACTCTAGGCACTATCAAAATTGAATTGACCAATCTTCATATTAGAATAAGGTAGATGGAGCAAAAGTTGGAAGGAAACAATTTGCATGAGAAAATGATGATGGAAACTTCCCTTGGAAAACTTATTTTTGTTACTAATGAAGAAGGTTGTGATGGTAATAATGTTTAGCTATTGAAAAATTAAAAACAAAAGAAGTAGGTAAACAAAACGCCACTAAGGGGGTGATAAACAACAAAGACGTAATGCACAATCAAGAGAAAAATTCTTGGGAGGTGTCTCTTGACTCCCTATTAGAAGATTGGAACCTCATTTGTCAATGTTATTTCTGGCTCTTTGGAGTCATTTTCAGTTAGGTTAGTTGTTTTTTGGTTTGGTGGTGTTGATGTTTGTTGGGTTTTTGTGCAATCATGCATTCTTGCATTCTGTCCTATTGATTTAAGTTTTTATTTTAAGTTGTTTTTTTTATGAACTTATGGGATTATGGAACTTTCCTTGCTAATCTAATAAAATACAACAAGTCTTCTATTTTATATTATATTAAAGTATAAGATCTATGAGTACGTCATTAATGAATATATCTATTTTTTGACAATATGTAATGGACCATAATGAATATTTTATGGTATTTGAACTTTATAAAGTGTAATTAGTGGAGTGCAAGGTGGAGGAGGAGGTGTAGCATTAATTACAACTACTCACACAAAGGCATGTCTATGCACATCATCCACATTATCCTTCTCATGTATTCTAGTATCATCCTCCAAATTATTTGTATGATCTAGAAAGGGGTTTGTGTAAATTTTTAATTTGATTTATAGGTACACCCAAATAATTTTCATTATTATTAACACCTTCAACATGAATCATTTTTTAATATGAGGTCTTGCACCTTGTTCTTGAGGCCCATGTATGATTGAGTATGATGACTTCTTACTATATGTAGGTTGAAAATGTCATTATATGACCTAATAAGTGCTTTGTTGGGATCTAGTGGATATATCAAAAGAAGAGTAATCAAATTAGGCTCAATGATTAGTATTTGAAGAACACCATCCAAAGATTCTCATAGTTTTGTGAACTTTCTAGGAGTGATTAGTTTAAATGAAGGAAAATTAGAAGTAATAACAACTTGATTAACATTACCCTTTATATCATTACCCTTCAAAAAATATTTGATTTTTAAAAATTACAAGGTTAAGATGATAGAGATGACACATATCTCAATGTATTTGATTCTAAGCATTTGGCCTCAAGATTCTTCAAGTGTGTATGTATATCTAGAAAAGAGAGGAATCTACTTACACACATTATTCTTAGTAATTAAAAGTAGTGCCTCAAAATCTATAATTTGTAACTCATCATCATTAAATTAGTACTTTAGTTTACCAAAAAAATATTGAAACTTTTAGAAAACATATCATGGATAAGCTCATGACTTTAGTGGGTGCACTTATTAAGATCATTCATTGTTATCTTCAAATTCATATTGATGTGAAAATGCCTTAGAAATATAGTGGTTAAATCATGAATGGATTTTATTGAACTAGGATATAATGAATAAAATCATTGAATAGCATAATCCTTTAAGGTTTGTAGAAACAATTGTGAAGAGCTTATCATCATTTGCATAATCTATGCAAGCAACGATAAAAAGATTGTTTATGAACACTTGGGTCTCTTTTCCTTTATAGAGTTTAAATATAGGGGCAACAAACTCAACATGAAATAGATATGTAATTGCCTCAAATGATAATGCATGTGCTATGGTGGGTTACACACAATAGAATCATTCTTATTGTTGCTAATTTCCTTCTTAAGAATGGCCATCTCTTGTATGCATGTGATACAATGGAGTAAGTATAATTAGGTTGTGAGAAAAGAGGTGAGTTAATGGCTATGGATGGATGAATCACATTATGAGAAATGTTAATCATTAGGTGGGACGGAAAATTAGCATGAATCATGGGTTGGGAGGGAGGAATAGTATGTGATTGATAGGAATAGATGGTGTAACACTAGTGGCTATGTGGGTAGAAAGTAATAAATGGGACACTAGAGGGAATATATGCACTAAAAGATGCTATGGTTGGTGGAGTAAAGTTGGGAGGTAGGTTGTGTTAAGGGATAAAGTTTTAGAGTGAAATATAGAGGGAGGATGGGTGGTAGTAGGGGCTACACCGAGGTAACAATGATGCTCATAAGAGTATAAGAGGTAGTTTTAGAGCTAGGATTTTGAGAAGAAGATATGTAGGGTGATACACCATTAGAAGAGGCCAATAAAAATCCAAGATTGTTTAAAATATTTGTGTATATTTGTAAAATTACACCCCTTGCAATTTCACATACATTCTTGCATCTGCTTTGGTGTCCATTCCCCTAGCATCTTGAGTAGGCTCATTTTAGCCCCTGCATCAACCTTTTTCCCTTCTCAGGATGCTCTAGCACCCCTTTTTAGCAACTACCATCGTGCATCAACTTTGCGTCAAACCTTATGCTTTTCTTGTTCTCATCGTTTCGTAGCATGATGTGTTTGGACACTAGCGTGCCACATAGATGTCTGCGTGCCATGCTAGTGTCCTGTGACCTTTCAACGTTCAAACGACCGTTTTCGAGCATGTTTGCCACTTGTCATCTGCTTTGGTCGATGGTAACAACTCGAGATTCCTTGTAACCACCCGAGAAGCTTCATTTTGCTTCTCTTCTCTCCTTAAATTCCATCTCTTCAATTAATATTGGGTCTTCCTTTGCTCTAGATTCATTCCAACTTCATTCTAGCTTCTTTCCAGCTTTGGCTCTTGCAATCTCTCTTGCTCTCTTGTTTGCACAACTCTTTATAGCTTGTTACAACCACTTCAAGCACTCTCAAGCTCTCTTAGCAACACTCTTTGTAGCTCTCTTGGCTCTCACATCTATCTCCCTTCCCTTATGCTTGTGAGCATCTTGGGACTCTATATCCCTTATCTATTGCATCCTTACTTCGTGATACGGGTTCTCCTCCTTGAGCGGGGATTACTTTTATCACCTCTTTTGTGATACGAGTTCTCCTCCTCGAGCGGGGTTTACTTTTATCACTTATACTTGGTGGTGCGGGTTCTACTCCTGAAGCGGGTTTTGCTTTCACCACACGCTTTGTCTATTTTGGTTCATTTCTCTCTTTCTATCTGGTTGTCCGTGGAGGTGGGAACACCAAAACGAGGGTTTGAATGAGGCAAACCCCTATACAACCCCAACACTTTCTCTAGATGTTACGCTTGTAGGTATTGAAGACATTCATGTGCCGGAGGCTTCATCACTTGCATGGCTGTGAGCATTTCCTTTATTCTCCATCTCTTTATCATTTCTATTCACTTCATTTCATTTCTATCACTCTCTGTTACTTTCTCACATTCTGTAAGTTCTTAGCAATAATCTTGCTAGTAGTCATTTAACTATTTTATGTGATAAATTCGCTTTCTAGTCTGTACGTACGCTAGCGTGCTAGAGAGACGCCAACGTGCCACGTTGTCATCCTAGACCCGCGCTGCTGTCCTTTGGTCGAGAGCCTGTCAGTTTGTCTAAAAAACCTTCATGACCTGCTCTTTCTGATCCTAGAACTCTCGCCGCTGTTCCTTGAGGTAGTTTAAGGTAGTTTGCCCTGTGAGGCTCTCTGAATGAAGAGAACTCGTGAGTAGCGAATCCTCCTTCTCTACATTTTGGTGAACTCGACGTTGAGAGGAGTATTTTTCAAAAACTAGGAATTTATTTACCCTTACTTGTAGGGTCATAACTTTTGACTCGGTGCTCGGAATTCAGAACCGTTTGCACCGTTAGAAAGGTCTCTAAGAGGACTAGTTTATTCCCTAAAATACAGTGCCTTTGACAACTGAATTTTAGGGATTGACACAAGTTCCGACCCCAAATTTCGCTCTGAAGACCTCTGAAAATGTGAATTACTAGAACCTAGAAAATACTAAAAAACATGAAAATCTATATTTTTTCAATTTTTCTTAGTTCTATCATCAAAATGAATTTAATATCCTCTTTTATTAGTTTAGTTTCTGATCTTATTCAAAATGTTAATGATGTTCCATTTCATGCATGTGATGGTGACTTGGCTTTGCCCATGTCACTCGGTATCTTTGATCCTTCTCATAAAATTCCTTGTGTCGGAGGATATTTTATTGCAAGAAGATGAAATCATTGATACCTTTCTTAATATTACTCTACCTTCTCTCCATTCCAATGCACTCTCTTTTAGAGATGTTGCATTGGTGAATGATGAATCTCATATTTGTTTTGATGCGCTCTCCTCTAGAGATGATGCATTAGCGCATGATGAATCTCCTTCCACATTTGATCTTGTTTGGATCGATGTTGAGAATATCTTCAAATAAGTACTCCACTAGTTGTGATGAGTCTGTAAATGTAATCTATGTCTCTGCTGCCCCTCAAAGGCCTAAGAATCTTGTCATTTATGTTACCCTGACTAGTCCTCCTAAAAGGATTTGTTCTATTGATGGTGTTCCATTTGATAGTGAATCTCCTGATATTCCTATGGCTCCCTCTTATAAAGCGAAAACCCATACTTATGAGAATAGAATGAATAAACAACCAAGCCTTCTTTAAGCTCCTAAACCTACAACTGAAGCACCTAGTGATTGCGATCTTGTTGAGCAATCTAGGGTTACTTCGACCAAGATCTCACTATGGGACTTGCTTCAGTCTACTCCGGTTTATCAAGGTATGCTTCAAGAAGCCTTGCAAAAGATCCTCTTGCCTTCTTTCACTAGGCCGACGGATGCTAATGCGTTGATGGCATATATTCATGCAGATTCTCTGAATATTACGTTCTATTCGTAGGAACTCCCGCCTCTGGAAGTACAAAAGCAAGAGGACCCTTTAATGATCATAGTTAACATTAGTAATATCATCATTAGATGTACTCTCATTGACGTTGGTTTAGCGCTCAATGTATGTAGCATCGATCTATTACTTAAGATTAATATTGATTCATCTTCCCTTAATGCTTCTTTTGTTGGCATTCATGGGTTCGATAACGTTGGTTGACAAGCCCTAGGCATGATAGTTTTGCCTTTGAGGTTGGAACCTGTTACCGTACCCACCCTTGTATATGTTATGTTAGAAAAGTTACCTTATAACCTTCTTCTTGGTAGACTGTGGATTCATGCTATGGGTGCAGTCCCATCTACCTTGCATAAATCTATTAAGTTTTTTTGTAACAATAAAGTAGTCACAGTCAAGGCTGACTCTGAGGCTATGCACTTATGTGAAATGGTAGATGTTGGTCAAGTTTCGGCTATGCCTACTCTTATTCCTTCAATATCTTACAATGTGTCGATGTCTACTCCAACAATACCTACTACAAAGGATGCTCTTAAGACAAATATCCCTGAAGAAGATCCTTCTAAAGCAAGAAATCCTAAGTCTATTCCTTCTCAAGAAAACACGTCTCGGCGATGATTGGGGTTCTCTAGACTTTACAGATTCCTTCATTTAGGAATATAAAGTTGACCCAATCCACTTGAGCCTTCCAATAACATCATCCACACCCGTTATCAAAGATGATTATTCTTCTCTATCACGGGGTAGTGTGAACATAAATTGTAATGTTCTTAGTATTGATTCTCCTTCTGAGGAAGATGATTATGCTTTTGCTAAAGAGGATAATGTTGGTAGTCTTGTTAATAAGGATGATGGTGATCCCATAGAGGAGCATAATCCCCCTTGCTGGAACAATGCTCTCTATGAAGGTCCTCCTCCTCAAGATTTTCAAACACGTTATGGCCTTGGCTTTAGGCTTGCCTCTAAATACGACTATGGGCATAAAGGTTGTGGGCGTAATGAATAAGGCATTTAGGTCCCTATAGAATTCACACCTTGTAAGCATAATTTGGGGCTTGGTTTCTCGAATGAACAATCTCAATGGAAGCCATGGTTGAGTGACATGAATTCTTCTCAACCTCATTCTGTTAAAAAGATTCATCTGCCCTTGTCTTCTATCTTTGTGTCTTCTTCTTCTTGTGAGGAGTCAAAAATTTCTCCACAAAAGAAAGGGTTGCTTCCTACTCATTCTTTATCTGAGCAAGAGCGTATCTTGTTGCCGCTTCTCAAAGCTCGCTTGATCACTCTTCCTTCTCCTACACGTAAGAACTTTCACGAGCGTGACAAAGAAAACATTATTTCTTTGCATACCATCGAGTGCTTGGCCATTCCACTAGTGAATGTTGTTGGAGTGAAGAAGACACTGAGACGGGGGGGTGAATCAGTGTCTTAGACAAATTTTAACTTTTTCCTTGAAAAAATAATTGAATAATTTATGCTCTTAATATTTCAATGATAAATACATTCATGACTTGAATGCAATCATTAAAGAACTGAAATAAGAAATATTAAAGCAAACCAAAGATCATCACAATCTTGAAACATTATCACAACAAAGCAATGAGACCATAACACAAAGAATTTGACAAGTGGAAAACCCTCTAGGGGTAGAAAAACCACTCCAGAAATGATGCCTCACTGCCTTAATCTGAAAACTTTCTGTTTACAATGCCTCATTGGAAATACTATCTCACTGATAGATTTCAAATGCCTCACTCGCAATAAAACAATGCCTCACTGGTAGTACTATCTCATTGATAGATTTCAAATGCCTCACTGGCAATAAAACAATGCCAAGAATGCCTCACTCGCAATGATAACTTGTGCCTCACTAGCATATTTTAATCACAAACAATAGAGAAAGTAAGATACAAAGGGTTACTTTGTTTCACTGTATAACCATCACTTTCAGAAAACCAATACATTAATATCCTGAAAACTCAAAATGGGAGTCTTCAAAATATTAAATGTATTTTACAACTTTTACAAGACAAATTGATGCATTCTATCCAGGAATGACCACTCTATCATAGTATATGATATTGCAACAGAATCATCAATCAGAACAATGCCAAATCACTATTTTTATAATACCCAAAAATGATATTGACTTCTACCATCTATCAACAAAATAACTTAAAATTCCATAACTTTTTTTGACCTCGTGTTTTGCTGTTTTACCAAACATAAATTGTTGTCAATTCAATGAACATTATGCATTGTAGGCGTTTGTAATATGCTCTTATATACAAGGTCGAAATTGTGCCCTAGCAATGGAGTTTTTTTTTTTAGACACAAAACAATAAGCCCGCATATATAAAGAATAAGAGATTCTATGCGACACCATAATGGACATGAAGACCACAAAAAATAAAAAACTTTGTGCTTCAAAGTAAGAATACTTGGTTGAGCAACAATGTTACCGAAATGAAGTATGGAAGTCGACCAATTGAACTTTTTGTGCCTGAAACCCATTTTTCTTCCATTGTTAAACCACCTGAAGCTGAGCATTGTCTTTTCAAGCACCACCGACACATCATTCTTCAACTGCCTGCAAACCCTAACCTTCCTCGTGCTCTTTATCAAAAGTGTGTTCAAGAAGCTTCAAACATGTGTAAAAACGAAAGAATGAAATATCATTGTGTCAGTTTCCTTAATGTCTTGTAAATGCATTATGGTGTCGATCCCCAATAATATTTACTTTGCAAACTATTGTATCGGCCTTGTCAATGTGTTCACCACTTAAATTTCCTTGTGAACAACATAACCACCAAGTGGTAAATATATACCAAGATAAGCACCATTCTTATGCCTTTAATTTTATAATAATGCTTGATAATGTCAACCCTTATGAACAATAAGTTATTAAAAACTTATTCATCTCGTGCCAACTAAATGTCTAATGTTTTGCCATTAGAAATAGTGACAAAACATTAATCGTTATATGACAGGTATGAATAATATCTCAATACCTTATGAAAGATAAGATTGAACATAAACCAAGATCTTTAGCATATGACTAGAAAATTATTACAACATGAAAGATAAGATTGAATCATAAACCAAGATCTTTACCATATGACTAGAAAAGTATTGCAACACATCATCCTGAACCAAAGAGCACAAGTACCATACTGAACATATATCATGATGCCATAGTACCAATTGTATCACCATTGTCAACAAGTCAATAGCAAATATAATGTCATCAAGAACATAAACACCAATCTGCTATAGTCACCAACCTTCCATCAAGAACATCTTAATCTAAAAGGTGCATTCACAACAAGTACTAAATCAAATACAAAAATACCATGTTGTCTGAACCGTGCCAAGAATCTGATTTCTTTGTGTCTTTGACATCAAAGGCAACAACTGTGAGAGCCAAAAAAACTCCCCCTTTGGCCTTGATGGCAAAACACCAAAGTTCTCTCCCCCTTTTTGCATCAAGAGACAGAGGGCTGCATAAAAATAGATGAAGCAAATGTAACATAGTCACTATATGTGCACCAAATTGTGCAAAAGTCCTGTAAAGATACACGTCCAATAGAGGATATATATGAAGATTGTAACAATCAATATATGGTTACCAAAAATCTGTAAACACAAATGTAGAGTCACCAAATCCTTGCAATTGAACACAAATCATGGAACAACAACATTCCAAGAATATACCCATGATATATAGCAACAAAGACAATACAAGAGTAATTATGATATCCATCATGAAGGGCATCAACTACTGGTTGCCTCATGAAAATCTGATCAACACAAAGTAAGTATCAAGATAATAACAAAAAATAATCAGCATGAAGAGTTGTCCCTGCTATCTCTAATGAAATATAAATGCCACAAATCTGTATGCCACTGACATGAGATCATGATCACTTGTCAAAGAGAATCATAATGAACCAATTCAAACTGAATATTAGTCATATATGTGAGATCACTATGACACCAATATACCAATCAACCAAATCATGCACTGTGAATCACCAAATATACCTGCCCAAGAGTTCTAACAAAAATATTAGTCCAATATTTGTATGTATCAAACAAGTAGATGCCACTGTTATACCAAATAAGTATCACTATTCTGACAAAATAAAATCAACCTGCTAATGCCAAAGTACCATATCAAGCGCCACTGTAACAGTGAAACCAATACATTGTCAAGAAGAAGAGCCAATTTAATCTGAAAACACCTGAATAACCCTGCCAACTGTCATTGTAATCAAGATATAACAACATTGGAAATGCATCAAATAAGATATGCAAATGGCAAAGCAGATCACTATCATGACAATTAGCCAATCTGATGATGTTAAACAAATAAACGAATTTCATGATGTATACCATGAGTGCCATACCAAGTGTGCCATATACTTGTGATCATGTCAATCACCAACAACCATAAACCTGTGATACCAAAATACCAAATTGATGATCCTTGTGTGGCTTGTCATCAAGGATAACAACTAAGGGTGCAACAAACTCCCCCCATCTGAATGCACAAGGGCAACAATTGAAATCACTAATCATTGTTCGATGAAATGTTATTATTAAACACTGTACCATCTCCTACCTTTGTCTTGTCAAGACCTTTCAATGCCACTGTCCTCTAATTCATTGTTGCAGACCTAGAGCCTTGTCAAAAAACTATTTCACTATTAGCACAACACTAAAACACTATGATTTAAAAGACCAAGTCCACAAAAAACTTGTCACAATCTATCATGAGCATTATTGACTATATTAGTTTGAAAAACCATTGCCACCAATTACTAGCACTGGACATGTAAATCACTTCCACCCAGTGACAAACCTTTAGTCTGAAACAACATCAACTGTGAATGGTAAACGAATTCATCTATTAACAGAAAAAAGAAGATTACAATATATAGGAATGGAAGTCTATTGTAGATGTTAAATATCTACCTACCTACTACCTACTAGAAATTGTAGACAACAGTTACATACCTAAACTAAATAAATACATTAATATATTGACCATTAACATAAGAATATAATATTCTAACACAATACAAAATGATATTGACCATTAATAAACAAACTTAAATAAATATTCTAACACCCTCCCTTAATGGTCAATCCGTCAACAACACCAAGTTGCCCCCAGAATTTGACAAACTTATATGAGCTTAGAGACTTGGTGAGAATGTCTGCAGTCTGATCCGTGGTCGGAACATACTGCAGTTGAATTGATCCATCTTCTACTAGCTTGCGGATGTAGTGACAATGAAGCTCGACATGCTTGGTACGTTCATGGAAGAGTGGATTTTTGGCCAGTTTGAGCACCCCTTGATTATCAGTGTACAAGGGTGAAGGTCCTGCTTGTGACATGTGCATGTCAGAAAGCATCTTGCGGAGCCAAACTGCCTTACATGCTGCTTTAACTGCTCCTCGATATTCAACTTCAGTCGAGGAAAGAGCCATTGCCCGCTGCTTCTTGTTGGTCCATGTTACAACACCTGTACCCAAACTGAATACATATCCAGAAGTGGATTTTCTGTCATCCACTGAACCTGCCCAATGTGAATCTATATAACCAATCAGCTTTGGATCCTTGCATCTGCCATACAAAATGGCATAATCTGAACTGCCCTTAACATATCTCAGCACTCGCTTCACTGTAATTCAATGATCAGCTTTTGGAGCTGTCATGAAGCGAGAAATGTAGCTCACTGTAAAACTGATGTTAGGTCTAGTGGCAGTGAGGTAGATGAGACTGCCCACTAGTTGCCTGAATGTCGTTTCATCGACTGGAGGTGAATAAGAGTTGGTTGACAACTTCAACCCCTTCTCCATAGGTGTAGAGGAGGGTTTGCAGTCCTGCATCTAAAATTTCTCAAGCAGACTTCTGGCATATTTAGATTGAGAGATAAAGATGCTACCAACGGTCTGCCAAACCTCAATACCCAAACAATAATGGAGAAGCCCTAGATCTGTCATGTCAAAAGCCTGGCACAAATCCTTTTTGATTGCTGCAATCAAATGTGTTGAACTGCCAGTAATGATCAAGTCATCAACATAGATAACAAGAAACAAAATATCATCACCAAAGTGTTTAACATACAGATTACTGTCAGAAGGGCTGCGCTGAAAACCATGATCAACCAAGTACTGATCAATCTTGATGTACCATGCAAGGGGAGCCTGTTTCAATCCATAGAGTGCTTTCACGAGCCTACATGCCTGATGCTCTTTGCTAGCAACCTTGAAACTAGGAGGTTGCTTCATGTAGACTTCTTCCTGCAACTCACCATTAAGGAAGGCACTCTTGACATCCATCTGATGAACTGTCCATCCAAATTGGGCTGCAATAGTGAGAAGAAGACGAAATGTGCTCATCTTGGCAGTAGGAGAAAAAGTCTCCTTGTAGTCAATGCCCTCCTACTGTGTGAATCCTCGAGCAACTAATCTGGCCTTGTATTTATCTAGAGTACCATCAACATGATACTTGACCTTATAAACCCATTTGAAACTGATAGGTTTCTTCCCAGGAGGAAGATTAGAAAGAACCCAAGTGTGATTCTTCAAAAGACTACGATATTTGATCTACATAGCCTTTTCCCACTTTGGAATTCCTTTAGCCTCTGAGTATGTATGAGGCTCATAGATGCTGTGGATGTTGGCCATAAGAGCAAAATTGGTTGTGTTTTGCTGCTTTCTCTTTCTGCGAGTTGATCTACCCTCAATGAGTTCATCATCGTGGAGATCTCCGATAGTCTTGAGCCACCACTTAGGTCGATGAGTAGAAGTACCAACATCTAGAATAGGAGAAACAACATCCCTTGGGATTTCTAGAACAAAATCATTTGGATGTGAGTCCTAAGGAAAATCAGGTGGTGCAAGATCATGATCAGTAGACTCCTCATCTTTAGAGTCAGAATGCTCTGAAGCCCTCCCATCAGGGGAACCAAGAGGAAGACGAACACCCTTATCATAAACCTTCATAGGCTGATTTGCAGGACTGGTAGTAGGAACAAATGGACCAATAGTCTCATCAATCACAACATCGCGACTAAATATGAGACGATCTATCTCGACGTCAATCAACTTGTATGCCTTGTGATTGTCGCTGTAACCAGTAAACATAAGTGTCTAGCTCTTGGAGTCGAACTTGGCATGGTTAGCATCTGAAATCCATACATGAGCTATAGAACCAAAGACTTTCAGATGGCCCACCTTAGGCTTATGTCTTGACCAGGCTTCTTCTGGAGTCATCTTTTCAACGGCCTGTATAGGTGACCGATTTAAGAGATAGACTGCAGTGTAGACTGCTTTAGCCCAATATTTCTTAGGTACATTTTTGTACTCCAACATAGAATGAGCCATTTCGGTAATGGTGCAATTCCTACGTTCAACGACACCATTCTGCTGAGGGGTGTATGGTGTGGTAAGTTGGCGCTTAATGCCCTGTGTAACGCAAAAAGAAGAGAAGTCAGTTGAACAAAACTCCCCCCCATTATCTGACCTTAGAGTGACAATCTAAGAACCTAATTCCTTCTCAACTAAGGCCTTAAACTACTGAAATGTACTAAACACATCTGATTTATGTTTCAAGAAATACACCCACATTTTTTGATTGAAATCATCAATGAATAATAAAAAGTACCTGGACCCAGTAACAGATGGAGTGTTCATTGGTCCACATACATCAGCGTGAACCAATTGAAGTACCTTGGAGGCTTGCCAAGAATCACCATTTGAGAATGGTGTCCGATGCTGCTTCCCAGCTTGACAGGCTCCACAAACTCCATGATTTTGAGTTCGGATCTCAGGTAGACCAGCAACCAAACCCTCCCGCGACAATTGAGAGAGGTAGTGCACATTCAAGTGCCCATAACGCTGATGCCAAAGTTTGCTGATGGTTGTACTCCTGGTAGCTAGAGCGTCCTCTTGAGAATCATCGAAATCAACAAGTCTATACAGACCATGATCCTTAAGTCCCATAGCGATTGTAGTACAAGTCTCCCTATCAACAATGCTACAGGTGGACAAACTAAAGACAACATCCAATTGGGGAGAATGTTGCATGATTTGACTGACTGAGAGAAGGTTATGTTCCATGCCTGGAACATAGTAGACATCAAGAAAGAGTAAATTTCTTCCTCCTGAGTGAATCTAGACAGTGCCCTTACCAGCAATTGTGTACTCTTCACCTCCTCCAAAAATGACAGAATCAGAGAATGGTTCAAATTTTGTGAGCCAATCCCAACGATGAGTAAAATGTCACGAAGCCCTGGAATCAATATACCAGGCAAAAGATTGTACTGGATATGTTGTTTGCTTGGCCATAAACGCATATAATGTAGATTCTTTTTGCTTAGTGTGCTCTGCAACATTTTCCTTTTGTTGAGACCCTCCCCGCTTCTTTTGTTCAGAAGCCAATCGAATTTGACAATCAACCTTCATGTGACCATACTTATGGCAATAATTGCACTAAACGTTCTTTTTCTTCTTGCTGTCCTGAGAAGAACCAGAGCTTTTCGGCTGAGATGTTTGTGCCTTCCCTTTGTTCTTAGCAGAAGATTTGGTAGAGAATGCTTGCTCTATGGAGATGGAACTGGTACTGCTTCCAAACTGCTGTCTCCAGCGATCCTGCTACAAGAGGATAGTACACATCTCCGAAAACTTTAGATCAACATTAGCAGATGTAATGTTGAGAGTCTTGATGAAATGTTCATAAGACTTAGGCAAACTTTTCAAAGTAATGATGACCATGTCCTCTTCTTCCATTGTTCGTCCAGTTGCCTCCAACTAGTCACGAATTTCCTTTATCTTTGTCAGATGCTCCTGGAGAGGGGTCTTCTCGTCCATCATTATTGAAAAGAGCATTTTCTTAAGAAAGAACACATGACTCTTATCTGACGTTTCATGGAGATCCTTCAGATACATCCAGACCTCAGCAGCTGTTTTGCCTGACGACACTTGTGGTAGCTGGTCATCAGTGATTGAAAGCTTGATGAGCATGACAATTTCTCGGTTGCGTTCATCCCATTTGTCCTGATCCTTTCTGGCTACAATGGAATGGGTTGAGTTCCCCAAAACGACCTGATCGAGACATCGATATTCAAAGATCGTAATCATGCATTGTTTCTAGGCATTGTAATTCTTCTTGTTGAACTTCTAACTACTTTCGAGCATTATATTTGTCAGAGATGCCATCACATACCCTGAGGTCAAACTGGTGAAGGCAAAAAATGAAAACATAAACAACACAAATTCAAAGAAGAAACCCTAACACATATTTCGAGGCACTTTGAAGACAAAACCCAGAAGATCTGAAGAGTACCTAGAAATTGATGTTGAAAACCCATAATTTTTTTTGAATACCCAGAAAAATTCGTCAGCACCCACTTGCACAAATTTTGAGGCACAAACTTTGAGACACCTAGAAAAATTTAACGACAACCCAGTTGAGATCTTGAAAAACCCACTAGGAATTTGAAATCAATTTTTTTTTCTACTACAGATGAAGGAGATAATCTCAAAACCCTAGTTAGCTCTTTTTAAAAAACCATGATTTTCAGAAAGATGGAGAAAAACGCAGGGAAAATGTACTAAAAATCGCGTCCACCAAAGAGAGAAGTCATGCCAGTAGGAAGAGAAGGTCGCACCTAGAAAGATGAAAAACGCGGGTCAAAGATTAGACAAAATAATGTCCAGAACAAGAAGACAGCGCGCGCCTAGATGTGGAGTAAAAAATACGTCTTCAAAAGAGAGAAACACAAGCAAATTGAGGGTCTAAAAAACTCCAGTCGGCTCCCAAAAAATAGCATGTCTAAACCAGTTGAAAATCACATCATAGAAGAAGCAAAGCAGCCGAAAATTTGCAAAGAGGTCGCGCCCAACAGAAATGTGACACACAGAAGTCTCGCGCAACAATGAAGGTCACAGATTGAGAAAGGAGGTCGCCCAGAAATCGCGGCCTGATACAGGAAAAATTTGTGGCTTTAGAACACACGAAAAAGAAACCCTCAGTTTTTCGCCTTCAAAAGAGCCACGAATTTGCAAAAAGAGAGTTACGATTTTCAATGAGGAATACTCACGAAAATCATACACATAAACCCTCAATTTTTAGACCAGGAAACCTGATTTTTTTATTCAAGAAAAAATTTAGTTATCAGTTATCAAGCTCTGATACCATGTGAATGGTAAAAGCATTCATCTATTAATAGAAAAAAGAAGATTACAATATATAGGAATGGAGGTCTACTGTAGATATTAAATATCTACCTACCTGCTACCTACTAGAAATTGTAGACAACAGTTACATACCTAAACTAAATAAATACATTAATATATTGACCATTCACATAAGAATATAATATTCTAACACAATACAAAATGATATTGACCATTAATAAACAAACTTAAATAAATATTCTAACATCAACCACAAATACTTGTTTAGTACTACATATGTTATGTTATCAAACCAAAAACACCAGGATGATGAACAAGTGATGAGCAACAACAATCATGTAAACAAAATTGTCATATACAAGAGCTATCATCATCAAACAATGAAGAAGAATAAAGAGAATGCCATGACCAAATCTCTGCAAGTTCATTCTATCATACACACAACCAGCCCTGTCAAAGACTCAACATATATTCCACAATGATTAGTGACAATATCATTGTTAATGATTATAAGTTTGAGACAAAGATCCTTTTCAAAAAAGTCTGCTCCTTACTGCTTGACATCAATTTCCTTGATAATACCCTTGACACTCTACAAGTGCACCAATACCTTTCACTTTGAACATAACTGAAAAAGTGTATAGCAGTCTTCTTAACTCAGCACCAAGCATGAACCAAAGAAACAAGAGTTAACTCTTGAATCAACTCAAGACGCAACAAAAGCAACTACATAGTGCACAGTCTTACACATAGCTTCCTTGTCTTCTCTAGGGGTTGTAGGGTAAAACATTAACCTGCTGCGCCTTACCTCATGTTGGTTTTTCAAGCACTTTGTGCAGTCTCTTGTGTGGTATGCACTTCTTCTTGACTTTGTTTTCTTCTCCACACCTTCCTATGTTCTTTTTTTTGCTTGCTCAGAATATCTTCTTGCTTAGGTGATTTCAACAATTTACTTATGCAAAACATGGCTCTATGTCCAACACTGTTGCACTTATAATATATGATATTGCTAGAAGAATAATGATATTTGTTTCTTGAATTTCTATAATCATATCTTCCATGCATCCAACAATTTCTTGCTAGATGGCCAATTTTATTATAGTTATAGCAAACATTGTTATAACCTTGATTTGACAGGCTATAAGAATTATCATTAGTTCATTCAGAAACATTTTTTGTATGAAATCTACAATCTCTTACTCTATGACCATATTTATGACATGAATAACAATAACCATGAAATTGAAAATAATTATACCTTATTGAATGATTCTGCCTGATAGATGGAGGTTGTGAGTATTTGTTGGTTCTTCTACTTCTGACATCATAAACTCTCTTTCGATTTCTTATTGTCTTCACTTTTTGAAGCATGTTGTCCTTGACTATTATTCTTTTTATCATCTTGAGTAGATTCATTAGTTGATGCTTCTTTCTCTTCATTTGATCTTCTAAAGTAATCATATAGATCTATTTTCTGCATAGGGGTTCTTCTAACTTCAGAGCGTTGTCCTTTTTCATATCCCAAACCAAAATAGTTTTTGTGATTCTTTTGACTACTCAACATGTTATTTAACACATCAACACCTTTCTCAAATTTCAGAAACTTGAATTTTTCAATATCTTTCCTCAAAGTGACTATTTCACTTTCAAGCTTTTGGCATTCACTAGTTTTCACTTCCAGGTTAGATTTTGTAAAATCAACTATTCTTTTGGATTCTTGTATTTTTTTTTTAGATTAATAATAAGTTTGTTAGACTCATCAACTTGACTTTTTAAGTTAACAAGTTGATTTCTTGCCTCATCAAATTCTAACGAAACTTTTGTAAAATCTTAACATACCTTGTCTCTTGAATATTTTTCCTATCAAAGTTGGTATTCTAGTCTCTTATTCTCTTCATTTTCTACTTTTAGATAGATAATTGACTCATTTGATTTTTCAAGTTTTTCATTCAAAGAAATAATTTCAATTTCTAACTTTTTGCAATCTTCTTCCTTTTTCTCTAATTGAAATCTTACTTCCCTGTCCACCTTTCTAATACTCTTAATCTCATCAAGTGCAAAAATAAGTTCTACCTCAAAATCAATTTCTCCTTCAATATCCGAACCATTCATGTCCACCACAAATTCATCAAGTTCTATATTAGATATCTTTTCTTCTATAGACTGTGGATTTTCTTTAGGCATTTCTACTTTTGCAGGTTGTGATTTTTCTTTCTTATTCCCATTCCTTCTACTTTTTCCATATTAGACACAACACTCCAATACCAGGGACCCTTAAGCCGATTGGGCTTGTTAAATCAAGGCTTTGGGTCTGATACCACTTGTTGGAGTGAAGAAGACACTGAGAGGGTGGGGGGGGTGAATCAGTGTCTTAGACAAATTTTAACTTTTGCCTTGAATAAAGAATTGAATAATTTATGCTCTTAATATTTCAATGATAAATACATTCATGAATTGAATGCAATCATTAAAGAACTAAAATAAGAAATATTAAAGCAAACCAAAGATCATCATAGTCTTGAAACAATATCACAACAAAGCAATGAGACCATAACACAAAGAATTTGACGAATGGAAAACCCTCTAGGGGTAGAAAAACCACTCCAAAAATGATGCCTCACTGCCTTAATTTGAAAACTTTTTGTTTACAATGCCTCAGAAGCAATACTATCTCACTAATAGATTTCAAATGCCTCACTGGCAATACTATCTCACTGATAGATTTCAAATGCCTCATTGGCAATAAAACAATGCCTCACTAGCTTTTCAAGAATGCCTCACTGGCAATGATAACTTGTGCCTCACTAGCATATTTTAATCACAAACAATAGAGAAAGTAAGATACAGAGGGTTACTCTGTTTCATTGTATAACCATCACTTTTAGAAAACCAATACATTAATATCTTGAAAACTCAAAATGGGAGTTCAAAATATTAAATGTATTTTACAACTTTTACAAGACAAATTTATGCATTCTGTCCAAGAATGACTACTTTGTCATAGTATATGATATTGCAATAAAATCATCAATCAGAACAGTGCCAAATCATTGTTTTTATAATACCCCAAAATGATACTAACTTCTGCCAACTGTCAACAAAATAACTGAAAATTCCATAATTGTTTTTGATCCAATGTTCTGTTGTTTTACCAAACATAAATTGTTGTCAATTAAATGAACATTATGTATTGTATGCTTTTGTAATATGCTCTTATATACAAGGTCGACATTGTGCCCTAGCAATGGATTTTTTTTTTTTAGGCACAAAACAATAAGCTAGGGTTGACATTATCAATCATTATTATAAAATTAAAGGCATAAGAATGGTGGTTATCTTGGTATATATTCACCACTTGGTGGTTATGTTGTTCACAAGGACATTTAAGTGGTGAACACACTGACAAGGCCGATACAATAGTTTGCAAAGTAAATATTATTGGGGATCGACACCATAATGCATTTACAAGACATTAAGGAAACCGACACAATGATATTTCATTGTTTTGTTTTGTCACATGTTTGAAGCTTCTTGAACACACTTTTGATAAAGAGCACAAGGAAGGTTAGGGTTTGTAGGCAGTTGAAGAATGATGTGTTGGTGGTGCTTGAAAAGACAATGCTCAACTTTAGGTGGTTTAAATATGATTTATTTGTGTCTTTGACATCAAGGGCAACAACTGTGAGAGCCAAGGCCTTGAAGGATAAAATACAACAACTTTGTGATTCTGGGGTCATCAAACTCCCGTTTGATTGATGCACCTGCCTTTTCTTTGCATGACAAGTGATATCAAGGTTTACCTCTATCCTATATGTTCTAAGTATCTTGCATGGTTCTCCCCCCCTGTATGTTGGGGGCAGTGATAACTTGTTTGGGAGAGGTGTGTCCTTCTTAAGGACACCTTCTCTGCTCTTTGTCTTTCAAATGAAGCGTCCCTCTAGTGGACCCCCTTTCTCTTTTGAAGGGTTCCTGAGGGTCCCCCTTTGAAAGCTTTTCTCTCAAATGAATTCATTAGCATCTAGCTTGGGGGTAGCCTGACTATACCTCACTTTTCAAATAGTGCATCCCTTAAGAGGACCCATTTTCTTTTGAAGGGACCCCTTTGAAAATATTTCCAATCTATTGACAATTTGTGTGATTGTCTACTTACTTGCCTGCGTTGCCATTTTTTGACATGTTCTATCTACGGGTAAACATGTCGCTTTGCAGGTGCGCCTATGAAGCCGCTTTCCGACTCTGCAGAGTCCCTTTCCTCGAGTTTTCTCCATGTGAGAGATCCTGGGGGATACCTCCTTACAAGTCTAGGGGCTTGTAGGGCACTTCTTCCGAGCTTCCTCCATGTAAGAGATCTTGGGGGTCGCTCCCCTATAGGTCTGCGGGTCCATAGGGCACTTTTGTTGGGTTTCCTTCATGTGAGAGATCTTGGAGGACACCTTCCTTGCAGGTCCGCAGGTCTATAAGGTGCCTTTCTAGGTTTCCTTCATGTGAGAGATCTTGAAGGACACCTTCCCTGTAGGCCTGCGAGCTTGTAGGGCTATTTTTCTAGGTTTCCTTCATGTGAGAGATCTTGGAGGACACCTTCCTTGTAGGTCTGCGGGTCTGTAGGGTGCTTTTTCAAGGTTTCCTTCATGTGAGAGATCTTGGAGGACACCTCCTTGCAAGTCTGTTGGCCTGTAAGGTTCTTACATATCTAGGTTTCCTCCATGTGACAAATCTTGGGGGATGCCTACTTGCAGGTTTACGGGCCAGTGAGGCACATACATTCTTAAATTCTCTTTCTTCTCAACTTGTGTATAACGGATTGAAGATCTGCATCATCTTCATCCTAAGTTTATGCCCTTCTTCTCTTCATTTTACAATTCTTCTAAGTGTGTTATTTCTTAATTTGGGGACAATGCATAGTACTGAGACAACCTTCTACATCGAGGTCTCTTTTACTTTGCTGACTCAAATCCTATAGTTTTTAATGTCCTAACGTTGTTGTCTGGTGCAGGTTTTTCTTGTCTAATGCATTTGTCTTGCAGGTCTTCAACCTAGGGGCATGCTTCCATGGTTCAAAGAGTTCTCTACTTCCTCTACAGTATCCTTTTGGCATTATGATGTTATTTATGTTTAGTAGATTTGTTTTAGTATGCATATTAGTGTAGATTCATATGCCCACTAAAGTGGCAGAAAAATTTATAGTTGTAAAATTGCACCCCTTGCAATTTCACATACATTCTTGCATCTGCTTTGGTGTGCACTCCCCTAGCATCTTGAGTAGGCTCATTTTAGCCCTTGCATTAGCCTTTTTCCCTTCTCAGGATGCTCCAACACCCCTTTTTTGTAGCTACCCTTTTGTGCCAACTTTGTGTCAAACCTTATGCTTTTCTCGTTTTTGTCATTTCGTAGCGTGATATGTCTAGACACTAGTGTGTTGCGCAAACGTCTACGCGTTGTGCTAGCATCCTGCAATGTTTCAATGTTCAAATTACCGTTTTCGAGCATGTTTGCCACTTGTCATCTAGTTTGGTCGGTGGTAATGACTCGAGATTCCTTGTAACCACCTGGGAAGTTTCTTTTTGCTTCTCTTCTCTCCTTAAAATCCATCTCTTCAATTCATTTTGGGTCTTCCTCTGCTCTAGATTCATTCTAGCTTCATTCTAGCTTCTTTCCAGCTTTGGCTCTTGCAATCTCTCTTGCTCTTTTGTTTGCACAACTCTTTATAGCTTGTTACAACAACTTCAAACACTCTCAAGCTCTCTTAGCAACACTCTTTGTAGCCCTCTTGGCTCTCACATCTATCTCCCTTGCCTTATGCTTGCAAGCATCTTGGGATTCTATATCCCTTATCTATTGCATCATTACTTCATGATACAGGTTCTCTTCCTCGAGCGAGGATTACTTTTATCACCTCTTTTGTGATTCAGGTTCTCCTCCTCAAGTAGGGTTTTACTTTATCACTTATACTTGGTTGTGCGGGTTCTACTCCTGAAGAAGGTTTTACTTTCACCACACGCTTTGTCCATTTTGGTTCATTTCTCTCTTTCTATTTGGTTGTCTGTGGAGGTGGGAACACCAAAACAAAGAGAAGATCAAATAAGGCACTAGCAACAACCAACAACCAAAGCCATCCAAAAAATAGTAGAAAAACATCAAAACAAAAAAGCTATAACATACCAATAACAAGAGAATTACTTCAAATTTTTTAGAGTATTAGCCACCTCAATCTCTTAATTGTAGTACAGGTTAACCATATCCATCAATTCCTATTTTTCTTCTTCAAAATATTTCCTCAGACTACCCCTTGCTCTAGTACTCAAGCCTTTAGCCTCCTCTTTGGCATTCTTCTTACCCTAGCCTCCTCTTTGACACTTTTCTTACCCTTCTGCTTGGAACCCTAATCCTTCTCATACATCTCAACAAAATGCATTTGATCCTCACACAGTTGGTTTATTTTATCGAGTACCTCGAGAGAATCCTCACTTTTTTTGATAGACATATGGCTAATCTGTAAGAGCTTTTTAATATCCTCATTAGTTTCCTTGACCTTTCCCTCCAACATGCACAAGCGGCTTTCGCACCCAGCTTTGAAATTAGAAAAAGAACGTTCTAGATCCACCATCCTCTCAATGAGCAAATTTGAGGATGATCCTTTTGGCTGATTAGCCAAATTCTCCTTCAAGCCTCTAATTTTAATGTTTAACTTATTAAATTCCTTTATCACCCATTTGGAAAATTTGAAGGTACAAGTGGTGCCAGCTCTGGCCATGTCCAACAACTTGAACATAAAAGTGTTATCATCATCAAGATATAAGAAATCCTCAGAAAGAGGATTAACATTTGTAATTTTTAGCTTATCCAGGATCGGGTTCTTACCCACAGCCTCCCTCACACCCTTCTTTGTCAAAGTATCCTTAATAACCTTATCACCATCATCATTGACAACATGAGGAGTCTACCCAACAGGAGAATCTTCCATTATTACAACATTGTTAGCCATGTCCTTCACCTGTTTCATGGTTCCTCTTGTGCACCCATTCCACAACCTTTAGACTCTGACCTATGCATCTTAGCTAGTCTCTTAGAAGCCCTTCGGCGAAGCCCCAAGTATACATTATCCTCCAACTAAACCAAATTCTCTTCCTCACCCTTCCTAGAATCTTCAAAATCCCAACCATGCAACATAGCCTTCTTTTTGGTTGTCTGTCATTGAGGCCCAACTTTTTTCTACGCAGAATTACCCTCATTAGATAAGGACCCACCAAAATTTGTCTCATGAATGACCAATTTCTTGGTATGACCCTTCTTTTTCAGAGTCCCCTTCTTCCTCTTTTAGAGTGGGAGTTAGCAGGGGATGATGAGATCACAACAGTGTTTTCTTCGTCCACCTTCCACTCTTCATCCCCATCATCATCAGTATTCGAACCAAAATAAAATGAATAATCACTAATGGTCTTCTCTTTGCCCTTGACAAATTTAGCCAGTTTGTTAGATCTCACAAGCTCCATGATGAGCAAGATGAGCCCTTCATGGAGCATAGGGGTCCTTTGATTCTTGAGCTGGGAATAGACCGAAACCTCCAATGAGGAGAGGAGAAAAAATGAAAATGAAACATGCAAATCATGTATGAAATGATTGATCAGTGTGAAATGATGCCCTAAGATAGCAAAAAACTGACCATCAAGGGTTACATACCTCATGATAACTTTTGCAACATCGACCTAAATATGCTTGAGTGAAAGACAATCATAACCCCAAGAGGGAAGTTTTACTAGGTTGTCCTTCTCATTACCCTTAAATAATTGATCCATTGCACATGCACTAATAATTAATTATTATTTCCTCATGCAAAAAGCTAACTCACCCTTCTTCCCCCAAATGATTAAATAATACATTGTTATTTAATTATTCTCATTTCTCATATTCTGCTATTAATTAAGTAATTTAATATTATTTAATTAATTCATCCCCAATCATCATTTTTGACTAATTAAATAAATCATATTTATTTAATAAAGAGCTAATTTAGCCTCACTCCTCCTAGTTAATTAAATAAATATTAATTATTTAATTATGTCGCTAACTTCATTTATTCCTCTATTCTAATTAAATAATTACTAGTAGTTTAATTAAACATTCACCATCATGCATAAATTAAATGATTATCTTTATCTATTTAATTGACCTTTTCCATCATACATAAATTAAATAATTATCTTTAATTATTAATTAATCTATTCTTCCACCTCTAGATTAAATAATTACTTTAATTATTTAATCCCTCACATTCACACTTCTTCTAAATTAAGTAATTACATTAATTATTTAATTCTCCTCTTTTATCTCAAACATCATCCATTAATAAATAAACATTTTATTTATTAATCAATCTTATCTTGCACGTTCCTCCAATAATTAATTAATTATATCATGCATTATTCCCTCAAATCTTAACTGACACTATCTCTTAGACAATTGATATTAATTGACCACTATTTTGATCAATCAATTCTCTTAAGTCCTACTGACTTGGAGTCTTCTGATCAATCAATTGAATTAACACTTCAATCAATATCTCATGCAACCAATTAACTGGAATCCTACAACTAGATGCAGTCAGTTAAGTGAACAATCAATTCCTCTCACTCATTCTCAGCATTTGATAACAAATCAACACAAGTCTTAATCCAGATCGTTCATCTGAATCAATCAAATCTATAAAATAGCCCTTCATCCTTCACATTCATCTACCTAGAATTTTCATAGCTAAGTCATGTCTATTTGAGCATTCATCTTGAGCAATTGAGAGAATTTATCATAGTATCTAGGTCATCACACATCAAGCTTTTGTAAGCTATCATGGAGGATTTGTGCTCAAGCAATCCAACATTTCAACCAACACAAGCTACTCCACAATGGGATGGTAAAGATTGTTCATATTTTGGATTCATTTGTTGTTTTAATTTAATTATCTAACCCTTATTTGAATTCAAGGTTTGATTGCAATCATATCTCATTTGTATGTGTGTTCTACATCATGTTTTTGAGTTCTTTGTTTGAACTCATTGTTGAAAATCCATTCCACTTTTACCCCTTACGCTTGTGAATCATCACGTCTTTCAACAAGAAAGGGGAATAAAACAAGCTCCTTGTAAGAGCTCATATATGTCATGCTTACTCTTTTATTTGATTTTGAGATGGCAAGGCTTGAGTCTTAAATGCTACACCATGTTTAGTAGGATGTCTTTGTGCAAGCTCAATTGTGAAAAAAATCTAATAAGTGATGCACTTTGGTTGGTAGAAGTAGGCAATCCTAACAACCCTACAATTGAATATAATTAGAAGAGGAGCCACTTCAGTCCTACAAACAATCAACACCAACAATGAGAAAAGGGGTCCCTTGTTGCATGATAGTTTTTTGTTCTAAAAAATGTGATCAACACTTATAGAAGAATCAATATTTGTCTATTCTCTATGGCTTTGACATTAACTTTCACAAAAAAAAGTAAGGAAATAAATAAAATAAAAAAGACTAAGCCTCTAAATTGTGCTTTGAATTCAACCCTAAAACAATACAAAATTAAGAAAGCTTCATGATCAATGTTGAACATAAACTAACACTAAAAAATGGTTAATATTTATAAGTTTCTATAATACATATTAGTGAATTTGTAATGTGTGGAGAAATTGTAAATATCAATATTGTTAATTAATGAGATTTACTTCAATTTATTTTTCATTAAATGTGCAAAATATGAGCACATTTTTTTTTTAGAATATTTCTATATTGAAATTGCAATTAAAAAAATATTAAACCTTGTTGTCAATTTCACTATGGGTATCTACCATTATAAATTTTATTATTTGTTGTCCTTTGATTTCCCTATCCATATTTATCAAGATTATATTCAAATAATGCAGAGTTATTAATTTTTTAGTTAAAAAAGAACCCAAAATAAATCCAAAACATTTAATCAATAAATTTAAGATAAATGATATATTTATCATTTTAAATAATATCTTAATATTTTTCACTAGATAATATATAATTTTTATTTTTTAACTTAAAAAATATATATTTTCTATTCAATATAATAAAATAAATCAAAAATAATAATTAGATATGCAATTCTCATTACAATAATATATAATCTTATTATTATTTAATTTATTTTTTGCGAAAGATTTTATCCCATGTGAAAATGAAAAGAATACGAACATATAAAGAAATCACTCATTGATTTTTTAGCTATCGACAAAGAACTTCGAAGATATCGCCAATAATCACTCATTGATGTTTTAAAGTTCTGTCCACTCCAGCAGGTATCATTAAATATGAGGAGACGTTAACATGACTGATGGGATTAAAAAACGACAAAAACTAGACAAGATTGGATTGGAAGCAGCTGTAAACTGGGGGAAACAGCAGTAGAGGGTAAGTAACGTACCTCAGTCTCTTTCTGCATGCTTTTCTATATTAAGTGCTATCTATGCTTCCATTCAGCCTAGCCATTATTTCAGGATAGGGCTTTATGAAATAATTTTTTAATAATAATAGGCAAATGCCCTCATACTTGCAACATAGCTTTTATGAAGCTTTCTCACAATTTTTTATTTTGATATTTTGTAAATTTAATTTATATTTAAATATATATATTTTTAATTTATTTTAAAATTATATATAATTATTTCTAATTTTATTTTGAATGTGTAAGAAATATTATTTTATTTTTAAAAAAAATATGTTTTAATTAATTATAAAAAGTTGAATTGAGATATAAATATTGGAATTAAGAAATATACTTATATCTCTATTCAACTTTTTATAAATTTTTAAATATAATTATTTAATTTTAAATTGTATTTTATATTGAAATGTCAAAAATATAATTTTATTTAAATTTTTATTTCTAGTTGCTTTTTATGGTTTAATTAATCCTTAACATGAATAAAGTTACATTCTTAAATTAAATTATTAGCTTAACATTATTAAGCAATAATAAATAAATATTTTAGGAAAATAAAATGTTGGAGATATGGAATATGATGTTGAAATAAATGTTTAAGAGATTAAAATAAATAAATAAGATATTTAGCTAAAATTTTGATGTAGATGAGTTGCGATAAATATTAGGAAGTAATTTATTTAGGAGAAAAAAATAGTGAAGCTTAGATAAAGACTTTGGAATTAGTGAAGTCTTTATCTATTAAAATGAGTCATATTCACAACTACAAAAGTTTGAACCTTTATGTTAATCTAGTCTCTCTCAAACTTTGAGTGCTCCCATTCACTTTAACTATCCATGTCTATGTTTGCATAAAAAATAGTTGGTTTTGTCAAGAGTTTGCTAATGGTTGTGAATATGTCTCCCTTTGATCAAACCTAATAAGGATGTCAAGTTAATTTTGGATAATATTGCAAACAAAAAAAGAAAGTGTATAAGAAGTGATGCAAACATGTAATGCAATAATCAATGCTTTGATTCAATGCTCAAATGATTAACTACAAGATTTTTCTTATGAATTTTAGGCATATCACAATGAATAAGGTTTACCCTTTTAAATAGAAGGGTTAGAAATGAAACATTTCATTAGTTTATTTAACAAATGCTAGTCAATGATAAGTGCAAGGATGGATCTATATTTTGAACTTAAAGTTTGAAAATTCAAGTGTTATTTCTACAATCATGGATTTAACCCAAAGCAAGAAATGGGTAAACTTGACTAGGGCCAAACCCTTAGGGTTAATGTAGATTCCAACTATTAGGGTAAATTATTCCATTTATATGCATTTCATCGCATAAATAGAAACTAACCAAAGCGAGTCCCAAATGAAGGGGAAAATTGCAAGATATGTAATTTTTGCAATTAAATTTTTCCCTACTTTTATTTACATGTGAACTATCATGAGAATGTATGTCAAAATAAAATCAAGTAGCCTGACATAGTACATTTATTTAAACACTCATAAAAATGATACATGTCACTTCTTGGAATACGCTTCTTTATAATGAGTGATCCATCTTGGAAAACTGCAAAACAAAAAGAAAAAAAAACAATGAATAACATCATAGAGGCATTTAAAACAAAATTATTCCATCTATAATTGAAAGAAAAAGAAAAAAGAGGAAAGTGATGAAATATATTTTTCTCGTGGTGAAACATTGATACAAGATAAGGAAACGAACCGATATATACTACCTTGGGATAAAAAAATTAATGTGGTACTATTTGAAATAGCCTTTGATTATGTAATGATTCCTATAACTATACTTTAAAAAAGAACTTTGGTACCCTTATTTGCCCCTTCTAATTAATTTCATGTAAAGAATGCAATTAATTTTCAAGGGAGTAGAAAAATATTTGAAATTAATTTAATCTTGGAGAGTTTAATAATGATGTTTAAGGAATATAAGGATAGCATCCTTTGACACCATGAGAAGATCCTAAAGGTATGTTCATGAAAACATATATAGTGATAGGTAGTAATATACCCCCATTGTTAACCCCAAATTTAATGCTATGAGAAGGGATTATGTAAGAACATATAAGTGTGAGATATTGAATCATGTTAAACTTAATAGGGAAGTATTATCATCCTAAAAATTGGTAACATGAGATGGCTTGTTGTTAGTATGTAATGGGAATAAGCATAGAGTCACAAAGTGTGAGCATGGTAATCATGGAGGATCCAATAACATAAGAGAAAATACCATATTAGTAAAGAACATGGTGAACAAGAAAAATCATAAGCATTCAAATCATATGGACTAATCATGGAAGTATATCTCATCAATAAAGTAGAATAGTGGCCAATGCCATAAAGTTGTGCCCTCCAAGTATGAGACACCATATAAATAATGTAATTGATAAATATGTAGAGCATGAAAGCTCTAAATCGTAAGAAAAATATTTGAAGGATCATCTTCCAAAAAATTGTCTTTATCCAAATTGTGTGGATTGTGAACATTCTTAAGTAATTTAATGCCAATATGATGAATCACTTTTTGTGAATGTACTTGATATATGAGGAGTCATTGTGGGGCCATTTGTTATATCTTGCCCTTTTACCTTTGGAGTAGAGTATGTTTATGCCTTTAAAGTACTGTATTTTTCTTTGGGACCCATATGGAGGTAGTACCATTAGAAGAAGTGATAATGGGATTGTCAAATTTTACTTTCTTGTTCATTCTTGGAGGATAGGGATGAATTCTTCTCTTTTTTGATATATATGAAGGATACGAAATAAATTAATCTTGCTTCACTTATGGGGAGGACAAGAATTGTAGGTTATTTACTGTGCTCAAGAAGCCTCAAGGCAATGAAGAGGGATTCGTGTGCTCCTTATCTTGTTTTTCATTTTATTCTTGTTCTTGGTTCCCTTACTATAATGCATATTTTATAACTTTCAAATTGATTCTTCTATTGACAAAAACCCTTATCGGGCTCTTGGGAGTTGTTGCTCATTACACCTAAAAAGAGGAAAGCCTTTGATAATGTACAAGATGAGACCAAGTTTGTGAATCAGAGAAAGAAAAATGATAGCTCAAAAAGCCCTAATTTTGTTAGGGATATGGGGACTATTGATATTTCAAATGTAGAAGGGTAGGTTAAAGGTAACGAAGGGATTGGGTAGTGTAGTGTGAAGACTTCGAGGGGAGAAGATTAGTAAGGCTTGTGAAAGCCTCTGCTTCTATTATTTCAAGAAAGATTATAAAGGTAAGAAACTTGTGTTTGATAATGAGGAGGATGAATTTGAGGATGAGGATGTGTCTAGGGAGGAATTCTCACATGAGGATTTAGAGGAGAATGAGTTGGATGACTATGAGGTTGAACAAGGGAAATATGGAGAAGACTTTGAGGAGGAGGAAGGGAAAAACAAGGAAGACAAGAGAAAGGAGAAAAGTAAAGAAGATAATGTTGAAGAAGGTGAGGAAGACGAAGATGAGGAGAATGATATGTGTGAGGAGAATATTTTTGTGAATTATTTTCCAAGTAAAGAGGGTGGTGAGGAAAGAGTTGATGGTAGGACTTCTCTAGGTACAAAGGGGGGTGAGGAAATAGTTTAGTGATAACTTTAAGAAACCGCCCTTAAAAAAGATATAAATTCTTGGTGAATCTTTTCTTTTTTTCGAAAAATAATAATTTAATTGGCGATTTTTTCTACATTACTAAAATTTTATAGAAAGTTTCGGAAAATCTTGAAAAAATAAAGAAAATGCATTAATTATGATGGAGAATCCATCCAATCTAAAAATAATTCTCATGGAAAAGTAGGGGCCCAAGGGTGGAAATTATCGTTGGGTTTAAGGGGTAGACTATAATATTACTTGCCACCATTGTTTTAAAATATAATATAATGACCCTCATTGTATTTTGCAAGGTAAAATGTACCCATGATTTGTAATTCTCATGGGGCTCAAAATTTCTTTTAGATCATTGATCTAACAACCCTCATTGTACTCTATGAGGTAAAATGTACCCACAATCTATAATGCTCATGATACCCAAAATTTTGGGCCCCATGAGCATTATAAATTGTGGGTACATTTTACCTCATGGAATACAACAAGGGCCATTACATTATATTATAAATCAATAGTGGAAACTAAAGATTAGAAATATGCTCCTAAAGAAACTAATAATTAAGATATACTATCATTGGAAAATTAATATAGATTTCTACTATAATTTATAAAATTTAGGAAAATTTGATCTAATCATGTATCAAATATTGTGGCAAATTTTTGAGTTAATTTTTTTAATAAAATAAATTCTTTGGCGATTTAAATATGACTATAATAAAATTTTGTAAAACTGTGGCAATTCAAATCACATTATAGCTCAAACTATTAGCCAATTTTGGATTCCCAAATTTCAACTATTAGCCAATTGGTGAATATTAGCCACTAAAAAAATCACTAAAATAGTTGTTGATAGGGAATATGGTTATCACAATAACTTGGACACTTTAGGCACTATCAAAATTGAATTGACCAATCTTCATATTAGAATGAGGTAGATGGAGCAAAAGTTGGAAGGAAACAATTTGCATGAGAAAATGATGGAAACTTCCCTTGGAAAACTTTTTTTTGTTACTAATGAAGAAGGTTGTGATGGTAATAATTTTCAGCTATTGAAAAATTAAAAACAAAAGAAGAAGTAGGGTAAATAAAACGCCACTAAGGGGGTGATAAACAACAAGGATGTGATGCACAATCAAGAGAAAAAGTCTTGGGAGGTGTCTCTTGACTCCCTATTAGAAGATTGGAACCTCATTTGTTAATGTTATTTTTGGCTCTTTGGAGTCGTTTTCAGTTAGGTTAGTTGTTTTTTGGTTTGGTGGTGCTGATGTTTGTTGGGTTTTTGTGCAAGCATGCATGCTTACTTTCTGTCCTATTGTTTTAAGTTTTTATTTTAAGTTGTTTTTGTTATGAACTTATGGGATTAGAGCCCTTTCCCTGCTAATCTAATAAAATACAAGAAGTCTTCTATTTTATATTATATTAAAGTATATAGGATCTATGAGTACATCATTAATGAATATATCCTCTATTTTTTGACAATATGTAATGGACCATAATGAATATTTTATGGTATTTGAACATTATAAAGTGCAATTAGTGGAGTGCAAGGTGGAGGAGGAGGTGTAGCATTAATTACAACTACTCACTCAAAGGCATGTCTATGCACATCATCCACATTATCCTTCTCATGTATTCTAGTATCATCTTTCAAATTATTTGTATGATCTAGAAAGGAGTTTGTGTAAATTTTTAATTTGATTTATAGGTACACCCAAATAATTTTCATTATTATTAACACCTTCAACATGAATCATTTTTTAATATGAGGTCTTGCACCTTGTTCTTGAGGCCCATGTATGATTGAGTATGATGACTTCTTACTATATGTAGGTTGAAAATGCCATTATATGACCTAAGAAGTGCTTTGTTGGGATCTAGTGGATATATCAAAAGAAGAGTAATCAAATTAGGCTCAATGATTAGTATTTGAAGAACACCATCCAAAGATTCTCATAGTTTTGTGAACTTTTTAGGAGTGATTAGTTTAAATGAAGGAAAATTAGAAGTAATAACAACTTGATTAACATTACCCTTTATATCATTACCCTTCAAAAAATATTTGATTTTTAAAAATTACAAGGTTAAGATGATAGAGATGACACATATCTCAATGTATTTGATTCTAAGCATTGGCCTCAAGATTCTTCAAGTGTGTATGTATATCTAGAAAAGAGAGGAATCTACTTACACACATTATTCTTAGTAATTAAAAGTAGTGCCTCAAAATCTATAATTTGTAACTCATCATCATTAAATTAGTACTTTAGTTTACCACAAAAATATTGAAACTTTCAGAAAACATAATCATCGATAAGCTCATGACTTTAGTGGGTGCACTTATTAAGATCATTCATTGTTATTTTCAAATTCATATTGATGTGAAAGCGCCTTAGAAATATAGTGGTTAAATCATGAATGGATTTTATTGAACTAGGATATAATGAATAAAATCATTGAATAGCATAATCCTTTAAGGTTTGTAGAGACAATTGTGAAGAGCTTATCATCATATGCATAATCTATGCAAGCAACGATAAAAAGATTGTCTATGAACACTTGGGTCTCTTTTCCATTATAGAGTTTAAATATAGGGGCAACAAACTCACAATGGAATAGATATGTAATTGCCTCAAATGATAATGGATGTGCTATGGTGGGTTACACACAATAGAGTCATTCTTATTGTTGCTAATTTCCTTCTTAAGAATGGCCATCTCTTGTATGCACGTGAAACAATGGAGTAAGTATAATTAGGTTGTGAGAAAAGAGGTGAGTTAATGGCTATGGATGGATGAATCACATTATGAGAAATGTTAGTCATTAGGTGGGATGCAAAATTAGCATGAATCATGGGTTGGGAGGGAGGAATAGTATGTGATTGATAGGAATGGATGGTGTAACACTAGTGGCTATGTGGGTAGAAAGTAATAAATGGGACACTAGAGGGAATATATGCACTAAAAGATGCTATGGTTGGTGGAGTAAAGTTGGGAGGTAGGTTGTGTTGAGGGATAAAGTTTTAGTGTGAAATATAGAGGGAGGATGGGTGGTAGTAGGGGCTACACCAAGGTAACAATGATGCTCATAGGAGTATAAGAGGTAGTTTTAGAGCTAATTTTGAGAAGAAGATATTTAAGGTGATACACCATTAGAGGAGGCCAATAAAGATCCAAGATTGTTTAAAATATGTGTGTATAGTCATAAAATTGCACCCCTTGCAATTTCACATACATTCTTGCATCTGCTTTGGTGTCCATTCCCCTAACATCTTGAGTAGGATCATTTTAGCCCATGCATCAACCTTTTGCCCTTCTTAGGATTCTCCAGCACCCCTTTTTAGCAGCTACCCTCGTGCGTCAACTTTGCGTCAAACCTTATGCTTTTCTTGTTCTTGTTGTTTCGTAGCGTGATGTGTTTGGACACTAGCATGCCACGCAGACGTTCGCGCACCATGCTAGCGTCCTACGACCTTTCAACATTCAAATGACCGTTTCTGAGCATGTTTGCCACTTGTCATCTGCTTTGGTCGATGGTAACATCTCGAGATTCCTTGTAACCACCCGAGAAGCTTCATTTTGCTTCTCTTCTCTCCTTAAATTCCATCTCTTCAATTAATTTTGGGTCTTCCTTTGCTCTAGATTAATTCCAACTTCATTCTAGCTTCTTTCCAACTTTGGCTCTTGCAATCTCTCTTGCTCTCTTGTTTGCACAACTCTTTATAGCTTGTTACAACAGCTTCAAGCACTTTCAAGCTCTCTTAGCAACACTCTTTGTAGCTCTCTTAGTTCTCACATCCATCTCCCTTGCCTTATGCTTGTGAGCATCCTGGGATTCTATATCCCTTATCTATTGTATCCTTACTTTGTGATACGGGTTCTCCTCCTTGAGTGGGGATTACTTTTATCACCTCTTTTGTGATACAGGTTCTCCTCCTCGAGCAGGGTTTACTTTTATCACTTATACTTGGTGGTGCAGGTTCTACTCCTGAAGCGAGTTTTGCTTTCACCACATGCTTTGTCTATTTTGGTTCATTTCTCTCTTTCTATCTGGTTGTTCATGGAGGTGGGAACACCAAAACGGGGGTTTGACTGAGGCAAACCTCTATACAACCCCAACACTTTCTCCAAATGTTACACTTGAAGGTATTGAAGACATTCACGTGCTGGAGGCTTCATCACTTGCGTGGCTGTGAGCATTTCCTTTCTTCTCCTTCTCTTTATCATTTCTATTCACTTCATTTCATTTCTATCACTCTCTGTTACTTTCTCACATTTTGTAAGTTCTTAGCAATAATCTTGCCAGTAGTCATTTAACTATTTTTTGTGATAAATTCGCTTTTTGGTCCGTACGTACGCTAGCGTGCTAGAGAGACGCCAACGTGCCACGTTGTCATCCTAGACCTGTACTGCAGTCATTTGGTCGAGAGCCTGTCAGTTTGTCTAGAAAAGCTTCATGACCCGCTCTTTCCGATCCTAGAACTCTCACCGTTGTTCCTCGAGGTAGTTTAAGGCAGTTCACCCTGTGAGGCTCTCTGAATGAAGAGAACTTGCGAGTAGCAAATCCTCTACATTTTGGTGAACTTGACGTTGAGAGGAGTATTTTTCAAAAACTAGGAATTTATTTACCCCTACTTGTAGGGTCATAACTTTTGACTCGGTGCTCAGAATTCATAACCGTTTGCACCGTCAGAAAGGTCTCTAAGAGGACTAGTTTAGTTGCTAAAATACAGTGCCTTTAACAATTGAATTTTAGGGATTGATACAAGTTCCGACCCCAAATTTTGCTCTGAAGACATTCGAAAATGTGAATTACTAAAACCTAGAAAATACTGAAAAATATGAAAATCTAGATTTTTCGGTTTTTCTTAGTTCTATCATCAAAATGAATTTAATTTCCTCTTTTATTAGTTTAGTTTCCGTTCTTATTCAAAATGTTAGTGATGTTCCATTTCATGCATGTGATGGTGACTTGGCTTTGCCCATGTCACTCGATATCTTTGATCCTTCTCATAAAATTCCTTGTGTCGGAGGATATTTTATTGCAAGAAGATGAAATCATTGATACCTTTCTTAATATTACTCCACCTTCTCTACATTCCAATGCACTCTCTTCTAGAGATGTTGCATTGGTGAATGATGAATCTCATATTTGTTTTGATGCTCTCTGCTCTAGAGATGATGCATTAGCGCATGATGAATCTCCTTCCACATTTGATCCTGTTTGGATCGATGTTGAGAATATCTTCGAATAATTACTCCACTAGTTGTGACGAGTCTGTAAATGTAATCTATGTCTCTGCTGCCCCTCAAAGGCCTAAGAATCCTGTCATTTGCGTTACCCCAACTAGTCCTTCTCCTAAAAGGATTTGTTCTATCGATGGTGTTCCATTTGATAGTGAATCTCTTGATATTACTATGGCTCCCTCTTATAAAGCGCTAACCCATACTTATAAGAATAGAATGAATAAACAACCAAGCCTTCTTCAAGCTCCTAAACCTACAACTGAAGCACCTAGTGATTGCGATCTTGTTGAGCAATCTAGGGTTACTTTGACCAAGATCTCACTATGGGACTTGCTTTAGTCTGCTCCGGTTTATCAAGGTATGCTTCAAGAAGCCTTGCAAAAGATCCTCTTGCCTTCTTTCGCTAGGCCGACAGATGCTAATGCGTTGATGGCATATATTCATGTAGATTCTCTGAATATTACATTCTATCCGTAGGAACTCCTGCCTTCTTTCGCTAGGCCGACAGATGCTAATGCGTTGACGGCATATATTCATGTAGATTCTCTGAATATTACATTCTATCCGTAGGAACTCCTGCCTCTGGAAGTACAAAAGCAAGAGGACCCTTAAATGATCATAGTTAACATTAGTAATATCGTCATTAGACGTACTCTTGTTGACATTGATTTAGCGCTCAATGTATGTAGCATCGATCTATTGCTTAAGATTAATATTGATTCATCTTCCCTTAATGCTTCTTCTGTTGGCATTCATGTGTTCGATAACGTTGGTTGACAAGCCCTAGGCATGATAGTTTTTCCTTTGAGGTTGGGACCTGTTACCGTACCCACCCTTGTATATGTTATGTCAAAAGTTACCTTATAACCTTCTTCTTGGTAGACTATGGATTCATGCTATGGGTGCAGTCTCGCCTACCTTGCATAAATCTATGAAGTTTTTTTGTAACAATAAAGTAGTCACAGTCAAGGCTGACCCTAAGGCTATGCACTTATGTGAAATGGCAAATGTTGGTCAAGTTTCGACTATGCCTACTCTTATTCCTTCAATATATTCCAACGTGTCGATGTCCACTCCAACAATACCTACTACAAAGGATGCTCTTAAGACAAATATCCATTAAGAAGATCCTTCTGAAGTAAAAAATCTTAAGTCTATTCCTTCTCAAGAAAACACATGTCTCAGTGATGATTGGGGTTCTCTAGACTTTATAGATTCCTTCATTCAGGAATATAAAGTTGACCCAATCCACTTGAGCCTTCCAATAACATCATCCACACCTGCTATCAAAGATGATTATTCTTCTGTATCACGGGGTAGTGTGAACATAAATTGTAATGTTCTTAGTATTGATTCTCCTTCTGAGGAAGATGATTATGCTTTTGCTAAAGAGGATAATGTTGGTAGTCCTGTTAATAAGGATGATAGTGATCCCATAGAGGAGCATAATCCCTCTTGCTGGAACAATGCTCTCTATGAAGATCCTCCTCCTCAAGATTTGCAAACATGTTATGGCCTTGGCTTTAGGATTGCCTCTAAATACGGCTATGGGCATAAAGGTTGTGGGCATAACGAACAAGGCATTCAGGTCCCTATAGAATTCACACCTGGTAAGCATAATTTGGGGCTTGCTTTCTCGAATGAACAATCTAAATGGAAGCCATGGTTGAGTGACATGAATTCTTCTCAACCTCATTCTGTTAAAAAGATTCATCCGCCCTTGTCTTCTATCTTTGTGTCTTCTTTTTCTTGTGAGAAGTCAAAATTTTCTCCACAAGAGAAAGAGTTGCTTCCTACTCATTATTTATTTGAGCAAGAGCATATCTTGTTGTCACTTCTCAAAGCTCGCTTGACCACTCTTCCTTCTCCTACACGTAAGAACTTTCACGAGTGTGACAAAGAAAACATTATTTCTTGCATACCATTGAGTGCTTGGCCATTTCACTAGTGAATGTTGTTGGAGTGAAGAAGACACTGAGAAGGGGGGGGTGAATCAGTGTCTTAGACAAATTTTAACTTTTTCCTTGAAAACAGAATTGAATAATTTATGCTCTTAATATTTCAATGATAAATACATTCATGACTTGAATGAAATCATTAAAGAACTGAAATAAGAAATATTAAAGCAAACCAAAGATCATCCTAGTCTTGAAACATTATCACAACAAAGCAATGAGACCATAACACAAAGAATTTGACGAGTGGAAAACCCTCTAGGGGTAGAAAAACCACTCTAGAAATGATGCCTCACTACCTTAATCTGAAAACTTTATGTTTAGAATGCTTCATTGGCAATACTATCTCACTGGCAATAAAACAATGCCTCACTAGCTTTTCAAGAATGCCTCACTGGCAATGATAACTTGTGCCTCACTAGCATATTTTAATCACAAACAATAGAGAAAGTAAGATACAAAGGGTTACCCTGTTTCATTGTATAACCATCACTTTTAGAAAACCAATACATTAATATCCTGAAAACTCAAAATGGAGTCTTCAAAATATTAAATGTATTTTACAACTTTTACACAACAAATTTATGCATTATGTCCAGGAATGACTACTCTGTCAAGTATATAATATTGCAATAAAATCATCAATCAGAACAGTGCCAAATCACTATTTTTATAATACCCAAAAATGATATTGACTTCTATCGTCTATCAACAAAATAACTGAAAATTCCATAACTGTTTTTGACCCTGTGTTCTGTTGTTTTACCAAACATAAATTGTTGTCAATTAAATGAACATTATGCATTGTAGGCTTTTGTAATATGCTCTTATATATAAGGTCGACATTGTGCCCTAGCAATGGAGTTTTTTTTTAGACACAAAACAATAAGCCCGCATATATAAAGAATAAGAGATTCTATGCGACACCATAATGGACATGAAGACCACAAAAAATAAAAAAACTTTGTGCTTCAAAGTAAGAATACTTGGTTGAGCAACAATGTTACCGAAATGAAGCATGGAATTCAACTGACTGAACTTTTTGTGCCTAAAACACATTTTTCTTCCACTGTTAAACCACCTGAAGCTGAGCATTGTCTTTTCAAGCACCACCGACACATCATTCTTCAACTGCCTGCAAACCCTAACCTTCCTCATGCTCTTTATCAAAAGTGTGTTCAAGAAGCTTCGAACATGTGACAAAACAAAACAATGAAATATCATTGTGTCGGTTTCCTTAATGTCTCGTAAATGCATTATGGTGTCGATCCCCAATAATATTTACTTTGCAAACTATTGTATTGGCCTTGTCAATGTGTTCACCACTTAAATGTCCTTGTGAACAACATAACCACCAAGTGGTAAATATATACCAAGATAAGCACCATTCTTATGCCTTTAATTTTATAATAATGCTTGATAATGTCAACCCTTATGAACAATAAGTTATTAAAAACTTACTCATCTCGTGCCAACTAAATGTCTAATATTTTTCCATTAGAAATAGTGACAAAACATTAACTGTTATATGACAGGTATGAATAAGATCTCAATACCTTATGAAAGATAAGATTGAACATAAACTGAGATCTTTAGCATATGACCAGAAAGGTATTACAACATGAAAGATAAGATTGAATCATAAACCAATATCTTTACCATATGACTAGAAAAGTATTGCAACACATCATCTTGATGCAAAGAGCACAAGTACCATACTGAACATATATCATGATGCCATAGTACCAACTATATCACCATTGTCAACAAGTCAATAGCAAATATAATGTCATCAAGAACATAAACACCAATCTGCTATAGTCACCAACCTTCCATCAAGAACATCTCAATCTAAAAGGTGCATTCACAACAACTACTAAATCAAATACAAAAATACCATGATGTTTGAACCGTGCCAAGAATTTGATTGCTTTGTGTGTCTTTGACATCAAGGGCAACAACTATGAGAGCCAAAAAACTCCCCCTTTGGCCTTGATGGCAAAACACCAAAGCTCTCTCCCCTTTTTGCATCAAGAGACAAAGGGCTGCACAAAAATAGATGAAGCAAATGTAACAGTCACTATATGTGCACCAAACTGTGCAAAAGTCCTGTAAAGATACATGTCCAACAGAGGATATATATGAAGATTGTAACAATCAATATATGGTTACCAAAAATCTGTAAACACAAATGTAGAGTCACCAAATCCTTGCAATTGAACACAAATCATGGAACAACAACATTCCAAGAATATACCCATGATATATAGCAGCAAAGACAATACAAGAGTAATTATGATATCCATCATGAAGGGCAAAAATTGTTGGCTGCCTCATGAAAATCTGATCAACACAAAGTAAGTATCAAGCTAATAACAAAAAATAATGAGCATGAAGAGTTGTCCCGACTATCTCTAATGAGATATAAATGCCACAAATCCGTATGTCACTGACATAAGATCATGATCACTTGTCAAAGAGAATCATAATGAACCAATTCAAACTGAATATTAGTCATATATGTGAGATCACTATGACACCAATATACCAATCAACCAAATCATGCACTATGAATCACCAAATATACTTGCCCAAGAGTTCTAACAAAAATATCAGTCCAAGATTTGTCAGTATCAAACAAGTAGATGCCACTATTATACCAAATAAGTATCACTATACTGACAAAATAAAATCAACCTGCTAATGTCAAAGTACCATGAGTAAATGGCAAAGTAGATCACTATCATGACAATTAGCCAATCTGATGATGCTAAGCAAATAAATGAATTTCATCATGTATACCATGAGTGCCATACCAAGTGTTCCATATACTTGTGATCATGTCAATCACCAACAACCATAAACCTGTGATACCAAAATACCAAATTGATGATCCTTGTGTGGCTTGTCATCAAGGATAACAACTGAGGGTGCAACAAACTCCCCCTATCTAAATGCACAAGGGCAACAACTGAAATCACTAATCATTGTTCGATGAAATGTTATTATTAAACACTATACCATCTCCTACCTTTGACTTGTCAAGACCTTTCAATGTCATTGTCCTCTAATTCATTGCTATAGACCTAGAGCCTTGTCAAAAAACTATTTCACTACCAGCACAACACTAAAACACTATGATTTAAAAGACCAAGTCCACAAAAAACTTGTCACAATCTATCATGAGCATTACTGACTATATTAGTTTGAAAAACCACTGCCACCAATTACTAGCACTAGACATGTAAATCACTTCCACCCAGTGACAAACCTTTAGTCTAAAACAACATCAACTGTGAATGGTAAAAGCATTCATCTATTAACAAAAAAAAGAAGATTACAATATATAGGAATTGAGGTCTATTGTAAATATTTAATATCTACCTACCTGCTACCTACTAGAAATTGTAGACAACAGTTACATACCTAAACTAAATAAATACATTAATATATTGACCATTAACATAAGAATATAATATTCTAACACAATACAAAATGATATTGACCATTAATAAACAAACTTAAATAAATATTCTAACACCCTCCCTTAATGGTCAATCCGTCAACAACACCAAGTTGCCCCCTAAATTTGACAAACTTATATGAGCTTAGAGACTTGGTGAGAATGTTTGCAGTCTGATCCATGGTCGGAACATATTGCAGTTGAATTGATCCATCTTCTACCAGCTTGCGGATGTAGTGACAATGAAGCTCGACATGCTTGGTATGTTCATGGAAGAGTGGATTTTTGGCCAGTTTGAGCACCCCTTGATTATCAGTGTACAAGGGTGAAGGCCCTACTTGTGACATGTGCATGTCAGAAAGCATCCTGCAGAGCCAAACTGCCTCACATGCTGCTTTAATTGCTCCTTGATATTTAGCTTTAGTTGAGGAAAGATCCACTACCTGCTGCTTCTTGTCGGTCCATGTTACAACACCTGTACCCAAACTGAATACATATCCAGAAGTTGATTTTCTGTCATCCATTGAACCTGCCCAATCTAAATCTATATAACAAATCAGCTTTGGATCCTTGCATCTACCATATAGAATGGCATAATTTGAAGTGCCCTTAACATATCTTAGCACTCGCTTTACTGCAATCCAATGATCAACTTTTGGAGCTGTCATGAAGCGAGAAATGTAGCTCACTGTAAAACTAATGTTATGTCTAGTGGCAGTGAGGTAGATGAGACTGCCCACTAGTTGCCTGAATGTCGTTTCATCGACCGGAGGCGAATAAGAGTTGGTTGACAACTTTAGCCCCTTCTCCATAGGTGTAGAGGCGGGTTTGCAGTCTTGCATTCGAAATTTATCAAGTAGACTTCTAGCATATTTAGACTGAGAGATAAAAATGCTACCAACGGTCTGCCAAACCTCAATACCCAAACAATAATGGAGAAACCCCAAATCTATCATGTCAAAAGCCTGACACAAATCCTATTTGATTGTTGCAATCAAATGTGTTGAACTGCCAGTAATGATCAAGTCATCAACATAGATAACAAGAAACAAAATATCATCACCAAAGTGTTTGACATACAAATTACTGTCAGAAGGGCTGTGCTGAAAACCATGATCAACCAAGTACTGATCAATCTTGATGTACCATGCACGGGGAGCCTGTTTTAGTCCATAGAGTGCTTTCACAAGCCTACATACTTGATGCTCTTTGCTAGCAACCTTGAAACTAGGCGGCTGCGTCATGTAGACTTCTTCCTGAAACTCACCGTTGAGGAAGGCACTCTTGACATCCATCTGATGAACTGTCCATCCAAATTGGGCTGCAATAGCAAGAAGATGAAATGTGCTCATCTTG
>VDFB02058242.1:513052234-513143188 GCA_007258455.2 Sequoia sempervirens | reverse complement strand
GAGAACCATGCCTTGTTTCGAGAAATATTGAACATATACATCCCTTTGTTTGTTGTTGTTGATGTCAGTTTGAGTCTCAACCCAAATGTAAGTTGCACTCCATTTTCTATTGGAAATAATTGTTCAACATCATTGCATGTAAGTTGTAGTCAATTTACAAATACAAATGTAAATCATGTAACAACTCAAAACGCAGAAGTAGGAGACGAGAACACATCTCCAAATGTTTTTCTTGGTATGCTTGATTGAGGTTGGGAGGGACCATCCCTACAACTCTATGAATTATTGGCTACTTTTTTTATGTATATTCCAAACTGCAAGATATAGTTCAATTGTTAGTTGTTTACTTTTGTTGTTGGGGACTGTAATATCTTGATATTAACTAGATAAAATTTCCCACCACATCACCCTACCACTTGTGCATCTTCCAATTTCATTTTTTAAAATTTCAAGCACCCTGCCAACTGTCACCCATTGATTTGTCCACGATGTTCATTACAGGACAATTTTTCCCTTTGCTCAATAGTGGAGCCCAATCGTCTCCTTCGTCAATGCAAAAATCTGTGTTGGATTGGATAGATGCATGGCTTCCAACCACTTCACCACCCCAAATGACCAGTTGAGAGCATTAATCACTCACCACCTCCTTCGTTACCACCACTGAGTAACTTGCCTTATGCCTCCCTCTACAGTTACTTGGCTAGACAAGTGCATAATTCAAAGATCAAGGTTCATTCAATGCTCCAAATTCTCACATATCCCGATCATTGTCATTCCTTTTGTTTGAATTTATTCTAGAGTGTTCATTTGGTTACACACCCATACTAGTTTGGCTCTGCATTGGAGAGGCTTCATTTCACCAAAGCATTCTTAGTGTTAAACCATGTTGCATATACCGTCAATTTGAAAAGTATAATGAAACAAAGTTTAACACCAAAATGGTCTTTTGAAAAAGAAGTCTCTTCAATGTTAGAACCTCAAATGTTACTACAATTTTCTATCCTATATTATGTAAATGTTGTTGCTAGCATTATGCACATTCCTACATCATGTCTTTGTTATTAAATGGATATGTTTATTGGTTTATTAAATGAATATGTATATGGGCCTACTTAGCAATAAGATGTACATGTTAGCAGTTGTAGTGCAATTGCTTGTACATGTAAGTCTTCTTAATTATATTGAAACTTTGTTTATGGTGATTGCTTGATTGATCTGAAATGTACAACACACTTCGCTTAACAATTACAATTATACAACAAATTATGCATTAACAGCCACAAACAATCTCTTAAATCCACATATAGTCATGTACACAACACTGACAACATCATTTACATGATATAGAATGTATGAACAACAACAACCTCTTATGTATAATATAATGAATTTGGTGATGGGATAGTCTTGGCTCTTGTTCTCGTGGCATTGGATCTATGAAAATATTGGTGATGATGTAATGCAAGTGATGATCTTAAGGGGAGTGTTGCTTATACTAATTTTATATTTTGGCTACATGTTTTAATGCTATGAGCCATTAACAAGCAATATGACATATGATTGTGGTATCATATGGGATTTGAATACTCTGACATGTAAGACTGCGAATAACTATGTGTATGGGACAAATATAAACCAATTATAATACAATTTTGATGATACAGTTATTCGAGTACTCTTGTTGGATTGTATGTTTGTGGTATCACATGGGATTTGAATTGTGATGTAATCTTTTTTGCTAAGGTTTGCAGTGGATGTTGAAAGAATTTTATCTTAAATGGTCATTGTGTGATGTTTATATGTCACTAATAAATCTTTTATTAAAGTATACCAAGAATCTCATATTGAAACCTTAATTGTGTGTGTGTGTGTGTGTTTGAATTGTGATGCAATCTTTTTTGCTAAGGTTTGTAGCGGAGGTTGAAAGAATTTTATCCTAAGTAGTCACATGAAATGCCTATGGTTACATGTTTGAGTTCAGAAACATGTTCGAATATGCATTGGAGAGGCTTTATTTCACCAAATCATTTTTAGAATTGAACCATCTTGCATCTATTGTCATTTTAACAAGTATAATGAAACAAAGTTTAACAAAAAATAGCTTTTGCAATAAATAGGTCTCTTCAACTATTATTGGTTTCCTAGAATGCTATCCCCTATTATTTAGTTATTCATTCACAATAATTCAATCTGCGATTTACTTTTTATATTTGATTGTACTACAAAATATGGAAAGGGTTTGACTAGTTTTCTTTTGGAGGGTTTTCTGCCATGCACTTCTATTCGTGTGTTCTTTATTGCACAATCATTCATGGTACAGATATGTATTTCACAATTGATTAGTGCAACTACATATATATATGTATGTACATATATTAGTGCATGTACATACATAGTGCATGTCCATATGTATGTAAATGCACTAATCTATGTACATACATATGTACGTTCATATATATGTATGTGCACAATAACTTTGAGCAATCATATATGATTAATTTTGAAGGCATTTTTCCATGCACTTGTATTATTTTGTTCTTCACTACACATATGTATGAGAAAATGTATTTACATATGTACATATTGCATATGTGTGTGTGTGTGTGTGTGTGTGCATACTTTTGTACATATATGCATATACATATTAAAAGCACAAACTTGGCAAGGTCACGTGGTAGACAATTGAATGAAGACAAATTTTGGCTAACTAAGAGATGAAAGAAAAATAAGAAATTAAACCCATTAAAGTCAAAGTGATGCTTGAACAGAACCATATTTTTCCGTGAAAAAGTGACTATGTTTAAGAACACAAAATTTGGAAGTGTTCATAAACACCCTAGACACCATACACTTCATCGAGCACATTGTGGATGCACCAAGAAGCAAGAGAACCTTCAAATTATGGAAAACCACAAAATTTGATCAAAATTGACACAAAAACATAACCTTCAACTTAGGGAAGACAACACACCCATTACAAATCAAATAAATAGTACGAAAAAAAATCGATAAGTGATAGGAGACAATGGTATAGCTTTAGTGAGGTTAAAAACCTCACCTCTATAGTAGGGATTTGGCCGATGATGTGTCTTTTTGCACTCACCTATATCCTGACTTGCTGCAAGAACAAATGAAAGGAGGGATCAATCAAAGACATGTAGCAGTGTTTAGCTTAATACACAAAGAATAGTAAATAAAGTGTATACCTTTCAATTGCAACTCACCATCAGCGAGGTTTAGAAGGAAGAATGAGCTGAGCCAAACATGTATTGGATTTGTGCATCAATCAAGAAGAGTGAACAAGACACAATATAGCAAAGTGTCAGCCGAATATACTGTAATCTCTATGAAGAATAAATTGAAGAATAATTTAAGATTGGATTGGACAAAAACATCCTTTAGAAGAGAAAGGCATTGCTAGGCATTAAGAATTGAACATTTACATCACATACAACAGATTGCAATTCTTAGGCATAAAGAATATAAATGAAAAACCCAATTTAAACAGTATGAGGTAGAAACCCCAAACATCCAATTGTAAAATAGTAAAAACAAATTGTAGAGTTAAAGTTTGTGCAAAATGGGCTCGTCAAGAACAACATGGACCAATCGGTGCGTGGCAGGTGGCAGTATGGTGGAAAATTAAAAAAAAACAAAATTGGTAGATGCACAAGTGGCAGGTCACGTGGCGGGCAATTATGTTTAAGGTTTTTGGTCCACCTCGCACTCCATGTGGACCTTCAAACATAGTGTATAGGAGTTCCTTAATATCCAATTGTAAAATAGCTTTTATCCATGAAGTCAACAAAAGTAGTTGAATCATTGTATTGTCAAAAATTGTATTCTAAGCAATTTATATTTGTCCCAAACACATAGTTATTCGCGCAGTCTTACATGTCATAGAATATTCAAAACACATATGATACCACAAACATACAAGCCATATTGCTTGTTAATGGCCTGTAGCATTAAAACATGCATCGGAAATATATAATTAGTATAACCCACACTCCCCTTAAATATCACCACTTGCATTACATCACTGCCAATATTTTCATAGATCCAATGCCACAAGAACAAATAAGAGCCAAGACTGTCCCATCACCAAATCCAATCGAACTCACCCCCTATCCCACTTTACATAGCATACAACAGGTTGAAATTCACATGCATACAAAATTAATAGCAATAGAATACCTATATCTTTATAGTGTGATGTTGTTGCTGTTTTTGCTCTTTCTTCCACTACCTCCATGTAGATATGAATATGGAAGTGAGATGTGGTAAATGGAAATTGGAAAAGATTGAGAAATGCATTTTTGAATTTGTAAATCTCTTTATATATTCAATGCTGGTTTGGTATGGAGTCTTTAATTTGTGTCATTTTTCAAATTTGAAAACTTGCTTCGATGCCTTCAATTATAGAGATTGTATGTATTTATGGCGTACAATCCTTGTTTGCTTCTCGATTGATTATGATGGCCTTAACACATTGTTTTTTGGTGGTTGAAGGTGGCAAAAAAGGAGAAGGTGACTATAGTTGTATGCTGGAATTTGACTAATGAGACACATCTAACAATTCATTTTCCTAGAGTGTTGTGTTGCAGGGAAAGTGGGACATATCAAAATGGTTGATTTTCCTTCACTAGTTATTAAAATGGCCTATTTTCCTTGCTAGGAAAGTGGGACATCAAAATGGTTGGGACATATATATATGTGTGTGTGTGTGTGTGTGTGTGTTCGTGTTCATATTTATATCTATATATACATATATATACATATATGTATACATATGTGTTCACACACACACCTATATGCATACATACATATATAGATACATATGTATATGAATGTATATATATGTACACGTGTTTATATATATATATATTAAAAACAAATTGCAGAGTTAAAGTTTGTGCAATGACGAACACACAAATAAAAGTGCATTGCAGAAAACCCACTAACTGAGAACCAATCAACCCTTTCCATATTTCGTAGTAACAATCAAATATAAAAAAAATTGTAGAGTGAATTATTGTGCAAGGAAGAACGTAATAATTTACACATACATACATACATACATACATACATACATATATATATATATATAAAACCAGTGAAACCATTTTCATATTTGGGAATAACAACCAAATGTTAAAAGCAAATTGTAGAATTAAAGTTTGTGCAATGTCCAACACATGAATACAAGTGTATAGCAAAAAACCCTCTAATTGTGAACCAGCGAAACCCTTTCCATATTTGGTAGTAATAATTAAATATAAAAAACATTTTGTAGAGTGAACTATTGTGCATGGAAGAACATAATAATACAATTGCATGGCAAAATATCTTTGAAATGAAAACCAATGAAACCATTTTCATATTTCTGAATAAATGATTATTAAAAACAAATTGCAGAGTTAAAGTTTGTGCAATGACGAACACACAAATACAAGTGCATGAAAAAATCCCTTGAAATAGAAAACAATAAAACCTTATGAATATTTCATAGTAACAATAAAATATAAAAATAAATTTGCAGTATAAATTATTATGCAACAAAGAACACATTAATAGAAGTGCATGCAAGAATATCTTCAATATTAAAACCAGTGAAACCATTTTCATATTCGAAATAACAAACAAATGTTAAAAGTAAATTGCAGAATTAAAGTTTGTGCAATGATGAACACACAAATACAAGTGCATGGTAGAAAACTAGTCAAACCCTTTCCATATTTCATCAAAAGAATCTAATAATAATGAAAAACCATTTAAACCCTTATCATAGAAAGATGTTGAATCAATGGAACCCTTTTCATATTTCCTAGCAAGAAGCAAATATGAAAAGCACAATGTAGAGTAAACGTTGTGCAATGAACACAAGATTATGAGTGCGTGGATGAGTATAGATGAAACAAAAACCAGTGAAACCCTCCCCACATTTCCTAGTACTAATCTTTTTCAAAGACAAATTTCAACAATCAAAAGTTTGCTCACAAAATAATAGAATAATATAAGTGCATGGCAGAATACCGTCGAATTGAAAGATACTAGTATAGGCTGAGTGAGGTTAAAAACCTCAGCTGAAATAGAAAGGGAGCTTTTGAGAGTGCAGAGCCGAACAAAGAAGCGTTTTGTGCCAAACAATGAATCGTGGAGAACTAAACTAGTATGGATGCGTAACCAAATGAACACTTCAGAATAAACACAAACAAAAGGAGTGAGACTAAGTGGGATATGCGAGAATTCAGAGCATTGAATGAACCTTGATCTCTGATTTACGCGCTTGTCAGTCCGAGTAAATGTGGAGGGATGCATAAGGCAAGTCGCTCAGTGGAGGTAATGAAGGAGGCAGCGAGCGATTAATGCTCTCAACTGGTCATTTAGGGTGGTGAGGCTATCGAAAGCCACACATCCATCCAATCCAATGCACGTAGATTTTTGCTCTGACGACGGAGGTGGATGGGCTCCATTGTCAGGCGAAGGGAAAAATAGGCCCATTTAAAACTCTGTGGACCAATTGGTGCATGACAAGTGGTGGGGTGCTCAATATTTAGAAAATATAAAACTGGTAGATGCACAAGTGACAGGGTGACGTGGTGGACTAATTTAAAATGTTTTTTGGTCCACATGGCACTCACATGAACATCCAAAATTAAGATGCCCTACTATGGACCCCTCTCCCCTATGTATTTGTTTTTTAATGAATGTATATCCAAAGATATCGATATTGTAGGTCTTAAAAAATGCCTATCTCTATCCTGTCCGTGTCCATGCAACTTTGAGAATTACAGAACAAATTTTTGAATGACATCATCTTTTGAAAAATACGTTGTCATCTACTATGATTATGGATAAATCGGCTGGTTTAATCATGTCGAAGGGATTGAGAAAATTAAAATGTGACTTAATCCAAAAGTAGAAAATGACATGACAATACAAAACTTCAGTGAGAGTTGACCTCGACATGGATCCTTAATTGATCGGCTGCAGCATGGTGCACTCTATTAAATTATCAATATGCTGGACAGTTCTTACATCTCCTCATTTTTGAAGTACTGTCAAAAGACCCCACGTCATTCCACAGTGGTGACCCACATTATCAGAAATCTAGTCCCTGCTTATTGATCCACTCCAACCTAATTGTGGGCATGCTATACTTAATACAATTGCATATAAGTATTTTGTTGTTAGAATTACAGACTAATACCTCATCTGTCCTCCAATTCTGGTAGACCACTTATATTAGGCTTGTTTTGGTCTGGAATTAGTTTTTATCAAAGAATGACTATCATTGTGATTAATTTGACTCCTAGCTACAAATATTATAAATCAGAATGTTTTGAAACAAATTCTCGAGGACCGGACATCAGGAATCCCAGGCCTCTTAAGTTTGAATATTTTGGCAAGCCTTTGAGATGGCAAGACATTTGATTTTTGAGGTTTTGTTCTGTTTGCTCATATGGACTGGACTTTTGGATTTAATATGTAGGTCATCAGCTATCTCAGCATTAGGAATGGAATGAAGAAAGATGCTCCACTGAGCTTCCCCATCATCCTTGTGACTGATTTATTTAAATCATCTTCTTTGAGATTCTTTTTCTGTTCAGTTCACTTTTGTTCTGTGATATGTTCTTCAAAAGCAACGGAAAGTAAATTTACGTTTCTATCTTATAGGTTTTCCCCTGTTATAGTTGAATCTGTAACCAATTGAGATCCAGAAAATGATTTAAAATCATCAATTGTAATCAATTCCCTGTTCAGAAAATGTTCTGAAATTACTGTGGTGGAGACTGGTAAACACTGAAAACTGTCCCAATCATCATCTTCTACATTTTCCAAACTGTTTTTACCATATGGGAGGTGGACATGATAGAGTCCAACTGTGAAGGCATCTCTGTTTTAGCTTCTGACGACTGCGCAACCAGTTTTGGAACAGGCAATGGACAGTAGTTGCCAAACTTGATGCGCTCCCTTGAGCATTTGAAGCTCGATGTATCTTGCATGGGAAGAAAAACTATTAGATGCAATGCAATGCTTAGTACACATATGATCTTAAGGTATTTTCTTGCAACATTAAGTATATTTAGAAAAAACAATTGATTCATGATCCAGAAGTCTAAAGATTATCATGCTATTTCTGTATGCTTCCATAATTTACAATCTAACTCTTTTAAATGCTTTGTTTTAGATATAAAATAAACTTAAACATGCTCAATGATATTCATCATGTAATAGTTTGGGTAAGTGGCTACCACTTCAAATCAATGATAAATTACTTATGTTTTTCCAAAATGTGAAGGCCAGATTTAGCTAAAAATATTAGCAAGAGTGAAATCAGCTCATACTCTTCAATATTAAATTAACATAATGATTAATTCTATTTTTTTCTGTTATTTTTTTTTAAAATACTAGGTCCCAAGGAAACCATATGTATTAAATAATAACCAGAGCTTATTTTGACTGTACCTGTGAATTTTCTTCGGTTTCTATTGAGGCGGATAAAATTATTGTCTGTAAAAGCAAATTGAACACATCTTGTTGAGACTCACACTGGCCCCAATAAAAAAATTCTATCTGGTTCCTGCTATGTTCATCCAATCAAATCTTATCTGTACTCACAAAAAGAAAAACAAGTAGGTAAAGTGAACAATAAAAAAAAAATTCCATCATAATATCTGTTCAGAGAAAGATTTAACCATTTAACTATAGAATTGATACTTCCCAATAGATTAAATGTTTAATTTCCAGGAATTCATATCACTTATATGTCTCTATAATAATCGTACTAATAAGTTGGAAACATATGCATCCATTACTTAGTAAAATTATACATTTTCACATTGAAGGCTTGGCTAAAGTTCGTTCCAGTTGACAGGTAATAAATTTTAACACAGTTGACAGGTAATAAATTTTAACACAGTTTCTAGCGACAAAATTCATGCAAGCAAATATTTTTTTCAAGAAGAAATGTTACAAACCAATACATTGTGTTGACAATAGAGCCGCAATGTCTCCCATAAATGCAGCAACCATGGAGATAGAAGGTCTTATTGGAGGTGGAAGAACATATCTAACACTTGCTTAGAACAGGGTTGATGCCACTTGTGTCTGCTTAAAAAGGCTACAAAAATTAATATCTTGAAAATTAGCGAGACTTTATTGAAACCCTTCATGCATTTCTAAATTCAAAGCATAGCATCTACATAATCATTCAGTTTCCAAGTATATGCGTGCATTTTATCAAAGAAACGAGTGAAGCTTGTTAAAGGACTAGACTTAGTCAAAGATGGAAAACATGAAGAATCATAAGCCGTGTGACATGTACACTCAATATAGGATATTTCATCCATACAAATACAAGGTACAAGTAGGTATTGTGTCTCCTTCACAATGTATGTGTGATAAGGTAACATCTTTCACACTACTATCATGCTTTCAAGAAGTGGGCGACATTAAATGATCACGAAGGAGTGAAGCAAGAGTGTCCAATAGAGAAGAGAAGGTGATGATCAAATCCCTAAATCAAGACTGCAAGAATATGTGGTGATATAATGCTTCTATAGACAAAGTGGTCCCATTTATGTGTGTTAAATTATCATAAGTGAATCAAGAATAAAGATATATATCACATATCATAAAGTGTATGGACATGTTAAAATTAGTTAGGGAACCACTATGAATAGATGCCAAGAATAATAGGCTATGAGAATCCATGATGCGAAAAGGTTTTATTCAAAGAGGTTTCATCAAAATAAGCAATAAAGGCTCAAAACCTTAATAGAAGTATGGATATGATATTAAAAGATTTATAGCTGAATTTAAATCATAATATTAGTCCTATATCAAACCTAGAAAGTGTGCAAAAAATATAACTTAAATCTAATCCAAGAGTGGTTATGGTGGTTGACAGATAGGAAGGATGAATATGCACCAAAATATTGAGGGAAAAGATAGATTAATGAAACTTAATACCACCAAATGAAGATCAGATCTAAAAGTGATGTGAAATTTAGAAAAACACATATCTAAAAGCCTTAAAAGTTTACAAAGTAAAGATAAGTTGTGTAATGGATTGGTTGTGTTTACCAAAAATGTCTAGGAAAATAGTGTTTCCTTAGTTTTACTCTAATCTGATCCAATAAAATGCACATAAATAGACATAATTAAGTTGAACAAATAAAAATGATATCAATATTGATATTTTGGTCATTTAAAATACTATGTTAGATTCTTTATAGAAGAAATATTTAAAAAAAGGAAATGTTACAAACCAATACATTGTGTTGACAATAGAGCCGCAATGTCTCCCATAAATGCAGCAACCATGGAGATAGGTGGTCCCATTGGAGGTGGAAGAACATATCTATCACTTGCTTAGAACAGGTTTGATGCCACTTGTGTCTGCTTAAAAAGACTACAAAAATTAATATCTTGAAAATTAACGAGACTTTATTGAAACGCTTCATGCATTTCTAAATTCAAAGCATAGCATCTACATAATCATTCAATTTCCAAGTGTGCGTGCATTTTATCAAGCAAACGAGGGTTGATGCCACTTGTGTCTGTTTAAAAAGGCTACACAGTTTCTAGCAACAAAATTCATGCAGCAAATATTTTTTACAAGAAGAAATGTTACAAACCAATACATTGTGTTGACAATAGAACTGCAATGTCTCCCATAAATGCGGCAACCATGGAAATAGAAGGTCCCATTTGAGATAGAAGAGCATATCTATCACTTGCACAGAACAGAGTTGATGCCACTTGTAGCTGCTTCTGTGGAGCATAGCAAGTAGGTCAAGCTTTAAGTACAAAAATTAATATATTGAAAATTACTGAGACTTCATTGAAATGCTTCATGCAATTCTATATTCAAAGCATAGCATTTACATAATCATTCAGATTCCCGAGAATATGGGTGCTTACTATAAATGTGCATTTGATCCAAGAAACAAAGTAACTTTACGAGTGAAGCTTCTAAAAGTTCTACAGTCATTAGAGCAAAAAAACAGAAAGAAAGATGATTTAGTACAACAAATGAGGCAAACAACAAACCTCGCAGCTTAGCTGACAAGCAAGTCTCCCACATATTCGCAATGAAAAAGCAATTGCAACACTGCATCTTGGGAAAACAAGTTCATCACTGCAATAAAACCATTTGGTCAACTTCAAGATTTGATTAAACCACTTCCCATTATATCATCTGCACTTGCAGCGACACACTACAAAAATACATTCGGCAAGAGTATCCACCCGTTAGCCAAAAGGTGAAAACTCAAAACATATTAGTTTATGCAAAATATATCTCTTGGCGATCGGAAAAGACAAGTCATGAAGCACAACCAGACAATTTAAACTCAAGTAATGCACGACAATCAAGTAATTATACCTTCCAAATAATTTATGCATGCAGAGCATATACGGCTCAGTTATAGGAAGAGAAAAGTTTTCATCCATAAAGTATTCATCTGCAGAAAATTCAGTAACCTGTTTCATTTAAAATACATCCAATTCATTAGAAGTCAAGCCATCTGAATATGGTCTCCTAATGAATAGCATTATCTAAAAATGAAAGCAACAACAACAAATGACATATTGCATTTCAATGCCTACAAAATTGGGAAATATATTCCATCCAAACAGAAATCATCAACCAAGAAACGTGCACGATAAGATAAACCCAATGAGCTATGCTACACATGAGACGTTCGAATGAGAATCACAAATATATATAGGAGAAGACCCAATAGTTGAGCATGTTGCAATAGTTGTGATAGTAGTTGTTAATATAATGCCCAATAGTTGTGATAGTAGTTGTTTATATAATGCCAATAGTTGTGACTTGACTACCCATAATTAAACAAAATGTATTCTTTTGATCTAAAAAGTAACCAATCATGTGATGCCACATCAGCGTTCAACTATCCATGATGTGAATGCACAAGTATTGGTAGCACTTTTTTTTTGGGCCTTTTTAGACACCTTGACAAAAAGCATGCTGATGTGGCATCGTATTTGATGATGTGGCCCTGAAACGAAAGTTATAAGCAGGGGACTTGCCAAGTAAGCTGCTGTAAAAAATTGGGAGTGATTTGAAATTTCCACGTAGGATAACTAGAAGCGCGAAGTTAGGGTGTACAACTACTAGGTCCTCTCCCCTAGAAATGAAAAAACAGATTAAATATGTTATTTGTGAATGATAAGTGTTAACTTAGAATGCAAATGAGTTGAAGTCTCATATATACAGACTAAAGCTTGAAATGAACCATAGGAAATTAATGGAATTTGTAATGCTAAAAAAATGTTTGTGTAAGCAACTATACACCATTTGATAGAGACAATCACAGTGAATATATGGTAAACTGAATGAGACGCGGTTTTCTACTTTCTTGAAAGCATTGCTTTTCTCAAAAAGACAATTTTGATGCCCAATTCGCACTCTATGCATAGAATGATAATACAATTTTATATTTTGATGAATAGGTGTCAGGATTTCTATTAATTAGAGATTAAAAGTACACATTCACAAAGAAAGGATGGGTAGATATGAAATCGCATCTCTAAATTTCATATGGGGTATTGTCTGGCAGCAAAAAATAAAAAATAACAAAAAAGTTAATAGACGGCAAGAGCTGTTGCAGAAGGTGGAGGTGGAGGGTCTCTGTCACCCACCTACCCCATACATTAGCAAGGTTTGGGGTGACATTGGGGGGGTCCCACTCCTCATCATTTTTGTCTTCTTCTTCACGGTATGGAGAAATAGCCAAAACCAATCGAGGAACTTTGTTGGAATCAAACCATTTGGAATTATCAATGGACAACCACCCAAAAGTGCCTCCAGACGGCCACCTAGGAGTGGGGTCTCGAGGGGGAAGAGAGATCAATCTCCATCGAACAGATTGTGATGCACTTTTGGGACCTCGATCCTTCTAGTGAGTGAAGCGAGAGACTTAGAGTCAAGCAACTTGATTATCACAAGCTGAGAGACTCTTGCCTCTCTAACACCTGCTAAAAGGCGAGCAACCTCAAGAAGAGGACGATGACAAAGGAACTCTGACCACAATACAAGGGGCATTGCCCCAATTTGATCAAGTAATTCCTTGAGGTGAGCCACCTCTAGGGAAACGTTGTTGGCTTGCACTTGAATCTATAACAACACATTAGAGCAGATAATAGATTTAGAAAAAGCAAAACATTATGGTCTACTATAAAATTAGAAAAAATAGCAAAATTTCTATCTTTCTAAATATTGAAGAGAATCTCCACTCTGAAAGCATGCCAAATCTAATTGAATTTATGGGGAATGCAAGGCCAATCCCCCAAAGGAACCATATGCCAGGTAAAAGGTTTTGGCCAAAAAGCCGAAAGAAATCATGAATCCAATTTCAAAGATATTGAACGTGAAGACAAAACAAAAAGAGATGTTTGAAGGACTCCAATTATCCACAAAATGGGCAATGAGGGGCTCAAATGCCCTTATGAATTAGCCATGACTAATTAGGCAAGCCTCGGAAAAGAATACACCGAGAAAAGTGCACTAATTTAGGCTCTAGAATGGCAGGCCAGACATTGAGAAATCTATGATGCCAAACTGAACAAGACACTTGCAAATGCCATCTCTGGATTAAATTGGGGATCATGGGTAAATGTGGAGAAAACCAACAATAGCTAAGTCACGATTTGTAATTGTAGGTGGTATTTGGACTCCACTTCCAATATTTCCACCATGATTTGGAAGAATGCCAACTTTGTGAACCATATCAACAAGAATAGTTCTTATAACAACTGTAAAAGTCTCACAATCCTGGCGAGAAAGGCATTGCTTGGCCTTAATCTCATTCCAAGACATTAGACTCATAGAAGTTCTAGAGAATAAATCCCACAGGCATTGGATACCTTTTTTTTGAAATCTCAAAGCTTTCACCCATGACAACCAAGCCAAAGGGCAACCTTGATCTTGGAAGAGAGGAGACCACTAGAGATTCTGTTGATTGAAAGAATGACCCTCTTTGAAACCCAACTCATTCCAAACAAGCCAAGGTTTAAGAGCCTCCCAAGCACGCAAAATTCCTTTGACCACAAAACTTCCTTCAATGTGAATTGCATCCTTCATGGTGAGAAGGATTTGCAAACCAATCCCTTTCCAGGTAGGCTAATGGACTAGATAGCCAAAGAAAATGTAGTGTCAAAGAAAACTCTTCCAAGCTTCATTTCCAATAAGGGCTTGAATAATGCATTTGATGCATAGAGCCAATCCTTGTTGTTGAGTGGGTAGCAGCTCTAATCCTCCATATTTATGAGGCAACAAAATTCCTAGGAAACTTGACGGAATCCCTTGTGATCCTCAATGAAAGCCCAAAGGAAATCTCCAAGAAGCTTCTCCAAAAACAAATAAGAAGCCTTAGAGGGAGCCCAACAAAAACAATAGTACACACAAGTGGCTGCTAGAATTTTGGAACAAACTTGAAATTTTCTTGCCATGAAAAGGGGTTTAGTAATCCAATAGGCAAGTTTCTTTTCAATTTTGGAGAGAACAACATGCCATAAGGCTACCAAAGAAGCTTGAAAAGCAAATGGGATGCCCAAAATCTAAGGATTTTTTCATGGCCAATCCATTTCCAATTGAAAGTTTGAAGCCAAGAAGGCATAGGCATAATGGACTATTGGTAACATTGAGTCTTGTGCCATTGAATGGTTGAGTTTGATGCTGAATAAAAGGTGTCCAAAAACTTGAGAGCCACCTTGATATTTTTGTCCTCTTCAATGAAAGTGAGGAAAGAATCATTTGCAAAGTGGCCATTTACAAGTTAAGTCGATGAATCAAGCAAGACAATTCCCTTGGCTTGCCCACAGGAGACCGAGTGAGCTAGAAGCTACTCAAAGCCTTTAGCAACAAGGACATAAAGAGAGGGAGATAGAGGGAAACCTTGAAAAAAAGGAGTAGAAAATCTCAAAAGTGTTGAAATTATGAAAACACACAAGAAGCAAGATCAGACAACAAACAGTGATTTTTTGTTTCCTTAAAAAGAAAAACTTATAGAATTATGGATTTGCTAGAGTTGCTCAATAATACAATGGAGGGTCCTTATAAGAGCAAATCCTAAATGAGAAAGGGATTAGATCATGACAATTATCAACAACACATCTAATGAGACATAATAATCTAATAAAAGAAAAAAGAACTCCTAGAAGTTTAGCTTAAGTGCATAAAGTGAAATCAGCCAAATAATCAATTAAAGATTAAATAATTATTAGCTAATAAATGATTAACAAAAAGCATGGGATTGGTGGCCATAGATGGTAATGCAAGCAAAGGCATCAACAAAAAGCATGTTGATATATTGACTCAAGCAGGGACCAAACCCCAAAGTTTGAAGCATAACAAGAATAAAAGGTCATTCAATATAGTCATAAGCCTTGGCAAAGTCAATCTTCAAGAAGAGGGCCTTCAAATGAGAGCAACGAACCCGCTCCATGCCTTCCCAGAAAACAATAATATTATCTAAAATATATTAAGATTTGATGAAACCTATATGTTCAGGATGAATAATTTGGGGAAGGAGATGGTGGCCTTTTCAAGCCAAGGCTTTGGCAATGATTTTGTAGTACGCATTGAGTAGTAAGATGGGCCTCCAATTACAAATATCTTTAGGGTTGCTAACTTTAGGTATGAATTAAATAATATTCCTTTGTTAATAAGTTTCTCTAGGGATTTAGAATGAAAAATTTCTAGCTAAAATTTATACAAATCCTCACCAACATAATCCCAAAGAGCCTTATAAAATTTCCATGAAAACCCATCACACCTAGGGGCTTCGTCATCAACCAATATGCTCATTGCCTCCTTAAGATTGGCAAGGGAGAGTAGCTAAACACAAAATGCTCTTTGACTTGAAGAAAGTCGATAAAGAACAACCTGAAAGGCACACTTTTGTCCATAATGGCTGATGAAGACTTGGAGAATATATAACTTCTTAAGCACATGTTGACTTTCCTTAATTTTCTTGATTCCATGGGAGGTGTTCCAAGCACAACGAGCCTGAAAAAATTCTATTGAAGCCCTATCTCTAACTTTAGGCCAATGACATATGGCTTTGATTTGGGCACCTCTAGTACAATGGTTATTTTCTATCTACTTTTGATGTCTTAGCTCCACCACTCGGACTTGCAAAGTAGTGGAGAAGGGCTTGGCAGTGAACTCTTCCATAGCATGGCGAAGATCCAAGGTGGTAGCCTTGAATGCACGCATCCTAAAGATGGCCAGTTGGTGACCATAAATGTGAAGGAAACGAGATGTGTGTTGAACAGATCTATTCCACCACATAATCCACCCAATTGGATTAGTAGGATGACATTCAAGATTCCATATCTTCCTAATATGAGCCAATTTGGGCTAATGACTCATCAAGGAAGTGTTTAAGAAAAACTAAGACTTGTAGGGCTGAGGCGAACCCACTTGCTACTCAATGCAAAACTTGATGGGCAAGTAGGTAGATAAAGTCACATCTGGCAACGATAGCAATGGGAGAGAGAAGCAACTAGCAAATAAAAAAGATCATGCAAAGATCATCATATGATCAAGACATTTAAAAACTCTTTCAAAACCAACTCGAAAATTGCTCCACATATGCCAAATGGACTGGATTTTGTGATGAGCCGAGTTGGGATTATAAAGACCTAATTTATTACACATGTTAAACCATGCCTCTCACTCACTAGTTGTTCAACGAAAAAGAAAAGTCCCATCTTTGTCATAGGAAATCTCTACCATATTGAAATCTATGCACAATACCCAAGTGGCCACCAACATTGAGTCTATAATCCACCACCACAAACAAGATCACTCAATAGCATCATTGGAAGCATAAACATTAATGATCCCAAAGGAATGATTATCAACATTCATGAGGATCCATATTAGATAATGAGTTGGATCAAACCCGTGATCAACAACACAAGAATTCCAACATGGAGAAAGTAGGGTGATAACCCCTCCATGACCATCATGATGATTGGTGCAAAACATTGTACCAGCTAGCCAAATAACATGACATGCCACAAAAAGCATGAAACCATAAATCATAACTTCTTTCAAACACAAAAAAACTAAAAAAGAATAGTTCAGAGAAAAGTATCCCTTACAAAACACTTCCTAGTGAGGTCAGTGAGACCTTAGAAATTCTAGGAGAGAAAATTCATAAATGAGATTCAAGCATGTCATCATTGTTCAACTTCTCAAGCATGGAGAAGTGATTCTACATGAACTTTAGGGAGAAAGAGCTCAACTAAATGTTGGGCGAGGAAATACTCCGTTTTTCAGCGACATATTCACCTTCTTTTAGGTGACCAAAAGAGTTGCACAACCACCACAGGTGTTTAGGTAATGAGGGAAATGAAGTAGCATATCCAACTACAATGAATGCATCGATACTAACTGCAAAGAAGGCATTACTACTGGTTGCAAAGAAAGCATCCATGCTAGTTGTGGCCCATCTAAGAAAATCATATTATAGAAGGGGCATTGCCTATAAGCGCAAAAACTGCTTTCCCCTTCTCATAAGGGTTTGAAACACCAATTGATTACTCTGTAGCAACCAACTAATCTGACTTTTTAACTTGGGCCTCACTAGAACTATAATTTTAACTTTTCGATGTGAAACCATAGTCCATTGCTCATCAAGTTTTGTGGTAGCCTTTGAAGGTTGAGAGGCCTCAACTACATGGGGAGGATACTTCGCCTTGGGAGTGATCACAGGGCAATCCTTAATTTTGTGCTTAGAATATTGGCACAAAAAACGTGTATTGGATATGTTAAGGTAAAGCACTGTTGGGTATGACAAATATTTCCTATTTGAATGTCTATTGACTCTTTCAAGTCCTTAAACAAATTAATCTCAACACAAACCCATTTTCTAAGGTTGTGCCCTATATAAATGGTCTAGTTCAATGTAAATAACATTCCCCAAAGAAGAGGTAATAGGGTGAAAAAGTCACCAACAAGGCAAGGGGAGGCCTCAAAACTCAAGCAAAATAGGCACAAAAAGTTTCTTGCCATTCAAGACTGTAAAGTACCATGTCCTTGGTTGAAAAACTGACAAGGAAGAATGGATAGACCAAGGAAAATGTTTAAGGAAAATTTGAACATGATCGATTTCAGCAAAGCAAAAAAGGAGAAACCCCTTTGTGAGGTTTTCAATGGCTCCAAGTTGAACCCCATGTAGGACCCAGGTTTTATTAATCCATTCTCTTAGCATTCTTTTAGGGGGGACCACTCCACAAAGTAACCTATACTTGAGTAAATATATATAACCATTCAAGCACTATATAAATATAAATGACAAAAATCTATTTTCTACAATTCATTAGTGAAACTCTTTAAATTTTTTGCTCTCTATATCTCTATGCTATGAAAATGCCTTTCAATTTCGAAAAGAAAATTGTTTATCTCTTGTTCTACAAATTTTTATATTTTTTTAAATCCAAATTTTCTTGTTTTTTCCCTGATTTTTTCTCCATTTTTTCAAAAAAATATTATACTTTTGGTTTGCCAATTTTTTCTCCAAAATATTTTTGCTGCTATGTATAAATTGTAGGAGTTTATGGTGAACTCCTCAACACCTCAAAATCACCTACAAGACAACAATAACTTCCACAAGAGAGAAATGACAAAAATATCATGATATGATTATGAATGCAGGATTGCCATCTAATGAACTTGATTGTTGTTCATAGTTACAATGTACATATGAAGTCTTGCTTATATAGGCAAGGGTGATGATGTACCAACATTAAATGAGTGTGTCATAATTAAATGATATGACTCAAAATTAAATAACCTAGAACACAAGCATTAAATAAAAGCCAACTAGATAAGCTAAGTGACAACTAATGCTTAACTAGAAAGATTCCTTCCTAGGACTTAAGTGGACTTAACTTGTAAATAAGACCTAGATAGGTAAAACACCTATTTACACAAAGACCCCCCTTTAAGTACAACTTAGTGAGTACTTATATGCAAATGATACTAAGATGGGTCTTGACTACGAGGCCATGTTGGGTACCCATGCACATATGCAAATGCAATTTTTCAGAAATGGAGAAAAGGAGAAAACCCAGTGGGACAAAACTCCTCCCCAAAAGAGATACAAAACAAAATTCTCTCAATAAAACATGATAAGGACAAAACCCCATTTGAGGAAAAAGAACCCCCTACAAGAGAGAAGAAGAGAGGCATGCAGCCCCCCCTCAATGTAGTGTCTCCTATAAAGATGGTAGATGTTCGATAATGAATGTTGAAGATGATCCATGATCATCAACAATGTTCCTTCCCTTGGGAAGAAACAAGACCAAGATGGTATGAAAAATGTCTTCCCATTCCTGAAAGGAAGATGCAAGAAGAAAGATGATGTGAGATTTCTCTAAAGAATGCTCAAGTGTCTCCATGTCAATGCCAAAAGGTATCACATTCCAACAGGTGTTCTAGGTCACACTACAAAAGAAGACAATCCATAATCTCCTAGAAACAATTGTAGAACACAATTCAAAGACAAAGATACCCCCTCTAAAGACAAAGAAGCCTCCCCTAAATGTTGTCCAAAAGAATCCACACTCATGTCAAACTGCAAAAGATGATCATGTAGAGAATGAACAAGAGGGTCAGAGTGTTCTCTCACAACAACTAAAGAATGATCATCTTCATCAAAGAGAAGATGAATGCAATCAATGATGTCTCCCAAATTTGAAATGTGGGACTCACAAAACAAACCACCAATGTCTATCAAGTACTCATCCCAAGTAGCCATCTTTGGAAGACGATGAATGTCTTGCTACACACTAAATCACAAGGAGCCAAATTTATGGAATAACAAGCATCATCGGGTATAATAGTAGATGAAGGAGATGAGATCTTAGTGTACATCATTTGATTGCGCCTATCATCCCCTATTGTATCCTCAAAACATGATGCAGTAAGAACACTAGATGATTTTTCCAAAGTTGGATTACAAGATTCCCCAACCTCAAGATGCTGACTCATAGATGACGAAGATGAACCCTCTAAATCAAGATCAGGAGCCATAGAAACTTTTAAGTCTCAAAAAAATTCTTGGAAGGAGAAGGAGAAGGAGAAGGTTTGGTTTCATAAAAACTACCAAAACTTTCCGAATGAGCAAGCTTAGCAGCTGTGTTATCATCAATAGGTCAAAACTTAGCAAGTGGAACAAGACAATCTACAACAAGATCCTCAAAGAATGGAGGTTCATTCGAGTCTCCATACATCTCCCAAAGTTTGGTCATAAATTCACGAGGGATCTCACTACCATTAGTAGTCAATTGTGTGTCAATATCACAACCACAACCAATTACTCCAAGGATATGTTCTGCTTTATGCCCCACACAACTCTCTTCCATTTAGATGAAGGTTTAGGAACTAGTTCATAAAGATATGGTAAAATATTAAGCCACCTACAATGTATTAGGATTCCATCTTGGCAAGACTTAAAGTTCCATCGATTTAACCTTATTGTTTTGATACCTATTGAACAAATGGAAATAGGGTTCCACCTTTGGGAGATGGAACTTGGACCTGTTTCGCGCTTTATTTAATTAGGAACTTAGATCCCTCAACCAAGTGACTTGATTGAGGAATGGGCTAGGGGGTTCCTTTGTGTGATTAAATAGAGTTTCACCATTAAATGAAGTTTCAAAGGAGAATTGCAAACATGTATGCACAAAACCATAGAAACTTGAAAGCATGAAATCAAATTGATAAATAGAATGAAACAAAAAAGTACCTGGAAGAATGGAGATGTCAAAACAAGGTCTGAAAACCTTGAAAATTGCAGTTTCAGATTGTATTAGGATTGATACACAAGGTTGGGTGATTTAGTCCCACTCTAGGGTTTTCAAGGCAGGATCTGGGATTCTCTGAGAGTTGATTAGGATCTACTGAACGGTGATTAAAAACTATAACAGGACTAATACACTAGGCTGGGCATATGAGTCCTACTCTAGGTTTTGCAGGGAAGAATCTGGGATTCTCTAAGAGTTGATCAGGATCTGCTAAATGGTGATAAAAAACTATAATGGGACTATATGCCAGGTTGGGCGTATGAGTCCCACTCTAGGTTTTTCTAAGTATCTTTTTGAGTCTTTCAAACCCATATCCAACACTGTTGAATGTTGTCGAAAGGCTAAATCAGGGACTAAATCACCAGATTGTGCGAATGAGTCCCGTTCACCTAAATTTGCAAAATACACATCACAAGAGAGAAAAAAATGTTGTTTTGTTGGTGGATGGGGGTCTGCCTCAATTAGACCCCATTTGAGTAATTAAACTTTCAAATGAATTGAAATAACATGAAGGAAAGATGAATGAACAAACAAATGTAACAACTCACCAAACCTTGTTGAATCCTTGGAGTGTAGATCTACAACTTGTATGAATTGGATTCAATGGATGTAGATCTTGATCATGAAACTTGATATGGCTTTGAATGCTCAAACTTGGATCACAAATGCTACATCAACATGTTAGCTCACAAACACACATGATGCATGAAGACCTTGATATGATGCTTGAATCTTGAATGTTGTTGTTAATGCTTGATAATCAGCTCTTGAATGCTCTTGAATACTCTATAATGCTTTTGTAAAATATTAGGATGCTTGATCCAAATTGCTAGCTTAGAAGAAACTATGTGAAATAAACTTGTATTTATACTTGTTAATGCCTAATTTCCCAAAATTACAACACTACAAGTTGACATTAGATCTAGGGTAGTAAAATCCTACCAAGAATTTGAATTAAAATAGGTCAAGGTTAAAGTGGGACTCATACGCCAAGTTGGCCATATGAGTCCCAGTGGCTTAAACCTGGGACACAAATTTCAAGTGTTTTGTTCAATGTAATATTTAAAATCAGGTCTTGAGACCTAGGTGGGACCCATACGCCCAAAGAGGCGTATGAGTCCCAGATCCCTAGATCTAGAACATAGCCAAAAACATTAATTATGATTTGTCATTTGTTAAATGTTGAGATTATCCTTAGAAAAATGCATTTAATTAGATTTGTGGATGCAAAATAGGACCAATTAGGGCATAAATAAGCCATGTTTTAATAGGGAGGGCACAAACAAGTGTGAAAATGTAAAGGGATACATTTTTCTACACTACATTTAGTCCCCACTTTAGTGAGAGGATGACCTTGCGTCAAACTCACACTAAAGTAGATAAATTCACATCAAGAGGGGTCCAAGTGTACCAATGCTAGTGAGATAGGACAACAACGATAGAGAGGGATGATCAAACCCCCAAGATCAAGATCTTATGGCAAACCAACATAGGCACAAAAGAACACACATGTGAATAATGTATGAAGAAACAATAAGGTACAAGCATAAACTGTCAAAGAAATAAAGACGAAAGAAAAACAAAAACAATTTAGGAGTGGATCAAGCCTCCACCATTTTTCCAACACGATGTGGACCAGGTCTCAGTTGTTTGTCCATAAATGTTTACAAGTGGAACACGATGTCCACCATGCAAACAAAACGCACGCTCACAAGGGCTAGAGGAATCCGATATCCACTAGGTGAGCCCCCAGAGAGGTGAGACACATACGCACACGGTCAGTATGCGCTCACACACACAAACAAGTGGCTATGGGAAAGTCATGCCTAAGGTTGGCTCCCATACGTACTAACCATACCAAAACTATACCTCCTGATAACTTTGATAAGGCGCCACACAATGAAACTTCGAGCTTATGAACAACATGCAAGTAAAGATTTGTTCAAAGGGACTTTGCTTAGTTCATGTAAGGTCTCTTCTTAGGGAATATCATGCCTAATGTTTCCAAGAGAGGAAAAATCAAAGAAATATCACGTTCTCAGAGGAAATCAAACCCAATGAAACCACCAAGAAAAGGATGCACCGCAAGAAGAAAGAAAATCGCACCATGAAACATGCAATATATTGAAAGACAATTCCAATGTATGCCCCCACTTTAAAACGATTGTTAACACCATTGCTATGAGCAATCTGCTTTAAAGTAGCCAATGAAGAAGACATGAGAGCTTATTCGGAAAGCCCTATGCCAAGTCATATGTTCCTGAATGAAATTACATCATGCATAAAGGGTTGCCCCCGAAATGTAATGCTAAACATAGAAATAAAAAGTATGTCACATGTGAGACAACTTAAGGCACGTCATCCACATCCCAAGTTTTCTCTTATATATACATGGAAGGCGGTCAACTAGCCAAAAGAGACAACGACAAGTGCCATACGAGAACAAGGCTACCTAACCCTTTGCCCCCACTTAGTGCAAGACAAGGATGATCCGAGATGATTGATGAGAAACTTGAAAATTGGTATCAATTAGAGGAACAAGGTGCTTCAACACAAGAGCACCACAATCCTTAAGATGTTGAATTTTATCACTCAAAGCTTTGCATTCATTAGTGGAATAACCATGAACTATATGATACACACAAAATGAACTTGTGATATAAAATTTCTTTCGTGTTCTTGGAGGGAGAGATATCAAATGATCTTGGAGAAATCTCGACAAGACACTTTCTTGATCAAAAGTAGAAGATGTTCCTTTATTTTGCGACAAAGATATCTCTTGCTTAGTACAAGGTGTCATACTTACACAATACTCTTTAGACTGTGAGATTTTGTGCTCTCCTTTACAGGAGGGTGTAAAATCTAATGAATTTGAATCATTAGTGTTTTGTGTGATGAAATTGATATTAAGTGAGAATTTATTTGATTCTTTCGTTTCTTTCAAATGACAATAATCAAGACCACTAGTGGTTTCTTGTGTGTTAGGCTGTATGGGGACACGGATACCTTGTTCTCTAGCACCACATCCTTTTCCACTATAACCAAGCTGTGTCATAAGTTCATAACTTCTTTTATAAAGCTTTTTCATTTCTTTTGAATTTGGTGGTTGCTCATAATTAACTTCATCAAAGTTTGTCGTGTATGTTGTCTTTTCTTCTAAAGTGGTTGAAGTGGATGCTTTCGAAGATTCTGTTAAATTTTGTGTTGACATTATCGTTGGTTCTTTTTTCTTTTCAAACTCTTTTGTTATTCTCATGTATTCTCCCATGAGTGTAGGTGTGAAATCTAAGGAATCCCAATCATCTTCCAATAACTTTGTGACTCGTTCAATATGCCTTTTTTTGTATTTCTCTTGCACGGGTTCCACTTGTATAGTTGTTGTCAATGTTTTCAAAGGATTTTCCTTGCCTTTCTCAGTGTTTGAACAACTGTCTAGTTCAGGGTCGGCTTTGATTGTATACACTTTGTTGTTGTAAACATACTTCATCATACGATGAAGAGTTGAAGGCACTGCATGCATCTCATGAATCCGTGGTCTTCCTAAAAGGAGGTTGTATGAAAGATCATGAGGCATAACATGGATCGGGGTTTGTAATGTAACTCTTTTAACTATAATAGGTAATGTGATCACTCCAAGCGGCTGTTTTCCTACATTATCAAATCCTCGAATTGATAAGGAATCAGGTTCAATTCTTAATTTATCTATGCCAAGCTTATCAAAAAGGGTTACACTACACACATTAAGGGTTGAGCCATTATCAACAAGGGTTCATTTTATCCCTATTGTATTGAAAATAGCTATTATCATGAAAGGTTCATATTGTTTTTGCACTTCTAGCAAAAGTAACTCATCTTGATGGAAAGTAATGTCTAAGTTGACCAAAGGTATAAATTGAATTTAGGCTGCCACATCATTTGATTGCACATTAGGGGGGGGCAGGAACTTGTTGTAAGGCACTTTGAATCATGTTATGATAATGAGGAGAGGCTCGAACAAGGTCCCATAATGGTATCTTAGTAGGAGTGTTCTTAAGTTGTTCAACAAGATCATACTCCTTTCCACTTCGTAAAGGCAAATGGGGAGGACCAGGTAAGAGAGGTTGAGGCAATAGGAGGGATGTTAAAGTTGTTTTTCTTGGTTGCGGATTGTTTCTAGTTTATATGTATGAGCAATGGTATTGTAAGTTGACTGCTGCGACATATTATTCTTAGGTGGTTCGAGGATGAGGACGGGTTTGTTTTGAATTTGTGGTTGGTTTGAGGGTGGGTAGAGGATGAGTTTAGCCTTAGGAGGTGCAATAATTAAAGGATATCTAGGACGTCTAAGAATTAGAGGACTTGAGGGAGTTCTAATGTTCATAACCTCACCAAACTTATCCTTATTTTCATGATCTCTTAGTGGAGGGGAGTCTAATGTCACTTCATCATCTTCATCTAAGGAAGTCACATCACTATTGTTTGAAAGACATGTGTCGATGTTCTCATTTTCTTGCACCATGATATCCTCCCTAGTAGGAAAGTTTTTAGGAGAACTACAAACTAGATGTTCATGACATTCAAAGGTTGGTTCTTCTAAAATGACTTCATCACAAGGGACTTATCAATGGTTGGATTTTATTGCTTATCAATGATAGTATTCTCTTGTTCAATAATGTTTTCCCTAGGGGAAGAGAGACAAATAAGATTCTCATGACTCTTATTGATTGGATTTTCTAACATCAAAATATCGTCTTTAGCAATAGTAGAGATATTAGGAGAAGACCCAATTTGATTGTTATGATTGTCCATGATTTCATCCTTTTTCTCTAAGGTCTCATTCTTTTATGCCATAATATCTATCCTATTAGGAGAGCTTTTAGGAGAGGATCAAACAAGAAGTTCATTACATTCCATGGTTAGATTTTGTAAAGTGGCTTCATCACAAATAGGGGAGGCATCAAGAGAAGGACAACTATGATTTTCATGCTTACCAATGATTGGACTTTTTTGTTCAAATAGATCTTTCCAAATGGTATGAGCATTAGGGAAGGGAGGAACAAGATTCTCATGACTCTCAATAAGTGTATCTTCTAACACCAAACTATTTTCTTCCCATAGAGGAGGGATATTAGGAGAAGGAACAAATTCGATTGTCATGGTTATCTACAATTACATACCCATGTCCTATAATGTCTTCCCAAGTACGAGAGGTAGGATTGTCACAACTCTCAATCATTGGATCTCTTAGCACCAACATATCCTCCTCACAAATGTGATTTTCATGATTGTCTATGATTGTATCCTCTTTTACTAAAGCATTCTCACAAGTAGGGGAGGTGTTGGGAGATGAATGAAGACTAGGTAAAGTAGTGTCAATGATAATATCTTCCCAAGGGAGAGGAGGAGAGGGACAAATGAGACTTTCATTATTCTCAATGATTGTATCTTCCTTTGCCAAGATACCTTTGTCACGGATATGAGAGGTATCGGGAGAAGAACAACTATCATTATCATGATTGTCTATGCTTACATCCTCTTTCACTAGAACCTTCTCACAAATAGGAGAGATATTAGGGGATGAGGGGATGATGGGCCATATGGTAGCATGGAATATGTTAACAAGTTCAATTTCTTTCACTAAGATATTCTCATGAATAACATGTTTTCTAATGCCTTGTTTCTTTGTAAACTTGGAAATGAAAGATACTAACATTTGTGAAAATAATCTATCCAACTTATGTGATGCTTGGAGATGCAAACAATTATCTAATAGATCAGATGATTTTCAATACTAAAATAAGTTTTGTCATGAACACAAGATAAATGATATGCTTTAATTCCAATTCTTATGTTTACAAAATCACTTGAAATAAAAGCAATTTTGAAAAGATTGTAAAAGACAGTAATTTTGTAAACTGAATCAATAATTTAAAGACAACCACCAAAAGCACAAATGACAAGATTTTAATGCTATAAAATGTATATTTGGACCTGATTCGGGACTGACTTGTCCAGGTGGGCGAATGAGTTCCAATTAGCGTCTTTGATAGTTTCAGATAATGAAAAACATACAACACAAAATACCCAAAAATTAGAAGAAAAGACTTGTACAGGGACTAAATCACCTAGGTGGGTGAATGAGTCCTGATTAGGGTTTTTAAACCTAAATCAGCAAATTCTAAGTTGATTTTAATGTGTTCTAGGTTGTATATTGACTTGATTGTTTACAATTATAGATTTTCAATTAAATTGAATGATTCAAAATGAAAAAATGCAACCTATATGCACTTTTCACTAATGCAATGTTTAGAAGCCCTAAATGTGAATTAACTAATGCAAATCTAATGCAATGCAATCTAGATCTAAGACGACAATGTTCTCCAAATCAGAAATTCAAGGGTCTAAAGGTTGGGTTCACCAAAATAAACAAACAGAAATAGGGTTCCACCTTTGGGAGATGGAACTTGGACCTATTTCAGGCTTTAGTTCATTGGGAACCTAGATCCCTCAACCAAGTGACTTGATTGAGGAATGGGCTAGGGGGTTCCTTTGTGTGATTAAAAGGGGGTTCACCATTAAATGAAGCTTCAAAGGAGAAATACAAACATGTATCCACGAAACCCTAGAAACTTGAAAGCATGAAATCAAATTGATAAATAGAATGAAACAAAAAAGTCCCTAGAAGAATGGAGATGTAAAAACAAGGTCTAAAAACCCTGAAAATTTCTCTTTCAAATTGTATCGGGACTGATACGCCAGGTTGGGCGATTTTAGGGTTTTAAGGGCAGGATCTGGGATTCTCTAAGAGGTGAACAGGATCTGTTGAATAGTGGTCAGAAACTGTAACGAGACTAATATGCCAAGTTGGGCATATGAGTCCCACTCTAGGGCTTTCAGGACAGGATCTAGGATTCTCTAAGAGTTGATCAAGATCTGCTGAATGGTGATCAGAAACTGTATTGGGACTAATACGCCAAGTTGGGTGTATGAGTCCCACTCTAGGTTTTTCTAAGTATCTTTTCAAGTCTTCCAAACCCAAATCTGACATTGTTGAATGTTGTAGAAAGGCTATATCAAGGACTAAATTGCTAGGTTGGGCGAATGAGTCCTAATCACCTAAATTTGCAAAATACACAAGAGAGAAAGAAATGTTGTTTTGTTAGTGGATGGGGGTCTACCTCAGTCAAACCCTGTTTGAGTAATTAAACTTTGAAATGAATTGAAATAACATGAAGGAATGATGAATGAACAAGCAAATGTAACAACTCACCAAACCTTGTTGAATCCTTGGAGTGTAGATCTGCAACTTGTATGAATTGGCTTCAATGGTTGTAGATTTTGATCATGAAACTTGATATGGCTTTGAATGCTCGAACTTGGATCACAAATGCTACATCAACATGTTAGCTCACAAACACACATGATAAATGAAGACACTGACATGATGCTTGAATCTTGAATGTTGTTGCAAATGCTTGATAATCAGCTCTTGAATGCCTTCTTGAATGCTCTTGAATACTCTATAATACTCTTGTGAAATCTTAGGATGCTTGATTCAAAATTTCTAGCTTAGGAGAAATTATGTGAAATAACCTTATATTTATACTTGTTTATGCCTAATTTCCTAAAATTACAACACTACAAGCTAACATCAGATCTAGGATAATAAAATACCGCAAAGAATTTGAATTAAAGTAGGTTTAGGTTAAAGCGAGACTCATACTCTAGGTTGGGCGTATGAGTCCCAGTGGCTTAAACCTAGGACACAGATTTCAAGAAGCGTCCTGTTCAATGTAATATTTAAAATCAGGTCCCAAATTCCTAGATCTGGAATACATAGCCAAAAACATTAAATTATGATTTATCATTTATTAAATGTCAGGATTATCCTTAGAAAAATACATTTAGTTAGGCTTGTGGATGCAAAATAGGACCAATTAGGGCATAAATAAGCCATGTTTTAATAGGGAGGGCCCAAACAAGTGTAAAAATGTAAAGGGATACATTTTTCTACACAACACCCATATTAAACTCCTTGATTTTAATCACACAATAGACCAATCAAGAGACATAAGCCAACAAAAGCAAAAGATTACCCCGTCAAATTACTCAATCATGAAACCCCTAAGCAATCTTTGATTTGTGGCACTTTATGCTCAGTACGATTAAAGGTGCCACTTGCCAACAACAATAAAGTGGACTTGATCTTAGTGCTTACAAATTGTCAAAATTAGCCACAAGCTCAAAGCAAAAATTTTACACAAGATAAGATCAATCTAATCCCACCACTACAAGGTACACAAAAAAATATGCACTTTCAAAAAAAAAAACCCCAAAAATGTTATCACACCTGAGCAAGAATGGAGTTTCAAAAGTTATGAAAGTGAGAACTTCTCATCAACACTTGTGAGAATCTGTAATTTCTAGAAAAATAAGCACCAAAAACAAAAACCAATTGCACCAATATATAGAGCACAAAATTCTACCCCAAATAAAAACAATGCTTGAAAAAGGAGCCCATATGACGAAGTTATGGGCATTTGAAAATGGACCTCCAAAATGAAAACTGCATTGGAGAGGAGGTGTGAAATTTCTTAAACCCTGTTGACGCAATGCTGGTGTTAGCAACTTGTAGGCTTAAATTGATGACCAGGGGGTCGTCAAAAAAGAATATTCTCCCAATTGGAATATGCTTTACATCGAAATTTTTGATAGGAATATTCTTTTACTTTGACAACAAGGATCGGACAAAATATGCCATTTAATGGGAAAAATATTTCGCAAACAATGACGACCGGTGTGTCAACAATAGTTGTTGGAGGTGTATCCTGAGAAAATACCGAGTTGCCATGTGGTGCACTCGACCCCACTAGCTTCGACAATGCAAGGATGTAATTGCTTATGTAGGTACACCTTCAAACTTTTTTAAAAAACCACAAAAACTTTGATTTAATTTTAAAAATTCCAAAAAAGGCTTTACAAAAATTTTAACATGATTTTTTTTTCAATATTGGGCCCCTATTTTTCTCTACGACCTAGGATGAGTCATACGATCATACAGATCATATGGTTGGTTGTATAACCATATAGACGACAAAGGAGGCAAAAATTTTTCCTCAAGCCTAGTGGCAAGTCATCTGATTTTTGTGATTTAATAGTCGATCTTGGGGTTTTTGGGCCTTCTGAATGCAACAACAAGGGCAATTTTGGCCCAAGGTGTTCCAAAAATTCAACTACCTCCTAGATCTAGTAACCCTTTCCCAACTTGAAACCCTTGTAAATTAGACAATATATGATGAAATTTTGACAAAACAAAAGGAAAACTTGACTTTCTTTGATGCCTTGAATCTAATGGTGAGGTTCTAAAAACCCCAACTCATATCCAACAAAAATTTCACACTAAGATTGGTCCCTCATATCTAGAAAGAAGTCTGCAACACTGAAGCTCTGATACCATGTAGGAGTTTATGGTGAACTCCTCAACACCCTAGGATCACTTGCAAGACAATGATAACTTCCACAAGAGAGAAATGGCTAAAATATCATGTTATGATTATGGATGCAAGATTGCTAGAATGAACTTGATTGTTGTTCATAGTTACAATGTACATATGAAGCCTTGCTTATATAGGCAAGGGTGATGATGTACCGACATTAAATGAGTGTCATAATTAAATGACATGACTCAACATTAAATGACCTAAGATACAAGCATTAAATAAAAGCCAACTAGATACGATAAGTGACAACTAATGCTTAACTAAAAGATTTCTTCCTAGGACCTAAGTGGACTTAACATGTAAATAGGACCTAGATAGGTAAAACACCTATTTTCACCAACATAAACTATGGTTGTGCTTGAGTTTCCCCATGCTTAGCATATATGCTTAAAGTGGGTTTCAAACATATGACCATTTTATTCATATTTTAATGGTTTAAATGTCTATTTTATGCCCAAGGACCTAAAACTTTGGCATGAATTCTTGATAAATTTTACACCAACCCAATCTAGTGTAGGGGTATCTTACAGATGAGATGAGGTGGGTATGGTTCCTTAATATGGTTGCACTTGACCTTACCTCAATATGCCCCATGGAAATCCATAAGGGTGGCTATTTTCCCATGTATTTTCATAAGTGTGACCCCTATATCTAGGTTTCCTATGACCACTACAAGGGAGCCCTTGCCTAAGTGGATTTAAACTTGGGTCTATGGTGTGAAACTCTTTTATCCCCACCATTAGACCCAAACTTAATGGGATACATTTTTTGATATTTTAAATACGTATCTACAAGGACATAAATTTACTACTACAATATTTGATAAAATTACCTCTTAGTTATGATTTGATGAATGTTGATGCCATTTGTTAATATTAGTTGGTCTTAGACTAATTTGCAAGCTTTCTCTGGGATCCTATATCATTAAACTACCAAAATGAACTTTAATTTGTTATGGGTAAAATAATTATATCATTATATTGTAGATTTATACTTGCCCCTTAGCTTTGCTCAAAAAATTTCAATTCCTATTTTGAAAACCCATTTTCACATACACTACAACCATTATAGTTCATGAGACTATATCTATTTGAGGCATAGTATCAAACAATTTAATTTCCTTGTGTATACTTTGACATTATTTTAATATCAAAGTGAATTTGTGGCCCAATGACCTAGATCACACCACTTGGAAGCAATAATCTCATAGAGATGGTTCTCAAAGACAAGATGAGCCCCTATAAACTCTAATTGTGCCTAAAATTCCCCATGCTTAGCACTACATTAGAAATAGGTGTTGTACGTACCTTGCATAACATTGTATTAATTTTATTATGTAAATAAATATATGTTTTTGGTGCATCGTAGGTGATGTGTTTATCCACATTAAATATTTATTTGGGCCACTTGTAAAGTTGTAACATTTGGTTAGATAATTTGTGTGTGGGTTCACACTAAAAAAATATTTAATATTTTAGGAAACTTAACTTACTAAAAATTAAATGTGGGTTAAATGGTTTTATGAACTCATGGTTTGAGGCACGTGGTTTTACTTTACCACTTGGTTTTATTTGTGTGAGCTTGGTTCTATAAAAGCAAGCACATGTTTAGTGGTTGAGATTGGCTAGTTGGGGTTTTGGCTTGGTTGTCATTGTATTGAGTCTTTTTTTGAGGAGTGCATATATGAAGCATGGCATGGGATATGTGAATTTATGCTTGGACACATGGAGGGTGCACTGGAGAGGCTTGATATTTCAGAATTGTTCATGGAGAACCTATAAGTGTATTGTAATGTTTTCATTGATGAATAATACATTGAGTGTGGATGTTTTTGGAGGTTGGGTTTTTTTGAGGGTTTTCCTAGGATATATCTTGTGTTATCTTTTGATATGTTTTTGATCTTTGCATATGGGTTATTTGTAAGCTTGCATGCATGCTTTTCTCTCACAACATTTAAAGTGGGTTTCAAACATATGACCATTGTCTATATCTTTCAACAACTCAGTTATTTAGTCTATGCCCAAGGATCTACAAATTTGGGGTAAATTTTGAAGAAATTTTACACCAACCTAAGCTAGTGGCAGACAACTTATAGAGTAAATGGGGATTGGAGTAAAATTTCTTGAGAATTCACCCCAATTGTAGGTCATTGGACATAGACTAGACAATTGATTTGTTGAAAGATATAGACACTTGTCATAGGTTTGAAACCCACTTTAAATATTATGATAAGCATGGGGCATATTAGGCATTACTAGAGCTTATAGGGGCTTGCCTTATCTTTGAGAGCCATCTGTATGAGATTATTTCCTCCAAGTGAGCAAAAAATAAGTTGGTCCATACATTAAGTGTGATCCCTATCTCCAAGCATCCTATGGCCATTGTAAAGGAGCCCTTTCCTTGTGGGTTTTTAATATAGGTTGATGGTGTGAAACTCCTTAGTCCTCACAATTAGACACAAACTTGATGGGGTACATTCTTCAATATTTAAAATAAATATCTACAAGAGCATTTACAACTACAACATTTGACAAAATTTCTCTCACAATTATTCTTTGATGAATGTGGATGTCCTCTATTAATATTACATGGAGATAGATTTATTTGTGAATTTCTTTGGGATCCTATATCAAAAATATCACGTATAAACTACCAAAATGAAATTTGAGTTTCTATGGGTAGAGCATAATATCATCACATTTTATAATTTTCATACAGTGTTAAGGTAAAATTTAGCTTAAATTGTCCTTAATTAATCAATAGTTAAGAATTTCTCTAACAAATAAATCTTAAATAGAAACTAAGGCATTTTCAATTCACTAAAACAAACAAATTAGTGCTAGCAGAGAGTAATTTTCTCATGTCCCCAAAAAATAGGTACATTTGTGCTCCACATATTAGCCCTCACAATGATAAACTTAAGAAAATAAATAATAATTTTTTAGATGATTCAACTAAGGAGCGTTAGCGAATAGCTCTAAGCAGGAATGAGGATAGGGATGGCGTCGAGTGGGCGGAGTGGGTTGGGTGGGAGCATAAATTTTAAATCCTTTGAGGGCGATGAGGATTCTGAAGACAATGGCGAGGCGGATGGACGTTGTGGTCTGTCTGGGTTTCTTCTACCTTGTGCCCTAGACATGAATGAGGTTGTTCCTTCTGTGGTGAATTGCAAGTTCCAAGGTTTTCTCTATGGTGGGCCTCTTTTGGAGTGCTCTGGCAACCCCTCTTGCTGTCTGCGAATGGCTAAGGGTGTTTTCCTAGGTCGTGCCTCTGATCTGAGGCCCTCTTCTTGGTTCCCCTTGGCTTTTGGAGTGGCTGCTTCTTCTAGTTACTCCTTGGAGGTTTCTCATCCTAGGGTTGTCTTTGTCGGCCAGTTTGTGGTTTCCAAATGGCAGTTGGGCTTTCACGCTTATTTTTATGGTTTGGAACCTATTTTGGGTCTTTGGCCCCTGTTGTGGTGTGGCATTGCTGCTTGGGTTGGGAGTTTTTCCTCTCTTTTCCTTGTTGGATGTGGTGTGAGCCTGTTCTGGTGCACACTAGTGGTTGATGTTGTGAGAGTAGATGTCTCCTTTTTCCTTTTGTTCCTGGATTTCCCCCTTTGTTTGATTTTGCTCTTCTTTAGTGAATGGGGGCTAGTGTCTAGGTTTGACCCCTCTATGAGTGCATTTTTGGTTCTCCTGCTGGGAGTTCGTTCAATGGTTGTGGGTTGTCTTTCTTCCCTTTGGTGCTTTGCTTTCATCGGCACCCTGTCGGGGTTTGTGTCAGGTGTGCCTCAAGAGGTTGTTCTTCAATGTTTCTTTTGCTTTGGGGGCTAATGTGGATTGGTTTTTTTCCCTCCTTGCTGCTGCTGGAAGCATGTGTCTAGAAGGAAATAAAAGATCCCTCTTAGTTTGGTTGGTTTGGCTACCCTTCTAGGCCTTTTGGAAGGGGTGTGTGTCTCTCTTGGATGGGTGGATTTCCATGTTTTATTTCAGGAACCAAATTTTCACTAAGCTGAAGGATGTCTCTACAGTTTCTATGGAAAAGTTCCCATTTGTTGTGACGGTGTTGGTTCAGTGTTTTTCAATGGAGCTCCTCTTGTTGAAGTTGTGCTTGGTTTCTCTGGAGGTGCAGTGGATTGGGTGGTATTCAAAGTTTATTTTGAAGACCCAGATGCTTTTGTTGTTGGCGTTTGCTAAGCTCATCCTTTCTGCTACAGTCTTAGACTTCTCTCTGAATACTGGGTCTTCTTTTGAGATGGAGACCTCTCCTATGGAGGTGGAGTCCTCTCCTTTTGTAGGTGAGGTATATTCTGTGGTTGAAGGCTCTCTCCTACATCTCCCATTGAGGCGGAGCCCATTCCTATTTAGGTGGAGTGCTGGTTTGTAGGTGTTATGGCAAGGATGAGCTTGGTTTTTTCTCCTATAGAAGTGGAGAGAACTGCTGGCTGTTGTGTGACAAGGTTGGAGCCTTGAGTGTGTGCGGTGACTTTTCCTATAGAGGTGGAGAGGGAGTGTTGTTGGGCTCTATTTTTTCTACACTTATGGTTGTCTGTGACTTGGTTGTTTCTACCAATGGTTTGAAGAGTTTGAGTTTCTTGAATGAATGGTGTGTTGTTGCCTAGTTGTTATAGGCGATTTCTATGGGTTTAAGGTCCCTGCCAAAATCTAGTTGTAAAGGGTTGATGGTCCCTTCAAAACCTTTGGGTTTGAGATCCTTGTAAAATCTTGAATTTGTGTTTGGTAGCTAGTTGTGGTTGTTGGTTTGTGTTGTGGTTCTGTCTCTATTTAGCTGTTGGTTGCTCTTGACTTTTCTTTGGGCAACATGATTGTCCTGGTTTGGGTTTCGGGTCCCTTCAAAACCTGATGGTTTTGGGTCCATTCAAAACCTATTTGTAAATGGTTTCGGGTCCATTCAAAACATGTTTTTCCCTCTAATCAAAACTAAGGAGTGTTAGCAATAAATTTAACGAAAAAAATTGATGCTACAAAAATGGTATTTCATGTAAAGCAAAAACATGCGGCATTCAAATATTTGATTTAGTATTTTTTAATTAGTGGAATTTGTAACTGGGTAAATTTACATATTCAAAAGTTACCATATTTACTATTTAAACCATTAAATTCTTGAACCAGTTTCTATGAGGCTAGGTACTATCCGTCTATCCATCCTATAAAATCTTGAAAGTTATGTCTCATGCAAGTGGAATAGGTTATGTTTTAATGTTATTTTCTACCATTAACTATCAGGGAGAGAAGAGGGAGGGAAATTTTAGTTTTACTTTAAACCTTCTTTTGTTGACATTTCCATCTCTTCCTACTCTTACAATTCATTTACTATTGTTTCCTCATAATATATCCTCCATAGTTCTATCATTTCTTGACCCAATTCCTCCTTATAATCAATACTTCTATTTTATATTTTTCAAATATGTCTTTCTAATTATATGTACCATTTGTGTTGACTCTCAAGTACATTGTGATTTTTAACATAGAAAATTTATAATGTAGTGACTGAAACCCAATTTGAACACCTTAAACTAAAACACCATAATTGATTTTTGTATTAAAAATATTGGACAAGTAATAACATTCAAAGATGGAATTAATTTTATGGAATTTGTTGGTTATGGCTTGTAAATAATTTTTTACTATTGTAATGGTAAAATTAGCATACTCATGCTAATTCCCATTTAATTTTGTGCCTACCTTGATGAGGATTTTTTAATGTAATAGTATATTGACATGTGCCATTCTTGTTAGAGTTGCCTTGCAATCCCATACTTGAGCATCCCTATCCATCTCTATTTTACCCATATTTACACTAATTCCTTAATATACATTCTTCATCTCAAAATCAAAATATTATTTTCAGAATCATATTTGACTGAATCTAGAATAATCAAGATTAATCCTAAGGATTTCAAGAATGATTCTTGAACTTCAAAGTTTCAAATTGCAATTCAAACTTTCTCATGCCTTTCACTTGCCATTATAATACACATTTCATCCAAAATGTTACTATGTCATGATATTTAAAGTTATTCATTTTGTACTTAAACACAATATGATGGAATTGAGTAATCATATGAAAATCTCTACCAAGATGGCATGGATAAATTTATGGAGTTAAATACCTCAAGTCAATAACATTGTCACCATTCTTAGTTGAACAATTTTATAAGATAGAAAATGCATATTATGTTAAAGAGAACTAAAAGTGAGGAGCATTGATTTATGTTCTTATCTCTAAGTTATCTCTTAAAGAAAAAATCTAATACCATTTTATTTTGTTTGTGACTGGTTTTGATAAATAAACATGATGTTATTAAAGTAATGTAGTGGTCTTTGTATTTATATCAAAATTTCATTGTGCACATGTAATCATGACTCTATAAAATGTTTTATTAATAATTTTATGTTCATACAATTAATTATAATATGATCTCTTATAAAATATGATCATTAATTAATGTGATTTCACACTCTTTTAATACATATGCTTTTTATCTACATGTCTTGGTCAACCTTTCTATATCCAATTTTTATATTATACACAATGCGTTCTTATGCTATACTAGTAGATTGTGATTATAAACAAACCTTAAAATTTTAAATGCATTCAAAAAATAAGGATACACCTAGCAATGTGTATACTAGAGAAAAATATTACAACTATGAATTCTAACAAGTGTAAAAATAATAATATAGTTTTATAATTTATTTTAGCTTTTCTAAGTATTTTAGTGATAGCATCTAAAGTACTATGAATTACCCAAAAGACATAAATATTTATAGCCTTGTCCACCAAGTATTACACATAATGACATTGGAAAAGCATATAAAATAGTTGAAATATTAGAAAAATGAATACTAAAGTTAGCTAAAATAATTATGCTAAGAGGAATTTAATAGATTGTGTGGGCCAATAACTACAAACTCAATTTAAATTTTATAGCCATTTAAACATAAGTTACTAATGAAAGATAATATTATTAATGTCATTTAATAAAAAAAATTGTTTATTAATGATGTCTTAAATAATTGATAAATGAAACAAAATATATTAAAAGTAGTCTATTAAAAAAAAAAAAAACTGTTTTATAATTGTTTTCATGTGTTGTATTATTTATTTTATTACCATGAAAATAAAATAGCTCTTCAATTAAAAAAAAAAACAATAGCTCTTCAATTATAAATAAACTAAAGTTAAAATAGTATATCTAAATGATAATTATATAAAATGAAATAAAACAAAATATAAATTGAAGTTAAAAGAGTAAATGATTTGTTTAAAAACTTGCGTATGATTTCTATGATTTATTATATTATTGAAAAAAATAGATGTTCATTAAAAAATAAAAAATTAAAACAAAATAACCTTTTAGTAAAAATTAAATTAATCAAAATAATACTAATCCAAGATAATATTAAAAATTGATATGCATATAAATATTGTAAAGAAAATTCTTTTATTTATATTAATTTATGGCAATCAAATGTACAAAATTATACAATTTTCAATCTATTAAATAAAAATCTTTTAACTAGATGTATGTGAGATATCTATAATAATTCATTAACCATTTTTTAAATATATAAATCTAAATTTGGGCTACTAAAATCCCCATAATAATAACTTAAATCTAATTTACTCTACCATATTTCTTCTCTATAAAAGAGTTTACTATTGATCATCTTTAGAATGGTAAAGTTTAATCTTCAAACTCACAAATTTTAAAACCTTTGAACATTCTATATATGAAGACATTATTATCTTTTAAAAAATTGAACATTTTATATATCAAGACATTTATTATTATTATTTAATAAATATGAAGAAAGTAAAATCATTTAAATATTAAGATTTTGGAAGCACACAAAAATTAAACCCATTTTGAAAGCCACACAACTTTTAAAAAAAGAAAAAGAAAGAAGAAGCAGACATTTTTATTATTCTGAATGTGAAAAAACTAAAGATTTACTCTCCCATAGAAATAAATTAATGGAAAAGAGAGCTTACCATTGATCATCATAAAACTGGTGAAGTTTTATCTCCAAACTTCCAAACTCGAGCGCATCCCTGGAAACTGATCACCCAACACAAATGCGTCAAATTCGAAAAAAGAAAGAGTGTATATTTTCTCCTACTCTAGACAAGAAAGTAACACTATTCATAAGTCAGGTATTTGTCGTGCACACACCTCACCTTTAGTATCTCTTTCCCACCACTGCCAGGAAGAATAAGAACTCGTTCTCATTCAGTCTGGGCGTAGCATTCGCAGGCGTTGATGGCGATGTTCCTGTCGGTACCAATGAAGGGAGTGCAGCTAGAGTTGGTCTTCACCAATCCATACTGAATTCATACACTCAATGAGATTGCATTTCTTCGTAATGGTATCAGCCAGGGTATTTTATTTTCTATACCCTCCAAAGAATAATTGCAGCTGTGAAGGCTGCCAATGATACAAGGGAGGTTATTTAATTTTGTACACCAACTCAAGTTTAAATGTTGTAACTTTTATAGGTTGCCAATGATACAAGGGAGGTTATTTAATTTTGTACACCAACTCAAGTTTAAATGTTGTAACTTTTATAGGTTGCCAATGGTATCAGGGAGGTCATTTAATTCTTCACAACAATTCAAGTCTAAATGCTTGAGTTGTGATAGGTTGCCAATTGTATTGGGGATGTTATTTAGATTTGTACACCAACTCAAGTTTAAATACTGTAATTGTGATAACTTGCCAATGGCATCAGGGAGGTCATTCAATGTTGTACATCCTAACAAGTCTAAATGCTGCAACTGTGATAGGTTGCCAATGGTATCAGGGAGGTTATTTAATTTTGTACACCCTCTCAAATCTAAATGCTGCAGTTGTGATAGATTTCCAATGGTATCAGGCAGGTTATTTAATTTTCTACACTGATACAAGCCTAAATGTTGCAGCTGTATTAGATTGCCAATAGTATCAGGGAGGTTATTTAACTTTATACACCATGACAAGTCTAAACGAGACAGCTGTAATAGGTTGCCAATGGTATCAGGGAGGTTATTTAAATATTCGCACCCACTCAAGCCTAAATGCTTCACCTCTGATAGGTTACCAATGGTATCAGGGAGGTTATTTAATTTTCTACACATATTCAAGTCTAAATGCTGCAGTTGTGATAGGCTGCCAATAGTATCAGGGAGGTTATTTAATTTTGTACACCTACTGAAGTTTAAATGGTGCAGCTGTGATACGTTGCCAATGGTATCAGGGAGGTCATTTAAATTTGTACACCTACTCAAATCTAAATGTTGCAGCAGTGATAGGTTGCCAATGGTATTGGGGAAGTTATTTAATTTTGTACAACAAACCAAATCTAAATGTTGCAGCTGTGATAGGTTGCCAATGGTATCTGGAAGGCTATTTAAATATTCACACCCATTCAAGTCTAAATGTTGCAGCTGTGATAGATTGCCAAAGGTATCAGGCAAATTATATAATTTTATACAACTAATCAAGTCTAAATGCTGCAGCTGTGATAGGTTGCCAATGGTATTAGGAAGGTTATTTAAATATTCACATCCACTCAAGTCTAAATGGTGCAACTGTGATAGGTTGCCAATGGTAACAGGGAGGTTATTTAAATATTCACACCCACTCAAATCTAAATGCTGCAACTGTGATAGGTTGCCAATAGTATCAGGGAGGTTATTTAAATATTCACATCCACTCAAGTCTAAATGCTGCAGTTGTGATAGGTTGCCAATAGTATCGGGCAGGTTATTTAATTTTGTACACCTGCTCAAGTCTAAATGGTGCAGCTGTGATAGGTTGCTAATGGTATCAGGAAGGTTATTCAAATTTGTACACCTCAAGTCTAAATGCTGCAGCTGAGACAGGTTGCCGAGAATATTAGAAAGTGAATATTGGAAGAAGTTGGAAATATCGAGGTCTACTTGCATTATCCTCAATTGAAAAATGTTACCCACAACGCTGAAGTGAAATGGCTCCTGTATTGCAAAGCTACATTTTTCCAACCTTAACCATATCAAACTTGAAGGAAGCATGGCTAGCGTGTCAATGAGCAGATTCTTCAAGTGAAGAAATTGAAGACCAGGTCTGCACAACGTTTCAAGCCTTTGCGAATTACCACCATTGAGTCGAAGGCGAGAGAAATTGATGTTATTGGATACGGTGCTTAAATGAGCTCCCTCCCATAGTCGGGTACCCTCTTTTTCAGCAATGGTTCGCCCCATATCTCGTAAATGGTCATGCATATCAAACACACCTTCATCATCAGTCTTTACCAGTAGCTTCAGGGAAAGATTAGATATTGCTGTGTGTACCATCTTGTACAAAGATTTCCAGAATACAATAGGATATGTTTTGTGTTCTCCAATGAAGAAACAAGCGATGTCCAAAAATATTTCTTTTTCTTCTTCACCAAGAGCATTGTAACTGATTTTGAGTCTTTCATGAATGTCTGGGTGGAAAGTAATGTTGTGAAACACTTCCGTCCAGCAACCTGGATCATTCTGCTTATCATACAAGAAAGATCCAATCACTTCCAGTGAAAGAGGATGCCCCTGACAAGCTTCTACTATTCTTTTGGACATATCCTCGTGAGTGGGAGTTGGAGATGCTCTCAAAAAAGCGTGCCAACTAAATAACTCAAGACCTTCATTTATCTGCAATCCACTCACCTCGTGGATACATTCAGGTGAGACCCCCGCAACATGGAGAATGTGCTTGTTTCTAGAAGTAATAATAACTCTACTACCAGGGGCCAGCCAATCCCCAACCAAAGCATTTGATTGCACCTTAGCATCCACATCATCTAAAATAAGAAGCACTCGCTTTCCTCCCAAACGATCTTTAAACAAAGAAATGCCCTTCTCAACACTCTGCACTTTTCCATCATAGTTGATGAAATCTTCAAGAATTTGTTTCTGCAACTTTGTCAGTCGCGTGGAGTCTGCAGCAGTGGCGCGGACATTAAAGACAATGGAAGCAGCGTCAAAATGAGCATAAACTTGGTTGAACAGGGCCTTGGCAAGTGTGGTCTTTCCGATACCACCAATACCCAATATTCCAGATTTAACCACATGACCTTCCTCTGAATTGAGCTTAAATTTCTTGATGAGATCCTTGGTCATGCTTTCCAGTCCCACAGGATGCTTGGCAATTTCGAAGGGCACTCTGTCCAATGTCTTAATCACGTCATTTACCATCGTCTTCACTAGCTGAGCTTCGAAGCTGCAAATTAAAAAGAGATGTAAATTAATGCTCACAAACGACCAGTGCGGGTCAATAGAAATTGCAAAAGTCCTAATTATTATCCTCATTCTAGTTATATGAAAAGTTTAAAAAAAAAGTTTTGGAAAATAATAAAATTTTATTATATATAAGTATAGTAATCTTAAATATATTTATTTTTTAAAATTGATAAATAAAATATAGTTTAGAATCAATTTATTTATTTAAGTATTGTTTTATTTTATTTTATAATTATTTAAAAACAATTTAATTTAATTTATAATTTATAGTGTTTATCAAAGAATCATTTTTATTATATAATTATTTTTTAAATTACATCAATTTGAAAATTATCTTATTTTATTTATCTATGATTATTTATTTAATTTACAATTATTTTACTTAGTGAAGAATTATTTAAGTTATTTAAGATTTATTCTAGAATTAGATTCGTGTGTGTATATATATAAACAATCACTATCATTCTATTGTATTTTAGTTATTAGTTAATATTAAAAATAATGACATTCAGTATCACTTGAATTAATAAATTTATATAAGAGTCTTCATAATTTTATTAAAAAATATAGTATCATAGGCATATAATTGTAATGGTAAAAATGGTATATTTATATATATTTTTAAATTCTTTTAAAGTATTCTTAATATAATAACAATTCTAAAAATAATATATTATTATACAAATTTTTCTCACAATATCATTATATTTAGATTTCATTATTCTCCATCTCTAGAGATTTGTTCCAATTTTTAAGTCTCATTTATCACTTTGGTTTATTTTCATGGGTATAGATTTGATTCTTAAAACTTTTGAAACTCTAAATTGATATTTAGCTCTTGTCCACCTCCTCACCAACCTTTTTGAGCCAACATTTTCACTAACTATTGTGACTTGACCTATGGAATGTTTGTGCTAAAATGTGTTATAATGAAATAAATTTATTTATTTATTTAAGTTCATCAAGTACAACCTAAATAATTAAAGAGCATTTATGAGAACGCCATAGTAACAATATATCAACAAACATCATCATAGGTTTATTGCAATTGTTATTGTTGTTCTCAAATTATTGCACCAAAATTATTGAATTAATCCAAATAAAGCTCTAACTAAGTAGGAAATGACCCTCACAGTTCAAAAAATTCCTCAATGGTATTTACAACACCACTAATCGTTACTAAAATTTACATATCAAAAGATTAAAGAAAGCAATTTACAACAAGCCAACTTTTGTCAGTTTATTCATATGAGTACAAGTTCAAGTTATGTATGAAGATCCAGTCCCAAACCGGACATTTAAACCAAAGTAAAACACAACCAATTTCCTGATTTTGAGATACTTGTCTAATTAGGCTCCAAAATTCATCATTTTTTCATCTCTAGAATTTCACATCCCTACACTAGGAACCAAATAAAAATAAAATAAGAAAAATTAAAATGACTTTCAAAACATGAGAAGGTGGGGAGACAATCACAATAAAGAGGTGAGGAAGTAGGATAAACTAAGAAGTGGTTGTGTCATTAATAAGATGGAATCCCTCACCATGCACAACATAATTTTGTAGGTTGCGTGGAAAAAAAGACACCTACACCACCTTAATAAACCTCATGACCACTCCCTTCAGAATACACATGCTATTTTGGAGGTACAATAGAGCGGAAGGCAAAGACAATAGAAATCATGTGGAAACGAGAGGAAAAAAGGGTGTGGAAAGGAACAACTATATGATAGATGAGTTGGATGGAAAATGGGAGGAAGAAGAGTGTGAAGATTGACAAGACAAATGAAGATTAAATTGCCACTAAAAATGCTAGGGCATTAGACACCATTATTTCAAAAGAAAAATGAGATGGCACGTAGAGATAAGAACCAGAGGAGGTGGTGTGAATCAAGGAATTATTTAGTGTAAAATATCGGGTTTTTATCCATGGCTTCCCATCAAATGAAGCCATGATGCCTAAGGAGGCCATAGTCTTGAACAAATGGTTGAAGTTTATAGAATGATTCACAAGGGATCATTTTTATAGAAATGGTATGATACCACAAAGAAGGAATGAGAGGAGAAGCGAGGGCGAAGGAATTGCTAAGATGTTGAAGACCAAACAAAGTGGTAAGAGGAGCTACTCAGTCAAATACCCATCACTGTTGAATAATTGGTATTAGAAATTAATATATATATTGTTATTTGTTATAGGATGAAAAGTAATTGTTATCCATAATATTCATTAAACAATGAACTTCTATCAAACATAGTAGTTGTCATCCCAAAGCTAGTTGTGTGACATGTGGGTAAAATTTTAATAAAAGAAAATCACAATTGAAGGAAATATCAACGACATTTCAATTAATAAAAAAATACTCAACTTCACTCTCACTTCTATCACATGTAGGTAATTATAAACACACAATTGAGAAGGATAGATAAGGCACGTGAACTATTTGACAAAATGCCTCAAGAAATGACATTGTAGAGGGTATGCCAAAATAGGTTTGACGAAAAGGCCTTAGAAACTATTAATTAAATATAAACAACATTTATCCTTCCTACACTCAAATAGTCCAACTTGGGAAGAGGGTATGGTAAACTATCAAGTATAATTAAGAAGGGGTTGTGGGTATGGATGACTAATAATTATCAAGCTAAAATATCTATAATAGGCTATGCACTATAATTTATGGTAGAATCCATGTCACTTGTTGTATATTGACATTATGTTGTTAATAAGTTGTTCTTTTGTATCTTATGTTGGTGGTATTTAATTGATTTTTCTAATGTCATTTACTTGTTGAGACCCTTGATGGTATATGGTAAGTATCAATACGTATGTCATCATGTCCTACATTGGGTTGATAATTAGGTAAAGATCTACTAACCTTATCATACTATGACAAGAAGTTCAACTTTTAGCATTCGACACCAATCTATTTAGATGTTGAGTTGTGATTGTTGCCTATATTTCCCTGCTTCAGTGTTGACTATTTTGTGGTGTAAAAGAAATACACATTACAAAGAATAAGGTTATTGTAAAGCCATTGAGTCTAGTTGAATTAAGTGTGATGATAGTCAAAACATAGTATTCTAACTCTTAGCAATTGTGTGGGTTTCATAGTTTTGTTATTGACTTCTATATTAAAATACTTGTTATTTGAATAATCTATAAACTAGTATTAGATGTAAACTTGATATAAATATATTGCCTTCTATGCACTATTATTGATACATCCCCTGTGAATTGGTTGTGAATGTAGATTTTCATGGTTAAATAATACCTTTTAGTCCATCAAGATATGTTTAAATAAAGCAATAAGGGATCCACAACCTTGTAACATAGTTCCTAAAGGGTGTTGTTGAGCCATCCAAATAAAACCTGATGTGGATTTGCATCAAGATATAACTATTGGATGTAGTGATTATGATTACAATAATTTAACTTAACATTTATGTATCCACTATGGTGTAGTGTCTTAGTCCAATTATAAACATGGTTTCTACAAACAAAGAGAAATTCTTGTTAAGTAATCAAACTAACCTTAATGCCAAGGAGATGACCTATAGATATCTTGGGATTTTCTTGTTCAATTAGGAATAAAAATGGTGGTGAGGTTTGATTTGAGATCTCAACATCCTTGGATGGAAGTTTCATTCATATAGGTTTGCTAAATTAGGAATAGGTTTGGCTTTCCTTGCATATTGTTAAGAATTATTAATAGTTGAGAATCAGTAAAAGGAACCCTATTTGGGTAATGATGAACAATCTTATTTGATAAAATTGGACATGAATTGGGTAATAATATATATATATATATAACCTCTATCATATCAGCCTCAACATAAGATGATACAATAATTATCAAGTGTTGGCATTAATGAATGTAGAGTTTCATCCCTTGTGGGAAACTCTAGATGGATGTCTACTCCACCATTGAGGTATATGTGACTAATAAAATTGTCAGGTTGGGAAACTATTACATATAACTATGTTGGTCAACTAAGCATGTGAAATGGGGTGTCTTTAAGAGTATTATATCTTTGAATCTATTGTGGCCTTTCATCCCTAGTAGAAAGGTGTAGAGATGTTACAAAGAAATAGTTGACTCCTTATTTACCATAATGTGTGTATTTGAGGAGGTGAATTGGAGATTACTCCAACAATCTAAGTAATGAGAGTTATACATTAATGATTGCAATATGGCCATGCAGATGAAGATAATTTCTTATTGAGTAATAAGGTTAGCCCCTATATCAATGAGATAAAACTATAAGATATTTGGGATGTTCAAGCTAGATTACAAATAAAATGGGTGGAATCTAGTTCAAGACCTTGATATTATTAAGCGAAGTGTTATAGTACGAGATGTTAAGTTGTGAGATTAGTTATGATTTCCTAACTAATGATAAGTGTTATTAATTGAGGGGAAACACTGAAAAAACCTTTGTTATGGGAGCTTGTATGTATGTACTTGAGAGATGTTGTGAGGAGAATTATGTGTTACTTTAAAGACACTTTTTTGAATTAGGTATGTAGGTAGTCCCTAGGCAAAGGATGCCCATGTGATCTCAAGTCCATAGGAGGAGGGTTTAAGGGATGAATCCAACATTTGGGTTGTTCCTAAACATTTTTGACCTACTCTCTTTAGTAAAAGAGGCTAAAATTGGTATAAGATGGTTATGAATAAGTTAAGGAAACTGAATAATTCGTATCTAATGATAATGCAAAAATTAAGATAACAAAATCTAATGAGGTGAACAATAGGTATTCTCATTTGCTAGGGATGGTTTTCTTGCCTCTAAGATGCAATTAGAGTTGTGTTGAGCTTAGGATTGACTTTGTAATGGTGGCATTTTCCAACTACAAGGATAAATATTACCAATATCGTATGACATTTATTATAATAGTATATATATGGATTAATCATGTATGTTAAAATGTGTTTTTAAATAATAAGAAATTGAAGTAAACATGGAGATTGAGTCCTTATGAGTTTGCATGGGTTTATATATTTGTTTGGATCGAGACCATCTTCAAGGATTCAATTTGTTACTTATGTGTTGGTAAATTATCCCCAAAACTATAAGATAATTAAATATTTTACCAAATCTCTTTCGAGCAATGTACCAAAATTAATTAGCCATGATATAAACCCTTCCTATAATGTGTTTTGATATATGTCCTAGTACATTTTAATGTCACAATACTGAATTCAGATAGATACAAGACTAAATTTTAAGAAAACATAAGACAAAAGGAGTAAGGACTCTACAAGGCCATAGATAAAGGATTTATACTTGCTAAGACATAGACTAATCCTCTCCTTCTAAGGTGATCAATGGTTGATAAATCATATGACCCTCACAAGATACTATTATTGATGCTCTAGATTGATGATAGTCAAGGAGTGTGCATTTCCTATAGACTATTATCTATATCTCATTGATAGTGGGATGGTTTATGTGAGTGGCATGTGGGCCTCAAGGCCAACAACATGCAAGCAATGGACACCCCATGGTACTCTAGAGGCCTAGATGATTCTCGCTAGTTACATGTGGACCTTAATGCCAACATGTGGGTGGCCAATGCTACACTAGAGGGTTGGTTGGTTTTTTCCAATGACATCTGGGCCTTAAAGCTAGTGGTATGCATGTGATGGCCACCATAATCTACCCATCTAGGGAGTTTAGATAACCATTAGTATATCTCAAAATTTTATGTGTGTTACTTTGTGGTGTGTTTTATTCTAGTTACTCTTTATTTGATGATGATTGAAGGTAGTATGTGAACCTTTCCATCATGGTGGTTAGTGTAAAGACTAAGGAAAAGGATTGGACCCATGATGCAGTACATAATGCACCTATATTAATTTTCTATATAGGATTCACTAAAAGGAGTAGGCCTTAGTCACTCATTATATGGATCTATTAGTCACTCACTATCCATATGTTAACCATTGATTGTGTACTTGTGTAGATGGCTCCTGGTTTTATGCACATTCTTATACTAGTGCCCTTGACAATGATTTCATCAAGTAGTATGTGATTATTTATCTTGGTCATAGAAAACTTATGTGATTGTGAACCAAGTAGTGAGATGATGTATACATTAGGTTGCATACACTTCCATGGTGTCAATTATTCTTTATATGAATCACACTGGATATTTGTCATGTATGCTTATTCTATCCACTTTTGTATATGTGGTGTGCATATGAGCTAGTCATTTTTGTATTTGTGATGTGCATATATTATGATAGGCACATAAGATAGCCATGGTTCTACATATGATTTTTGTATGAACTAATCACCTTGTGTATAAGGGATATATACTTGAGCCAACCACTATGTGAATTTGGAACTATGGAATGCTATGACCCCTATGTGAATGTCTGGTTGTACATTAATAATTGATATTGATTGGCATGGAACCAACACTTGATGGTACCTTATTATTATTCTATTAATTAGACTAAATTAAAAGCTTACACTTATTAATAGTGTTGTGTTCAAAGAGATATCAAAGATCTCATACAAGAGAAAAGGATAAACTCTCTCTATCATTGGTATACGAACTATGAAGCCTTTGATTTACCAAAAGAGAGACATAGGTAGGGCCATCACGAATGAATATTGAAGGTTTAGGTCTGGATCTAGGGATGACCCTAACCTTGGGAGCTTACCACCTTTGAGTGTAAGCTTAATTGGTTGTGTAGAATTGTTTCCACCATGTTATTTGAAGAAGTTATAAAATTGACACTTCTAAATTACTTGGAAGTTTCTTGGTGGATTAAGTTGGTTGTTGTAAATATTTTTTACAAAAATAGTAGTAACTGAGGGCTAATTATTACATTGGTACCAAAGCACCCAAGTTCAAACGTTGCACCTATGAAGCTTACTTGACTCTGGATAAAGTATATTGTCTTACACTGACCCACTATAACTAAGTTGGTTACTTGATATGTATGAAATTATTTTGAATATCTTAAACAAAATTTTAAGCTCCATGGAATGGTTGGATAGTCCTAACCAAGACCATCTAAGGGGTGCAAAATGGTATTTGGATATGTGAATTGTAAAGGAAAATCAAAGCGCATAACAAAAGGTTATGGTATGATGATTGCTATTTCCCCTAACACACTCGTTGGACTTGATTTTACCCCTTGATATGTGGAAATTTTTATTGCATATTTAAGAGTATTAAGAATCCTTCTTATGGTATAAACTTGAATTTATAGAGACATAAAATGCAAATAAGTAAGGGTGTATGTTTGAATGGGTTAGTAGCTTATAAGGATAGGGTTGGTGGTATATTAAATGGGTAGGTTGTGACTACTTTAATACTTGATTGTGAAAAGTAGTTTTTGATGGATGGTACTTTGATAACTAACAAAGGTGAACTGGTAAATGTGTACCCAATGGTATAATATTGACTCCTCTTAAGAAAAATCAAATCATTCAAAATGGAGGGTTAGAATAATTGAGAATTCTTAATCAAGGGCATATTTTTAGTATGCACCCTCTTAAATATTATAAAAAATCTTATGAATTGGTAAAATTAGGGATAAGGGAACTACTTAAGAAGTGAGTATATGGGGTTCAAAAGCAATTAAATTGGTTAGTAACCCAAAATTTTCAAGAAATTAACAATGTATCCTTCTAATAAGCTGGGATGACTTATTCCAAGGGGGGGAAGGATGTCACATCCCCACCATAGCAATCAATGAATAGAAACCAAATAAAAATAAAATAAGGAAAATTAAAAGGACATTCAAAATGTGAGGATAAGATAGAAGACAATTGCAATAAAGAGGTGAGGGTGCATGCTTGACTAAGAAGGGGTTGTTCCATTAATAAGCATGGCATCCCTATCCATGGACGGTAGAATTTTGTAGATTGCATGGAAAATAAGACATGATTTTTTGCATTCTCTACCTTTCTCTTTGTTGTCCCTCCAAAATACCACATGTATTCCTAAGGGAAGGGTCAATGTGAAGATTTTAAGGTGGCAAAGAGAGGGAGAAAGGGTGTGGAAGGGAATGACTGAAGGAGAGATGCCTTGGATGGAAGATGGGAGGAAGAATAGTGGAGGATGACAAGAAAAAGGAAAATTAACTTGCCATTAAAAACGCTAGGGCATTGGATGCCATTATTCTAGAAGAAAAAGGAAAATGGCATGCAGAGATAAGAACTAGAACAAGTGATGCAAATCAAGGAAGTCTTTAGTATAAAATATGGGGTGTTTATCCATGGCTTCCCATAAAATAAATTTGTGATGCCTAAGGAGGTTATAGTCCTAAAAAAATTGTTGGAGTTTGTAGAAAGGTTCGCAAGGGATTTTTTTTGTAGAAGTGGTGTGATAGAGCAAGCAAGGAACAAGAGAAGGAAGGGCAAGGGAATTGCAAGGAGATTCAAGACAATAAAAAGTGGTAAGAGGAGCTACTTAGTCAAATACCCATTACTACTAAATAATTGGTATTAGAAATTAATATATGTTTATATTTGTTTTTGGATGAAAAGTAATCATTATCGATAATATTGATTAAACAATAAACTTATGTCAAACATATTAGTTGTCAACCAAAAGCTATATGTGTGATGTGTGTTACAAGTATGAAGGTGTTGTCATTGATGTCAACTAGTTACTATTGTCATTGATGTCATGAAAGTTGGTTTTTGGTTGTATATGTTGAGGATATTGAGAAAATTGTAATAAAGAAGGTTTGTAGGTTGTGCATGTATAGTTGTGATGTTGAAGAAGTGTTATGAGTACATGGAGTTATCCTTATGTTGTTATGTCTGGAGGTGTGTTAGAGTGAAGTAATGTGCTACAATGATGTCTCTGGTACTTGGGTTCCAAGTGTTGAGAAAATTTGATAAATAGAGAAAACAATGTCATCTAGGAATTCACTGTACGCTTCGGGATGTGCTTCACGTTTCTTTTGGGTTGCTTCTATGCTTCTGCAGATCTAAGGTATTGTTCATAGCTATTGGTAGTTGCTATATCCAGAATTTGGGCTTTTGGATCATTGTACAATGCGAGATATTTTCACCAGTATGTGAACTATGCATTTCAGTATGTTTGGTTGTGGTTTGAGAGAAATGTATTTGATCCACGTTTCTAGACACATTTCAGTTTAAGGACTTGTGGTTTTGAGAATAGGTTGATAAGGATGGTCTATTCTTGGTTCAAGAGGAAATGAGATTTGGTATTGTTGATAAGTTTCTAAGTTACAGTATATTTCAATGGCTGACAAGGTTATTCAAATGAACAAAATATTCATACTCTTCAGGTGAAGTTTGTTGTGAAGCTTCTAGATGAATTTTCAAGTGCTTATCACTTACTCTAGATCGTGTTCAAGTGAAGTTTATTGTCCGGAAATATTGGACCATGTTAAGGATGTGTGTGCTTAATTGTTTTATGTGTTTTACATGGGTGTTGGCCAACCTTGTGTTAAACACTACTTGTGAAGTTCATAGAAGCATGTTGAGGCATGTTGGGAATTATTTAGGTCCTCATTAAGTATGTGTTTAGGTCGCCCTCATTCTCTTCCACCACGTGAATGCCTTGGCACCAACCTAATTTGAATTTATAAATAAAAATTGTGTATGGCCGATCTTAGAAGAGTTGCAAGGTTGAAGATAGTATAAGTACAAGTTGAGATGTTGGTGAAAGATATGATAGATGCGAGATAGTGATGTTTGATGCGAGTTTGAGCAGATTAGTGCAAAATTCAAGTGTTGATCCTGAAGGCAATGAGATGAAGGTGTACTCTATCTTTCAAGCATGTCTGCAAGAGAGTAATTTTTGGTGGACTTCCTGTTGCATTGAGATAGTTCTCTTTGTAATAATCCTCTTCTATCTTCTTTGTAATTCTATGGCAGTGAGCCCTCATTGGATAGTGTGTCATATCTTGGTAGTGAGCCTTTGTATTCGATTTTGGAATTCTTTATATTGTGAGCTAATCCTCACCGTGGTTTTTCCCTCATTGGGTTTTCCATGTAAATCTAAGGTGTTATTGTGTGCATGATTTTATTACTTCCAATTTTTGTTTCTGCATTTAATGATTAAACACATTAAACAGAGTAAGGGTTTTGTGAGTGCTTGTTGATCTAACTTCTGGTGAGAGTTTTAAAGGTTAAAATTGCTACAACTAATTCACCCCCTTCTCAGTTGTCTTGTTCAACAATTGGTATCATAGCGAGGTTCCTTGGAGAAGAGCTTAACCGCTTAAGGAAGGTCTAGGATGGCGAGCAAGATCACTATTGAGTGTCCTAGGTTCAATGGTACTGACTTATGCATTCTGGAAAACAAATATGGAAGGATATCTATCATACTATGGATATGAGATCGAGAAGTCTATTCAAAACTAGCATGTTGCTCCGACAAATGGTCCAAGTACTGATGATGAGATCAAAGTGCATGAAATCAACAATAAGGAGGGATTTATTATTGTAAATAGTCTTTCACATTTTGAATTAGTTAAAGTTATGAATCTGAAGACTGCTAAAGAGGTTTGGGATAAGTTGGAAAAGATGTATGAAGGAGATGAAAAGGTTAAACAAGCAAAGTTACAAAGAAAAGTTATAGAACTTGGAGACACAATTTGAGATCTTGTGAATGGCTGAAGATGAGAACATCAAATCCTACATGCAAAGAGCAGATGAGCTGGTAGGTGGAATGAGAGGACTTGGTGCACAAATAGATGAATCCAAGATAATGAAGAAGCTACTAAAAACTATCCTTGATATATACAGTGAAAAGGTATCAACTATAGAGGAAAATGTAGATTATAATACTTATACTGAAGTTGATTGGCACTCTAACTTCATTTGAAATGAGAAAGCTTGATTTGAAAAATGGAACAAAGACAAAAACTGCATTCAAGGCTGCAAAAGTGGAAGATCCAGATGAAGAAAATCTTGATGAAGTGGAAGCAAATTTTGTAAGAATGAAAAAGGGGTCTAGTAAGTATCAAGGTAAATTACCTTTCAAATGTTTTAGCTATGGAGGAATAGGTCATTATGTTTCAAGATGTCCAAATTGAAAGGCTCACGAAGATTTTTTGGACAAACTAACAGGCTCTTGGCCAAAGGACAGACAGTGCGGGTCTAGGATGATAGCGCAACACATTGGCGTCTCTCTGGCGCATTGGCATCTGTATGGACAAGCAAGCGAATTTATCACAAAAAATAGCTAAATGACTACTGGCAAGATGATTGCTAAGAACTTACAAAATGCGAGAAAGTAACAAAGAGTGATAGAAATGAAATGAAGTGAATAGAAATGATAAAGAGAAGGAGAAGAAAGGAAATGCTCACAACCACGCAAGTGATGAAGCCTCCAGCATGTGAATGTCTTCAACACCTGCAAGCATAAGATCTAGAGAAAGTGTTGGGCTATATAGGGGTTTGCCTCAGTCAAACCCCTATTTTGGTGTTCCCACCTCCACAAACAACCAGATAGAAAGAGAGAAATGAACCGAAATGGACAAAGCGTGTGGTGAAAGTAAAACTTGCTTCCGGAGTAGAACCCGCACCACCAAGTATAAGTGATAAAAGTAAACCATACTTGAGGAGAACCCAAATCACAAAAGAGGTGATAAAAGTAATCCCCGCTCGAGGAAGAGAACCTGTATCACGAAGTAAGGATGCAATAGATAAGGGATATAGAATCCCAAGATGCTCGCAAGCATAAGGCAAGGGAGATAAATGTGAGAGCCAAGAGGGCTACAGAGTGTTGCTAAGAGAGCTTGAGAGTGCTTGAAGTTGTTGTAACAAGCTATAAAGAGCTATGCAAACAAAAGAGCGAGAGATTGCAAGAGCCAAAGTTGGAAAGAAGCTAGAATGAAGCTGGAATGAATCTAGAGCAGAGTAAGACCCAAAATGAATTGAAGAGATGGCATTTAAGGAGAGAAGAGAAGCAAAAAGAAGCTTCCCAGGCGGTTACAAGGAATCTCGAGTCGTTACCATCGACCAAAGTAGATGACAAGTGGCAAACATGCTCGAAAATGGTCGTTTGAATGTTGAAATGTCACAGGATGCTAGCGCAGCGCAAAGATGTCTGCGCAACACGCTAGTGTCTAGACATATCGTGCTACGAAACGACAAGAACAAGAAAAGCATAAGGTTTGACGCAAAGTTGGCGCACGAGGGTAGCTACAAAAAAGGGGTGTTGGAGCATCCTGAGAAGGGAAAAAGGCTAATGTAGGGGCTAAAATGAGCCTACTCAAGATGCTATGGGAGTGCACACCAAAGCAGATGCAAGAATGTGTGTGAAATTGCAAGGGGTGCAATTTTACAACTATACATGTTTCTGCCACTTTAGCGGGCATATGAATCTACACTAATATGCATGCTAAAAGAAATCTACTAAACATAAATAACATCATAATGCCAAAAGGATATTGTAGAAGAAGTAGACAACTCTTCCAACCATGGAAGCATGCCCCTAGGTTGAAGACCTGCAAGACAAATGCATTAGACAAGAAAAACCTGCACCATACAACAACCTTAGGACATTAAAAACTACAGGATTTGAGTCAGCATAGTAGAAGACACCTCGATGTAGAAGGTTGTCTCAATACTATGCGTTGTCCCCAAATTAAGAAATAACACACTTATAAGAATTCTAAAATGAAGAGAAGAAGGGCATAAACTCAGGATGAAGATGATGCAGATCTTCAATCCGTTATACACAAGTAGAGAAGAAAGAGAATTTAAGAATGTATGCGCCTCACTGGCCCGCAGACCTACAAGGAGGCATCCCACAAGATTTGTCACATGGAGGAAACCCAGATATGTAAGAACCTTACAGGCTAGCAGACTTGCAAGAAGATGTCCTCCAAGATCTCTCACATGAAGGAAACCTTGAAAAAGCGCCCTACAGATCCGCAGACCTACAAGGAAGGTGTCCTCCAAGATCTCTCACATGAAGGAAGCCTAGAAAAATAGCCCTACAAGCCCGCAAACCTACAGGGAAGGTGTCCTCCAAGATCTCTCACATGAAGGAAACCTAGAAAGGCACCTTATAGACCCGCGGACTTGCAAGGAAGGTGTCCTCCAAGATCTCTCACATGAACGAAACCCAATGAAAGTGCCCTACAGACCCGCAGACCTGTAGGGGAGCGACCCCCAAGATCTCTTGCATGGAGGAAGCTCAGAAGAAGCGCCCTACAAGCCCCCAGACTTGCAGGGAGGTATCCCCCAGGATCTCTCACATGGAGGAAACCTGAGGAAGGGGACTTTGCAGAGTCGGAAAGCGGCTTCACAGGCGCACCTGCAAAGTGACATGTTTACCCGCATATAGAACATGTCAAAAAATGGCCACGCAGGCAAGTAAGCGGACAATCACACAGACCATCGATAGATTGGAAATGTGTTCAAAGGGGTCCCTCAGGGACCCTCAAAACAAAATGGGTCCACTCAAGGGATGCACTATTTGAAAAGTGAGGTCTAGTCAAGCTGCCCCCAAGCTAGACGTTAATGAATTCATTTGAGAGAAAAGCTTTCAAAGAGGGTCCCTCAAGAACCCTTCAAAAGAGAAAGGGGTCCACTAGAGGGATGCTTTATCTGAAAGACAAAGCAGAGAGGGGGTCCTTAAGAAGGACACACCTCTCCCAAACAAGTTATCACTTCCCCCAACATACAGGGGAGGAGAACCATGCAAGATACTTAGAACATACAGGATAGAGGTAAACCTCGATATCACTTATCATGCAAAGAGAAGGCCTGTGCATCAATCAAACGGGAGTTTGATGACACTAGAATCACAAATTTGTTGTATTTTATCCTTCAAGGCCTTACAGTTGTTGGCTCTCATAGTTGTTTCCCTTGATGTCAAAGACACAAAGAAATCAGATTTAAACCATCTGAAGTTGAGCATTATCTTTTCTTGCACCACCAACACATCATTCTCCAACTGCCTGCAAACCCTAACATTTCGTGTGCTCTTTATCAAAAGTGTGTTCAAGAAGCTTCAAACATGTGACAAAACGAAACAATGATGTCAGTTTCCTTAATGTCTTGTAAATGCATTATGGTGTCGATCCCTAATAATATTTACTTTGCAAACTATTGTATCGGCCTTGTTAGTGTGTTCACCACTTAAATGTCCTTGTGAACAACATAACCACCAAGTGGTAAATATATACCAAGATAAGCACCATTCTTATGCCTTCAATTTTACAATAATGATTGATAATGTCAACCCTGGCTTATTGTTTTGTGTCTAAAAAAAAAAATCCATTGCTAGGGCACAATGTCGACCTTGTATATAAGAGCATATTAAAAAAGCATACAATACATAATCATTTAATTGACAACAATTTATGTTTGGTAAAACAACAGAACACGGGATCAAAAATAATTATGGAATTTTCAGTTATTTTGACAGATGGCAGAAGTCACTATCATCTTTAGGTATTATAAAAACAATGATTTGGCACTATTCTAATTGATGATTTTATTGCAATATCATATACTATGACAGAGTAGTCATTCCTGGACATAATGCATAAATTTGTCTTGTAAAAGTTGTAAAATACATTTAATATTTTGAAGACTCCCATTTTGAGTTTTTCAGGATATTAATGTATTGGTTTTCTGAAAGTGATGGTTATACAATGAAACAGAGTAGCCCTCTGTATCTTACTTTCTCTATTGTTTGTGATTAAAATATGCTAGTGAGGCACAAGTTATCATTGCCAGTGAGGCATTCTTGAAAAGCTAGTGAGGCATTGTTTTATTGCCAGTGAGGCATGTGAAATCTATCAGTGAGATAGTATTGCCAGTGAGGCATTTGAAATCTATCAATGAGATAGTATTGCTAGTGAGGCATTGTAAACAAAAAGTTTTCAGATTAAGGTAGTGAGGCATCATTTCTGGAGTGGTTTTACTACCCCTAGAGGGTTTTCCATTCATCAAATTCTTTGTGTTATGGTCTCATTGCTTTGTTGTGATAATGTTTCAAGACTGTGATGATCTTTGGTTTGCTTTAATATTTCTTATTTCAATTCTTTAATGATTGCATTCAATTCATGAATGTATTTATCATTTCAAAATATTAAGAGCATAAATTATTCAATTCTTTTTTCAAGGAAAAAGTTAAAATTTGCCTAAAACATTGATTCACCACCCCCCCAAGTGTCTTATTCACTCCAACAAGTGGTATCAGAGCCAAACCCTTGATTTAACAAGCCTAATTGGCTTAAGGGTCCCCAGTATTGGAGTGTTGTGTCTAATATGGCAAAAAGTAGAAGGAATGGGAATAAGAAAGAAAAATCACAACCTGCAAAAGTAGAAATGCCTAAAGAAAATCCATAGCCTGTAGAAGAAAATATATCTAATATAGAACTTGATGAATTTGTGGTGGACATGAATGGTTCAGATATTGAAGGAGAAATTGATTTTGAGGCAGAACTTATTTTTGCACTTGATGAGATTAAGAGTATTAGAAAGGTGAACAAGGGAGTAAGATTTCAATTAGAGAAAAAGGAAGAAGATTGCAAAAAGTTAGAAACTAAAATTATCTCTTTGAAAGAAAAACTTGAAAAATCAGATGAGTCAATTATCTGTCTGAAAGTTGAAAATGAAGAGAATAAGAGACTAGAATACCAACTTCGATACGAAAAATATTCAAGAGACAAGGTATGTTAAGATTTTACAAAATTTTTGTTAGAATTTGATGAGGCAAGAAATCAGCTTGTTAACTTAAAAAGTCAAGTTGATGAGTCTAACAAACTTATTATTAGTCTAAAAATAAAATACAAGAAGCCAAAAGGATAGTTGATTTTACAAAATCTAACCTTGAAGTGAAAACTAGTGAATGACAAAAGCTTGAAAGTGAAATAGTCACTTTGAGGAAAGATATTGAAAATTTCAATTTTCTGAAATTTGAGAAAGGTGTTGATGCGTTAAATAACATTTTGAGTACTCAAAAGAATCACAAAAACTATTTTGGTTTGGGATATGAAAAAGGACAATGCTCTGAAGTTAGAAGAACCCCTAAGCAGAAAATAGATCTATATGATTACTTTAGAAGATCAAATGAAGAGAAAGAAGCATCAACTAATGAATCTACTCAAGATGATAAAAAGAATAATAGTCAAGGACAACATGCTTCAAAAAGTGAAGACAATAAGAAATCGGAAGAGAAAGTTTATGATGTCAGAAGTAGAAGAACCAACAAATACTCACAACCTCCATCTATCAAGTAGAATCATTCAATAAGGTATAATTATTCCCAATTTCATGGTTATTGTTATTTGTGTCATAAATATGGTCATAGTGTAAGAGATTGTAGATTTCATACAAGAAATGTTTCTGAATGAACTAATGATAATTCTTATAGCCTGTCAAATCAAGGTTCTAACAATGTTTGCTATAACTATAATAAAATTGGCCATCTAGCAAGAAATTGTTGGATGCATGGAAAATATGATTATAGAAATTCAAGAAATAAATATCATTATTCTTCTAGCAATATCATATATTATAAGTGCAACAATGTTGGACATAGAGCCAAGTTTTGCAAAAGTAAATTGTTGAAATCACCTAAGTAAGAAGATATTATGAACAAGCAAAAAAAAGAACCTAGGAAGGTGTGGAGAAGAAAACAAAGTCAAGAAGAAGTGCATACCACACAAGAGACTTCACAAAGTGCTTGAAAAACTAGCATGAGGTAAGGCACAACAGGTTAATGTTTTACCCTACAACCCCTAGAGAAGACAAGGAAGCTATGTGTAAGACTGTGCACTGTGTAGTTGCTTTTGTTGCGTCTTGGGTTGATTCAAGAGTTAACTCTTGTTTCTTTGGTTCATGCTTGGTGTTGAGTTAAGAAGACTGCTATACACTTTTTCAATTATGTTCAAAGTGAAAGGTATTGGTGCACTTGTAGAGTGTCAAGGGTATTATTAAGGAAATTGATGTCAAGCAATAAGGAGAAGACTTTTTTGCAAAGGATCTTTGTCTCAGACTTATAATCATTAACAATGATATTGTCACTAATCATTGTGGAATATATGTTGAATCTTTGACAGGGTTGGTTGTGTGTATGATAGAATGAACTTGCAGAGATTTGGTAATGGCATTCTCTCTATTCTTCTTCATTGTTTGATGATGATAGCTCTTGTATATGACAATTTTGTTTACATGATTGTTGTTGCTCACCACTTGTTCATCATCCCTGTGTTTTTGGTTTGATAACATAACATATGTAGTACCAAACAAGTATTTGGGGTTGATGTTAGAATATTTATTTAAGTTTGTTTATTAATGGTCAATATCATTTTGTATTGCGTTAGAATATTATATTCTTATGTTAATGGTCGATATATTAATGTATTTATTTAGTTTAGGTATGTAACTGTTGTCTATAATTTCTAGTAGGTAGCAGGTAGGTAGATATTTAATATCTACAGTAGACCTCCATTCCTATATATTGTAATCTTATTTTTTCTATTAATAGATGAATGCTTTTACCATTCACATGGTATCAGAGCTTGATAACTAATAACTGATTTTAAAAAAAAATCTATGAATTTTTTCTTGAATAAAAAAATCAGGTTTCCTGGTCTAAAAATCGACAGTTTATGTGTATGATTTTTTTGAGTATTCCTCATTGAAAATTGTAACTCTCTTTTTGCAAATCTGTGGCTCTTCTGAAGGTGGAAAATCGAGGGGTTCTTTTTCGTGTGTTCTAAAGCCACAAATTTTTCCTGTATCAGGCCGCGATTTTTGGGCGACCTCCTTTCTCAATCTATGACCTTCATTGTTGCGTGCGACTTCTGTGTGTCACATTTCTATTGGGTGCAACCTCTTTGCAGATTTTTGGCCGCTTTGCTTCTTCTATGGCACGATTTTCAACTAGTTTAGACACGCTATTTTTTGGGAGCCGACCAAAGTTTTTCAGACCATCAATTTGCTCATGTTTCTCTCTTCTGAAGACATGTTTTCTTGCACATTTGGGCACGCAACATCTTTTTTTGGGCACTATTTTCTCTAATCTTTGACCCATGTTTTTCATCTTTATGGGTGCGACCTTCTTCTCTTCCTACTGGCGCGACTTGTCTCCCTAGTAGGCGTGATTTTCAGTGCATTTTCCCTACGTTTTTCTCCATCTTTATGAAAATCATGGCTTTTCAAAAAGAGCCAACTAGGGTTTTGGGATTATCTCTTTCATCTATAGTCAAAAAAAAAATTTGATTTCAAATTCTTGGTGGGTTTTTTGAGATCTCAACTGGGTTGTTGTTAGATTTTTCTAGGTGTCTCAAAATTTGTGCAAGTGGGTGCTGACAAAATTTTCTGGGTTTTCAACATCAATTTTTGGGTACTCTTCAGATCTTTTAGGTTTTGTCTTCAAAGTGCCTTGAAATATGTGCTAGGGTTTCTTCTTTGAATTTGTGTTGTTTTTGTTTTCCTTTTTTGCCTTCACCAATTTGACCCTAGGGTACGTGATGGCATCTCTCATAAATATAATGCTCTAAAGCAGTTAGAAGTTCAACGGGAAGAATTACAACACCTGGAAACAATGCATGATTACGATCTTTGAATATCAGTGTCTCGATTAGGTCGTTTTGGGGAACTCAACCCATCCCATTGTAGCCGGAAAGGATTAGGACAAATGGGATGAACGCAACCAAGAAATTTTCATGCTCATCAAGCTTTCAATCACTGACGACCAGCTGCCACAAGTGTCGTCAGGCAAAACAGCTACTGAGGTATGGATGTATCTGAAGGATCTCCATGAAATGTCAGATAAGATTTGTGTGTTCTTTCTTAAGAACATGCTCTTTTCGATAATGATGGACGAGAAGACCCCTCTCTAGGAGCATCTAACAAAGATAGAGGAAATTTGTGACCAGTTGGAGGCAATTGGACGAACAATGGAAGAAGAGGACATGGTCGTCATTACTTTGAAAAGTCTGCCTAAGTCTTATGAACATTTCATCAAGAATCTCAACATTACGTTTGCTAATGTTGATCTAAAGTTTTCGGAGTTGTGTACTATCCTCTTGTAGTAGGATCATTGGAGACAACAATTTGGAAGCAGTATCAATTCCATCTCCATAAAGCAAGTGTTCTCTGCCAAATCTTGTGCTAAGAACAAAGGGAAGGCACAAACATATTAGCTGAAAAGCTCTAGTTCTTCTTAGGACAACAAGAAGAAAAAGAATGTTTAGTGCAATTATTGCCATAAGTATGGTCACATGAAGGTTGATTGTCGGATTCGATTGGCTTCTGAACAAAAGAAGCAGGGAGGGTCTCAACAAAAGGCAAATATCGCAGAGCACACTGAGCAGAAAGAATCTACATTCTATGCGTTTATGGCCAAGCAAACAACAAATCCAATACAATCTTTTGCCTTGTATATTGATTGTGGGGCTTCCTGACATTTTACTCATCGTTGGGATTGGTTCACAAAATTTGAACCATTGTTTGATTATGTCATTTTTGGAGGAGGTGAAGAGTACACATTTGCTGGTAAGGGCACTATCTAGATTCACTCAGGAGGAAGAAATTTACTCTTTCTCGATGTCTACTATGTTCCAGGCATGGAACATAACCTTCTCTTAGTCAGTCAAATCATGCGACATTCTCCCCAATTGGATGTTGTCTTCAGTTTGTCCACCTATAGCATTGTTGATAGGGGACTCATACTATAATCGCTATGGGACTTGAGGATCATGGTCTGTATAGACTTGCTGATTTCGATGATTCTTAGGAGCACGCTCTGGCTGCCAAGAGTACAACCATCATCAAACTTTGGCATTAGTGTTATGGGCACTTGAATGTGCACTACCTCTCTCAACTGTCTCAGGAGGTTTTGGTTACTGGTCTACCTAAGATCCGAACTCAAAATCATGGAGTTTATGGAGCCTGTCAAGCTGGGAAGCAGCATCGAACACCATTCTCGGATGGTGATTCTTGGCGAGTCTCCAAGGTACTTCAATTGGTTCACATTGATGTATGTGGACCAATGAACACTCCATCTGTTACTAGGTCTAGGTACTTTTTATTATTCGTTGATGATTTCAGTTGAAAAATGTGGGTGTATTTCTTGAAACATAAATTAGATGTGTTCAATACATTTCAGCAGTTTAAGGCCTTAGTTGAGAAGGAATTAGGTTCTCAGATTGTCACTCTAAGGTCAAATAATGGGAGGGAGTTTTGTTCAACTGAATTCTCTTCTTTTTGTGCTACAAACGGCATTAAGTGCCAACTTACCACACCATACACCCCTCAGCAAAATGGTGTCGTTGAACGTAGGAATTGCACCATTACTGAAATGGCTCATTCTATGTTGGAGTATAGAAATGTACCTAAGAAATATTGGGCTAAAGCAATCTACACTGCAGTCTATCTCTTGAATCGGTCACCTACACAAGCCATTAAAAAGATGACTCCAGAAGAAGCCTAGCCAGGATGTAAGCCTAAGGTGGGCCATCTAAAAGTCTTCGGTTCTACATCTCATGTATGGATTTCAAACGCTAACCATGCCAAGTTCAACTCCAAGAGCTAGACACTTATGTTTACTGGTTACAACAACAATCACAAGGCATACAGGTTGATTGATGTCGAGATAGATCATCTCATATTTAGTCATGATGTTGTGATTGATGAGACTACTGGTCCATTTGTTCCTACTACTAGTCCTACAAATCAGCCTATGAAGGTTTCTGATAAGGGTGTTCAGCTTCCTCTTGGTTCCCCTGATGGGAGGGCTTCAAAGCATTCTGACTCTGAAGATGAAGAGTCTACTGATCATGATCTCACACCACCTGATTTTCCTTAGGACTCACATCCAAATGATTTTGTTCCAGAAATCCCAAGGGATGTTGTTTCTCCTATTCTAGATGTTGATACTTCTACTCATCAGCCTAAGTGGTGGCTCAGGACTATCAGAGATCTTCACGATGATGAACTCATTGAGGGTAGATCAGCCCGCAGAAAGAGCAAGCATCAAAACACAATCAATTTTGCTCTTATGGCCAACATCCACAACATCTATGAGCCTCATACATACTCAGAGGCTAAAGGAATTCCAAAGTGGGAAAAGGCTATGTAGATTGAAGATCAATCTTCTGAAGAATCACACTTGGGTTCTTTCTGATCTTCCTCCTGGGAAGAAACCTATCAGTTTCAAATGGGTTTATAAGGTCAAGTATCATGTTGATGGCATTCTAGATAAATACAAGGCCAAATTAGTTGCTCGGGGATTCACACAGCAAGAGGGCATTGACTGCGAGAAGACTTTTTCTCCTACTGCCAAGATGAGCACATTTCATCTTCTTCTCGCTATTGCAGCCCAATTTGGATGGACAGTTCATCAGATGGATGTCAAGAGTGCCTTCCTCAACGGTGAGTTGCAGGAAGAAGTCTACATGACACAGCCGCCTAGTTTCAAGGTTGCTAGCAAAGAGCATCAAGTATGTAGGCTCGTGAAAGCACTCTATGGACTAAAACAGGCTCCCCGTGCATGGTACATCAAGATTGATCAGTACTTGGTTTATCATGGTTTTCAGCATAGCCCTTCAGACAGTAATTTGTATGTCAAACAGTTTGGTGATGATATTTTGTTTCTTGTTATCTATGTTGATGACTTGATCATTACTGGCAATTCAGTACATTTGATTGCAACAATCAAATAGGATTTGTGTCAAGCTTTTGACATGATAGATTTGGGGTTTCTCCATTATTGTTTGGGTATTGAGGTTTGGCAGACCGTTGGTATCATTTTTATCTCTCAGTCTAAATATGCCAGAAGTCTACTTGATAAATTTCAAATGCAAGACTGCAAACCCGCCTCTACACCTATGGAGAAGGGGCTAAAGTTGTCAACCAACTCTTATTCACCTCTGGTCGATGAAACGACATTCAGGAAACTAGTGGGCAGTCTCATCTACCTCACTGCCACTAGACATAACATCAGTTTTACAGTGAGCTACATTTCTCGCTTCATGACAGCTCCAAAAGTTGATCATTGGACTGCAGTGAAGCGAGTGCTAAGATATGTTAAGGGCACTTTAGATTATGCCATTCTATATGGTAGATGCAAGGATCCAAAGCTGATTTGTTATATAGATTTAGATTGGGCAGGTTCAATGGATGATAGAAAATCAACTTCTGGATATGTATTCAGTTTGGGTACAGGTGTTGTAACATGGACCAACAAGAAGCAGCAGGCAGTGGATTTTTCCTCAACTAAAGCTAAATATCAAGGAGCAATTAAAGCAGCATGTGAGGCAGTTTGGCTCCGCAGGATGCTTTCTGACATGCACATGTCACAAGTAGGGCCTTCACCCTTGTACATTGATAATCAAGGGGTGCTCAAACTGGCCAAAAATCCACTCTTCCATGAACATACCAAGCATGTCGAGCTTCATTGTCACTACATCCGCAAGCTGGTAGAAGACGAATCAATTCAACTTCAATATGTTCCGACCATGGATCAGACTGCAAACATTCTCACCAAGTCTCTAAGCTCATATAAGTTTGTCAAATTTAGGGGGCAACTTGGTGTTGTTGATGGATTGACCATTAAGGGAGGGTGTTAGAATATTTATTTAAGTTTGTTTATTAATGGTCAATATCATTTTGTATTGTGTTATAATATTATATTCTTATGTTAATGGTCAATATATTAATGTGTTTATTTAGTTTAGGTATGTAACTGTTGTCTACAATTTCTAGTAGGTAGTAGGTAGGTAGATATTTAATATTTACAATAGATCTCCATTCCTATATATTGTAATCTTCTTTTTTTTGTTAATAGATGAATGATTTTACCATTCACAGTTGATGTTGTTTCAGACTAAAGGTTTGTCACTGGGTGGAAGTGATTTACATGTCTAGTGCTAGTAATTGGTGGTAGTGGTTTTTCAAACTAATATAGCCAGTAATTCTCATGATAGATTGTGACAAGTTTTTTGTGGACTTGGTCTTTTAAATCATAGTGTTTTAGTGTTGTGATGGCAGTGAAATAGTTTTTGGACAAGGCTCTAGGTCTATAGCAATGAATTAGAGGACAGTGACATTGAAAGGTCTTGACAAGTCAAAGGTAGGAGACGGTACAGTGTTTAATAATAACATTTCATCGAACAATGATTAGTGATTTCAATTGTTGCCCTTGTGCATTCAGATAGGGGGAGTTTGTTGCACCCTCAGTTGTTATCCTTGATGAAAAACCACACAAGGATCATCAATTTGGTATTTTGGTATCACAGGTTTATGGTTGTTGGTGATTGACATGATCACAAGTATATGGAACACTTGGTATGGCACTCATGGTATACATGATGAAATTCATTTATTTGTTTAGCATCATCAGATTGGCTAATTGTCATGATAGTGATCTGCTTTGCCATTTACTCATGGTACTTTGACATTAGTAGGTTGATTTCATTTTGTCAGTATAGTGATACTTATTTGGTATAACAGTGGCATCTACTTGTTTGATACTTACAAATCTTGGACTGATATTTTTGTTAGAACTCTTGGGCAGGTATATTTGGTGATTCACAGTGCATGATTTGGTTGATTGGTATATTGGTGTCATAGTGATCTCACATATATGACTGATATTCAGTTTGAATTGGTTCATTATGATTCTCTTTGACAAGTGATCATGATCTCATGTCAGTGACATACGGATTTGTGGCATTTATATCTCATTAGAGATAGCAGGGACAACTCTTCATGCTCATTATTTTTTGTTATTAGCTTGATACTTACTTTGTGTTGATCAGATTTTCATGAGGCAGCCAACAGTTTTTGCCCTTCATGATGGATATCATAATTACTCTTGTATTGTCTTTGCTGCTATATATCATGGGTATATTCTTGGAATGTTGTTGTTCCATGATTTGTGTTCAATTGCAAGGATTTGGTGACTCTACATTTGTGTTTACAGATTTTTGGTAACCATATATTGATTGTTACAATCTTCATATATATCCTCTGTTGGACATGTATCTTTACAAGACTTTTGCACAGTTTGGTGCACATATAGTGACTGTTACATTTGCTTCATCTATTTTTGTGCAGCCCTTTGTCTCTTGATGCAAAAAGGGGAGAGAGCTTTGGTGTTTTGCCATCAAGGCCAAAGGGGGAGTTTTTTGGCTCTCATAGTTGTTGCCCTTGATGTCAAAGACACACAAAGCAATCAAATTCTTGGCACGGTTCAAACATCATGGTATTTTTGTATTTGATTTAGTAGTTGTTGTGAATGCACCTTTTAGATTGAGATGTTCTTGATGGAAGGTTGGTGACTATAGCAGATTGGTGTTTATGTTCTTGATGACATTATATTTGCTATTGACTTGTTGACAATGGTGATATAGTTGGTACTATGGCATCATGATATATTTTCAGTATGGTACTTGTGCTCTTTGCGTCAAGATGATGTGTTGCAATACTTTTCTAGTCATATGGTAAAGATCTTGGTTTATGATTCAATCTTATCTTTCATGTTGTAATGCCTTTCTGGTCATATACTAAAGATCTTGGTTTATGTTCAATCTTATCTTTCATAAGGTATTGAGATCTTATTCATACCTGTCATATAACAGTTAATGTTTTGTCACTATTTTTAATGGAAAAATATTAGACATTTAGTTGGCACGAGATGAGTAAGTTTTTAATAACTTATTGTTCATAAGGGTTGACATTATCAAGCATTATTATAAAATTAAAGGCATAAGAATGGTGCTTGTCTTGGTATATATTTACCACTTGGTGGTTATGTTGTTCACAAGGACATTTAAGTGGTGAACACATTGACAAGGCCAATACAATAGTTTGCAAAGTAAATATTATTGGGGATCGACACCATAATGCATTTACAAGACATTAAGGAAACCGACACAATGATATTTCATTGTTTTGTTTTGTCACATGTTCGAAGCTTCTTGAACACACTTTTGATAAAGAGCACAAGGAAGGTTAGGGCTTGCAGGCAGTTGAAGAATGATGTGTCGGTGGTGCTTGAAAAGACAATGCTCAGCTTCAGGTGGTTTAACAGTGGAAGAAAAATGTGTTTTAGGCACAAAAAGTTCAGTCGGTTGACTTCCATGCTTCATTTCAGTAACATTGTTGCTCAACCAAGTATTCTTACTTTGAAGCACAAAGTTTTTTTATTTTTTGTGGTCTTCATGTCCATTATGGTGTCGCATAGAATCTTTTATTCTTTATATATGTGGGCTTATTGTTTTGTGTCTAAAAAAAAACTCCATTGCTAGGGCACAATGTCGACCTTATATATAAGAGCATATTACAAAAGCCTACAATGCATAATGTTCATTTAATTGACAACAATTTATGTTTGGTAAAACAACAGAACACAAGATCAAAAACAGTTATGGAATTTTCAGTTATTTTGTTGATAGACGATAGAAGTCAATATCATTTTTGGGTATTATAAAAATAGTGATTTGGCACTGTTCTAATTGATGATTTTATTGCAATATTATATACTTGACAGAGTAGTCATTCCTGGACAGAATGCATAAATTTGTCTTGTAAAAGTTGTAAAATGCATTTAATATTTTGAAGACTCCCATTTTGAGTTTTCAAGATATTAATGTATTGGTTTTCTAAAAGTGATGGTTATACAATGAAACAAGGTAACCCTTTGTATCTTACTTTCTCTATTGTTTGTGATTAAAATATGCTAGTGAGGCACAAGTTATCATTGCCAGTGAGGCATTCTTGAAAAGCTAGTGAAGCATTGTTTTATTGCCAGTGAGGCATTTGAAATCTATTAGGGAGATAGTATTGCCAATGAGGCATTCTAAACAGAAAGTTTTTAGATTAAGGCAGTGAGGCATCATTTCAGGCATCATTTCTGGAGTGGTTTTTCTACCCCTAGAGGGTTTTCCACTCGTCAAATTCTTTGTGTTATGGTCTCATTGCTTTGTTGTGATAATGTTTCAAGATTGGGATGATCTTTGGTTTGCTTTAATATTTCTTATTTCAGTTCTTTAATGATTTCATTCAAGTCATGAATGTATTTATCATTGAAATATTAAGAGCATAAATTATTCAATTCTGTTTTCAAGGAAAAAGTTAAAATTTGTCTAAGACACTGATTCACCCCCCCCTTCTCAGTGTCTTCTTCACTCCAACAACATTCACTAGTGAAATGGCCAAGCACTCAATGGTATGCAAGAAATAATGTTTTCTTTGTCACACTCGTGAAAGTTCTTACGTGTAGGAGAAGGAAGAGTGGTCAAGAGAGCTTTGAGAAGTGACAACAAGATACGCTCTTGCTCAAATAAAGAATGAGTAGGAAGCAACTCTTTCTCTTGTGGAGAAAATTTTGACTTCTCACAAGAAAAAGAAGACACAAAGATAGAAGACAAGGGCGGATGAATCTTTTTAACAGAATGAGGTTGAGAAGAATTCATGTCACTCAACCATGGCTTCCATTTAGATTGTTCATTTGAGAAAGCAAGCCCCAAATTATGCTTACGAGGTGTGAATTCTATAGGGACCTAAATGCCTTGTTCGTTACGCCCACAACCTTTATGCCCATAGTCGTATTTGGAGGCAATCCTAAAGCCAGGGCCATAACGTGTTTGCAAATCTTGAGGAGGAGGATCTTCATAGAGAGCATTGTTCCAGCAAGGGGGATTATGCTCCTCTATGGGATCACCATCATCCTTATTAACAGGACTACCAACATTATCCTCTTTAGCAAAAGCATAATCATCTTCCTCAGAAGGAGAATCAATACTAAGAACATTACAATTTATGTTCACACTACCCCATGATACAGAAGAATAATCATCTTTGATAGCAGGTGTGGATGATGTTATTGGAAGGCTCAAGTGGATTGGGTCAACTTTATATTCCTGAATGAAGGAATTTGTAAAGTCTAGATAACCCCAATCATCACTAAGACGTGTTTTCTTGAGAAGGAATAGACTTAAGATTTCTTGCTTCAGAAGGATCTTCTTAATGGATATTTGTCTTAAGAGCATCCTTTGTAGTAGGTATTGTTGGAGTAGACATCGACACATTGGAAGATATTGAAGGAATAAGAGTAGGCATAGTCGAAACCTAACCAATATTTGCCATTTCACATAAGTGCATAGCCTTAGGGTCAGCCTTGACTGTGACTACTTTATTATTACAAAAAAACTTCATAGATTTATGCAAGGCAGACGAGACTGCACCCATAGCATGAATCCATAGTCTACCAAGAAGAAGGTTATAAGGTAACTTTTCTGACATAACATATACAAGGGTGGGTACGGTAACAGGTCCCAAACTCAAAGGAAAAACTATCATGCCTAGGGCTTGTCGACCAACGTTATCGAACACATGAATGCCAACAGAAGAAGCATTAAGGGAAGATGAATCAATATTAATCTTAAGCAATAGATCGATGCTACATACATTGAGCGCTAAATCAACGTCAACAAGAGTACGTCTAATGACGATATTACTAATGTTAACTATTATCATTTAAGGGTCCTCTTGCTTTTGTACTTCCAGAGGCAGGAGTTCCTACAGATAGAATGTAATATTCAGAGAATCTACATGAATATATGACATCAACGCATTAGCATCTGTCGGCCTAGCGAAAGAAGGCAAGAGGATCTTTTGCAAGGCTTCTTGAAGCATACCTTGATAAACCAGAGCAGACTAAAGCAAGTCCCATAGTGAGATCTTGGTCAAAGTAACCCTAGATTGCTCAACAAGATCACAATCACTAGGTGCTTCAGTTGTAGGTTTAGGAGCTTGAAGAAGGCTTGGTTGTTTATTCATTCTATTCTCATAAGTATGGGTTAGTGCTTTATAAGAGGGAGCCAAGTAATATCAAGAGATTCACTATCAAATGGAACACCATCAATAGAACAAATCCTTTTAGGAGGACTAGTTGGGGTAACGTAAATGACAGGATCCTTAGGCCTTTGAGGGGCAGCAGAGACATAGATTACATTTATAGACTCATCACAACTAGTGGAGTAATTATTTGAAGATATTATCAACATCGATCCAAACAGGATCAAATGTGGAAGGAGATTCATCATGCGCTAATGCATCATCTCTAGAGGAGAGAGCATCAAAACAAATATGAGATTCATCATTCACCAATGCAACATCTCTAGAAGAGAGTGCATTGGAATGTAGAGAAGGTGGAGTAATATTAAGAAAGGTTTCAATGATTTCATCTTCTTGCAATAAAATATCCTCCGACACAAGGAATTTTATGAGAAGGATCAAAGATATCGAGTGACATGGGCAAAGCCAAGTCACCATCACATGCATGAAATGGAACATCACTAACATTTTGAATAAGATCGGAAACTAAACTAATAAAAGAGGAAATTAAATTAATTTTGATGATAGAACTAAGAAAAACTGAAAAATCTAGATTTTCATATTTTTCAGTATTTTCTAGGTTTTAGTAATTCACATTTTCGAAGGTCTTCAGAGCAAAATTTGGGGTCGGAACTTATGTCAATCCCTAAAATTCAATTGTTAAAGGCACTGTATTTTAGCAACTAAACTAGTCCTCTTAGAGACCGTTCTAACGATGCAAACGGTTATGAATTCTGAGCACCGAGTCAAAAGTTATGACCCTACAAGTAGGGGTAAATAAATTCCTAGTTTTTGAAAAATACTCCTCTCAACGTCAAGTTCACGAAAATGTAGAGGATTTGCTACTCGCAAGTTCTCTTCATTCAGAGAGCCTCACAGGGTGAACTGCCTTAAACTACCTCGAGGAACAACGGCGAGAGTTCTAGGATCAAAAAGAGCGGGTCATGAAGCTTTTCTAGACAAACTGACAGGCTCTCGGCCAAATGACAGTAGCGCAAGTCTAGGATGACAACGTTGCACGTTGGCGTCTCTCTAGCACACTAGCGTACGTATGGACCAGAAAGCGAATTTATCACAAAAAATAGTTAAATGACTACTGGCAAGATTATTGCTAAGAACTTACAAAATGTGAGAAAGTAACAGAGAGTGATAGAAATGAAATGAAGTGAATAGAAATGATAAAGAGAAGGAGAAGAAAGGAAATGCTCATAGCCACGCAAGTGATGAAGCCTCCAGCACGTGAATGTCTTCAATACCTACAAGTGTAACATCTGGAGAAAGTGTTGGGGTTGTATAGAGGTTTGCCTCAGTCAAACCCCCGTTTTGGTGTTCCCACCTCCATGAACAACCAGATAGAAAGAGAGAAATGAACCAAAATAGACAAAGCATGTGGTGAAAGCAAAACCCGCTTAAGGAGTAGAACCCGCACCACCAAGTATAAGTGATAAAAGTAAACCCTACTCGAGGAGAACCTGTATCACAAAAGAGGTGATAAAAGTAATCCCCACTCAAGGAGGAGAACCCGTCTCATGAAGTAAGGATACAATAGATAAGGGATATAGAATCCCAGGATGCTCACAAGCATAAGACAAGGGAGATAGATGTGAGAACTAAGAGAGCTACAAAGAGTGTTGCTAAGAGAGCTTGAAAGTGCTTTAAGTTGTTGTAACAAGCTATAAAGAGTTGTGCAAACAAGAGAGCAAGAGAGATTGCAAGAGCCAAAGTTGGAAAGAAGCTAGAATGAACTTGGAATTAATCTAGAGCAAAGGAAGACCCAAAATTAATTGAAGAGATGGAATTTAAGGAGAGAAGAGAAGCAAAATGAAGCTTCTCGGTGGTTACAAGGAATCTCGAGATGTTACCATCAACCAAAGCAGATGACAAGTGGCAAACATGCTCGGAAACGGTCATTTGAACGTTGAAAGGTCGCAAGATGCTAGTGTGGTGCGCAGACGTCCGTGTGGCATGCTAGTGTCCAAACACATCACGCTACGAAACAACAAGAACAAGAAAATCATAAGGTTTGACGCAAAGTTGACGCACAAGGTAGCTGCTAAAAAGGGGTGCTAGAGCATCCTGAGAAGGGCAAAAGGTTGATGCATGGGCTAAAATGATCCTACTCAAGATGTTAGGGGAATGGACACCAAAGCAAATGCAAGAATGTATGTGAAATTGCAAGGGGTGCAATTTTATGACTATACACAGATATTTTAAACAATCTTGGATCTTTATTGGCCTCCTCTAATGGTGTATCACCCTAAATATCTTCTTCTCAAAATTAGCTCTAAAACTACCTCTTATACTCCTATGAGCATCATTGTTACCTTGGTGTAGCCCCTACTACCACCCATCCTCCCTCTATATTTCACACTAAAACTTTATCCCTCAACACAACCTACCTCCCAACTTTACTCCACCAACCATAGCATCTTTTAGTGCATATATTCCCTCTAGTGTCCCATTTATTACTTTCTACCCACATAGCCACTAGTGTTACACCATCTATTCCTATCAATCACATACTATTCCTCCCTCCCAACCCATGATTCATGCTAATTTTGCATCCCACCTAATGACTAACATTTCTCATAATGTGATTCATCCATCCATAGCCATTAACTCACCTCTTTTCTCACAACCTAATTATACTTACTCCATTGTTTCACATGCATACAAGAGATGGCCATTCTTAAGAAGGAAATTAGCAACAATAAGAATGACTCTATTGTGTGTAACCCACCATAGCACATCCATTATCATTTGAGGCAATTACATATCTATTCCATGTTGAGTTTGTTGCCCCTATATTTAAACTCTATAATGGAAAAGAGACCCAAGTGTTCATAGACAATCTTTTTATCGTTGCTTGCATAGATTATGCATATGATGATAAGCTCTTCACAATTGTCTCTACAAACCTTAAAGGATTATGCTATTCAATGATTTTATTCATTATATCCTAGTTCAATAAAATCCATTCATGATTTAACCACTATATTTCTAAGGCGCTTTCACATCAATATGAATTTGAAAATAACAATGAATGATCTTAATAAGTGCACCCACTAAAGTTATAAGCTTATCGATGATTATGTTTTCTGAAAGTTTCAATATTTTTGTGGTAAACTAAAGTACTAATTTAATGATGATGAGTTACAAATTATAGATTTTGAGGCACTACTTTTAATTACTAAGAATAATGTGTGTAAGTAGATTCCTCTCTTTTCTAGATATACATACACACTTGAAGAATCTTGAGGCCAATGCTTAGAATCAAATACATTGAGATATGTGTCATCTCTATCATCTTAACCTTGTAATTTTTAAAAATCAAATATTTTTTGAAGGGTAATGATATAAAGGGTAATGTTAATCAAGTTGTTATTACTTCTAATTTTCCTTCATTTAAACTAATCACTCCTAAAAAGTTCACAAAACTATGAGAATCTTTGGATGGTGTTCTTCAAATACTAATCATTGAGCCTAATTTGATTACTCTTCTTTTGATATATCCACTAGATCCCAACAAAGCACTTCTTAGGTCATATAATGGCATTTTCAACCTACATATAGTAAGAAGTCATCATACTCAATCATACATGGGCCTCAAGAACAAGGTGCAAGACCTCATATTAAAAAATGATTCATGTTGAAGGTGTTAATAATAATGAAAATTATTTGGGTGTACCTATAAATCAAATTAAAAATTTACACAAACCCCTTTCTAGATCATACAAATAATTTGGAGGATGATACTAGAATACATGAGAAGGATAATGTGGATGATGTGCATAGACATGCCTTTGAGTGAGTAGTTGTAATTAATGCTACACCTCCTCCTCCACCTTGCACTCCACTAATTGCACTTTATAATGTTCAAATACCATAAAATATTCATTATGGTCCATTACATATTGTCAAAAAATAGAGGATATATTCATTAATGATGTACTCATAGATCCTATATACTTTAATATAATATAAAATAGAAGACTTGTATTTTATTAGATTAGCAGGGAAAGGGCTCTAATCCCATAAGTTCATAACAAAAACAACTTAAAATAAAAACTTAAAACAATAGGACAAAAAGTAAGCATGCATGCTTGCACAAAAACCCAACAAACATCAGCACCACCAAACCAAAAAACAACTAACCTAACTGAAAACGACTCCAAAGAGCCAAATATAACATTAACAAATGAGGTTCCAATCTTCTAATAGGGAGTCAAGAGACACCTCCCAAGAATTTTTCTCTTGATTGTGCATCACGTCCTTGTTGTTTATCACCCCCTTAGTGGCGTTTTATTTACCCTACTTCTTTTGTTTTTAATTTTTCAATAGCTGAAAATTATTACCATCACAACCTTCTTCATTAGTAACAAAAAAAAGTTTTCCAAGGGAAGTTTCCATCATTTTCTCATGCAAATTGTTTCCTTCCAACGTTTGCTCCATCTACCTCATTCTAATATGAAGATTGGTCAACTCAATTTTGATAGTGCCTAAAGTGTCCAAGTTATTGTGATAACCATATTCCCTATCAACAACTATTTTAGTGATTTTTTTAGTGGCTAATATTCACCAATTGGCTAATAGTTGAAATTTGGGAATCCAAAATTGGCTAATAGTTCGAGCTATAATGTGATTTGAATTGCCACAGTTTTACACAATTTTATTATAGTCATATTTAAATCGCCAAAGAATTTATTTTATTAAAAAAATTAACTCAAAAATTTGCCACAATATTTGATACATGATTAGATCAAATTTTCCTAAATTTTATAAATTATAGTAGAAATCTATATTAATTTTCCAATGATAGTATATCTTAATTATTAGTTTCTTTAGGAGCATATTTCTAATCTTTAGTTTCCACTATTGATTTATAATATAATGTAATGGCCCTTGTTGTATTCCATGAGGTAAAATATACCCACAATTTATAATGCTCATGGGGCCCAAAATTTTGGGTATCATGAGCATTATAGATTGTGGGTACATTTTACCTCATAGAGTACAATGAAGGTTGTTAGATCAATGATCTAAAAGAAATTTTGAGCCCCATGAGAATTACAAATCATGGGTACATTTTACCTTGCAAAATACAATGAGGGTCATTATATTATATTTTAAAACAATGGTGGCAAGTAATATTATAGTCTACCCCTTAAACCCAACGATAATTTCCACCCTTGGGCCCCTACTTTTCCATGAGAATTATTTTTAGATTGGATGGATTCTCCATCATAATTAATGCATTTTCTTTATTTTTTCAAGATTTTCTGAAACTTTCTATAAAATTTTAGTAATGTAGAAAAAATCGCCAATTAAATTATTATTTTTCGAAAAAAAGAAAAGATTCACCAAGAATTTATATCTTTTTTTAAGGGTGGTTTCCTAAAGTTATCACTAAACTATTTCCTCACCCCCCTTTGTACCTAGAGAAGAAGTCCTACCATCAACTCTTTCCTCACCACCCTCTTTACTTGGAAAATAATTCACAAAAATATTCTCCTCACACATATCATTCTCCTCATCTTCGTCTTCCTCACCTTCTTCAACATTATCTTCTTTAATTTTCTCCTTTCTCTTGTCTTCCTTGTTTTTCCCTTCCTCCTCCTCCTCAAAGTCTTCTCCATATTTCCCTTGTTCAACCTCATAGTCATCCAACTCATTCTCCTCTAAATCCTCATCTGAGAATTCCTCCCTAGACACATCCTCATCCTCAAATTCATCCTCCTCATTATCAAACACAAGTTTCTTACCTTTATAATCTTTCTTGAAATAATAGAAGCAGAGGCTTTCACAAGCCTTACTAATCTTCTCCTCTCCCCTCGAAGTCTTCACACTACACTACCCAATCCCTTCGTTACCTCTAACCTACCCTTCTACATTTGAAATATCAATAGTCCCCATATCCCTAACAAAATTAGGGCTTTTTGAGCTATCATTTTTCTTTCTCTGATTCACAAACTTGGTCTCATCTTGTACATTATCAGAGGCTTTCCTCTTTTTAGGTGTAATGAGCAACAACTCCCGAGAGCCCGATAAGGGTTTTTGTCAATAGAAGAATCAATTTGAAAGTTATAAAATATGCATTATAGTAAGGGAACCAAGAACAAGAATAAAATGAAAAACAAGATAAGGAGCACACGAATCCCTCTTCATTGCCTTGAGGCTTCTTGAGCACAGTAAATAACCTACAATTCTTGTCCTCCCCATAAGTGAAGCAAGATTAATTTATTTTGTATCCTTCATATATATCAAAAAAGAGAAGAATTCATCCCTATCCTCCAAGAATGAACAAGAAAGTAAAATTTGACAATCCCATTATCACTTCTTCTAATGGTACTACCTCCATATGGGTCCCAAAGAAAAATACAATACTTCAAAGGCACAAACATACTCTACTCCAAAGGTAAAAGGGCAAGATATAACAAATGGCCCCACAATGACTCCTCATATATCAAGTACATTCACAAAAAGTGATTCATCATATTGGCATTAAATTACTTAAGAATGTTCACAATCCTCACAATTTGGATAAAGACAATTTTTTGGAAGATGATCCTTCAAATATTTTTCTTACGATTTAGAGCTTTCACGCTCTACATATTTATCAATTACATTATTTATATGGTGTCTCATACTTGGAGGGCACAACTTTATGGCATTGGCCACTATTCTACTTTATTGATGAGATATACTTCCATGATTAGTCCATATGATTTGAATGCTTATGATTTTTCTTGTTCACCATGTTCTTTACTAATATGGTATTTTCTCTTATGTTATTGGATCCTCCATGATTACCATGCTCACACTTTGTGACTCTATGCTTATTCCCATTACATACTAACAACAAGCCATCTCATGTTACCAATTTTTAGGATGATAATACTTCCCTATTAAGTTTAACATGATTCAATATCTCACACTTATATGTTCTTACATAATCCCTTCTCATAGCATTAAATTTGGGGTTAACAATGGGGGTATATTACTACCTATCACTATATATGTTTTCATGAACATACCTTTAGGATCTTCTCATGGTGTCAAAGGATGCTATCCTTATATTCCTTAAACATCATTATTAAACTCTCCAAGATTAAATTAATTTCAAATATTTTTCTACTCCCTTAAAAATTAATTGCATTCTTTACATGAAATTAATTAGAAGGGGCAAATAAGGGTACCAAAGTTCTTTTTTAAAGTATAGTTATAGGAATCATTACATAATCAAAGGCTATTTCAAATAGTACCACATTACTTTTTTTATCCCAAGGTAGTATATATCGGTTCGTTTCCTTATCTTGTATCAATGTTTCACCACGAGAAAAATACATGTCATCACTTTCCTCTTTTTTCTTTTTCTTTCAATTATAGATGGAATAATTTTGTTTTAAATGCCTCTATGATGTTATTCATTGTTTTTTTTTTCTTTTTGTTTTGCAGTTTTCCAAGATGGATCACTCATTATAAAGAGGCATATTCCAAGAAGTGACATGTATCATTTTTATGAGTGTTTAAATAAATGTACTATGTCAGGCTACTTGATTTTACTTTGACATACATTCTCATGATAGTTCACATGTAAATAAAAGTAGGGAAAAATTTAATTGCAAAAATTACATATCTTGCAATTTTCCCCTTCATTTGGGACTCGCTTTGGTTAGTTTCTATTTATGCGATGAAATGCATATAAATGGAATAATTTACCCTAATAGTTGGAATCTACATTAACCCTAAGGGTTTGGTCGTAGTCAAGTTTACCCATTTCTTGCTTTGGGTTAAATCCATGATTGTAGAAATAGCACTTGAATTTTCAAACTTTAAGTTCAAAATATAGATCCATCCTTGCACTTATCATTAACTAGCATTTGTTAAATAAACTAATGAAATGATTCATTTCTAACCCTTCTATTTAAAAGGGTAAACCTTATTCATTATGATATGCCTAAAATTCATAAGAAAATCTTATAGTTAATCATTTGAGCATTGAATCAAAGCATTGATTATTGCATTACATGTTTGCATCACTTCTTATGCACTTTCTTTTTTTGTTTGCAATATTATCCAAAATTAACTTGACATCCTTATTAGGTTTGATCAAAGGGAGACATATTCACAGCCATTAGCAAACTCTTGACAAAACCAACTATTTTTTATGCAAACATAGACATGAATAGTTAAAGTGAATGGGAGCACTCAAAGTTTGAGAGAGACTAGATTAACATAAAGGTTCAAACTTTTGTAGTTGTGAATATGACTCATTATAATAGATAAAGACTTCACTAATTCCAAAGTCTTTATCTAAGCTTCACTATTTTTTTCTCCTAAATAAATTACTTCCTAATATTTATCGCAACTCATCTACATCAAAATTTTAGCTAAATATCTTATTTATTTATTTTAATCTCTTAAACATTTATTTCAACATCATATTCCTTATCTTCAACATTTTGTTTTCCTAAAATATTTATTTATTATTGCTTAATAATATTAAGCTAATAATTTAATTTAATAATGTAACTTTATTCATGTTAAGGATTAATTAAACCATAAAAAGCAACTAAAAATAAAAATTTAAATAAAATTATATTTTTAACATTTCAATATAAAATACAATTTAAAATTAAATAATTATATTTAAAAATTTATAAAAAGTTGAATAGAGATATAAGTATATTTCTTAATTCCAATATTTATATCTCTATTCAACTTTTTATAATTAATTAAAACATATTTTTTTTTAAAATAAAATAATATTTCTTACACGTTCAAAATAAAATTAGAAATAATTATATATAATTTTAAAATAAATTAAAAATATATATATTTAAAAATAAATTAAATTTACAAAATATCATGCAAACTACAGTATAAAAATAAAAAATTGTGAGAAAGCTTCATAAAAGCTATGTTGCAAGTATGAAGGCATTTGCCTATTATTATTAAAAAATTATTTCATAAAACCCTATCCTGAAATAATGGCTAGGCTGAATGGAAGCATAGATAGCACTTAATATAGAAAAGCATGCAGAAAGAGACTGAGGTACGTTACTTACCCTCCAGTTGTATCCGTGGACCATCCAGAGCGGGAACAGATCTCTTTAAGGGCATCCTTCCATCCATCAATCTCTTCTCCTTGGTATCGAACAGAATAGCCATAAAATTTTAGACATGGACAGATCTGTTGAAGAGCATACTTCCAGCCGTCAATCTCTCCTTTTTGGTGCTGGTCTGAATGGGCATAATGCTTTTGAAATGACTTCTTATACGGACTGGAGTTCCCTTGAGGATATCTAACGTGAGTTGGATCCACGTCATAAAACAGAGGGATGATCAAGCCTGGAGTTCTCAGCATGGCGGCGGCCTCCTTGAGACACCATGCAGAGTCTGCATAGCCTTTAGAAAATATAGGAATGCGTATGGCACTGCTCTCGATCGCTCTTTCCAAGCTCAACCCAATTATTTCCCCCTTTTCCACTTTGTGGCTGTCTAGAAAGACCTGCAGTCCTGCAGAGGAGAGAGCTTCAAATAGACGAACAACCAGAGTATTTCTCACATCTTTTCCCCTGAAACTCAGAAACACGTGGTATTTCTTATTGCTTTGGAAAGGAATCTTAGCTGTGGGAGGCACGTATTCTTCCATCTTCAATTCTTCTAGAGAGGATTGAAACGAAACGGCTCTACAGAAATTGAACTCCTATCATACATTACCTACGGTGCCGATGACAAGCAATTCTCTCTGTATAAAGCGCAGTCAAACTGTACGTGTATACAGCTGTTTCCCCCAGTTTACAGCTGTTTCCAATCCAATCTTGTCTAGTTTTTGTCGTTTTTTAATCCCATCAGTCATGTTAACGTCTCCTCATATTTAATGATACCTGCTGGAGTTGACAGAACTTTAAAACATCAATGAGTGATTATTGGCGATATCTTCGAAGTTCTTTGTCGATAGCTAAAAAATCAATGAGTGATTTCTTTATATGTTCGTATTCTTTTCATTTTCACATGGGATAAAATCTTTCGCAAAAAATAAATTAAATAATAATAAGATTATATATTATTGTAATGAGAATTGCATATCTAATTATTATTTTGATTTATTTTATTATATTGAATAGAAAAAAAATAAAAATTATATATTATCTAGTGAAAAATATTAAGATATTATTTAAAATGATAAATATATCATTTATCTTAAATATTATTGATTAATTGTTTTGGATTTATTTTGGGTTTTTTTTTTAACTAAAAAATTAATAACTCTACATTATTTGAATATAATCTTGATAAATATGGATAGGGAAATCAAAGGACAATAAATAGTAAAATTTATAATGATAGATACCCATAGTGAAATTGACAACAAGGTTTAATATTTTTTTAATTGCAATTTCAATATAGAAATATTCTAAAAAAAAAGTGATCATATTTTGCACATTTAATGAAAAATAAATTGAAGTAAATCTCATTAATTAACAATATTGATATTTACAATTTCTCCACACATTACAAATTCACTAATATGTATTATAGAAACCTATAAATATTAACCATTTTTTAGTATTAGTTTATGTTCAACATTGATCATGAAGATTTATTAATTTTGTATTGTTTTAGGGTTGAATTCAAAGCACATTTCAGAGGCTTAGTCTTTTTTATTTTTTTTTTATTTTTATTTTTTTTGTGAAAGTTAATGTCAAAGCCATAGAGAATAGAAAAATATTGATTCTTCTATAAGTGTTGATCACATTTTTTAGAACAAAAAACTATCATGCAACAAGGGACCCCTTTTCTCATTGTTGGTGTTGATTGTTTGTAGGACTGAAGTGGCTTCTCTTCTAATTATATTCAATTGTAGGGTTGTTAGGATTGCCTACTTCTACCAACCAAAGTGCATCACTTATTAGATTTTTTTCACAATTAAGCTTGCATAAAGACATCCTACTAAACATGGTGTAGCATTTAAGACTCAAGCCTTGCCATCTCAGAATCAAATAAAAGAGTAAGTATGACATATATGAGCTCTTGCAAGGAGCTTGTTTTATTCCCCTTTCTTGTTGAAAGGACATGATGATTCACAAGTGTAAGGGGTAAAAGTGGAATGGATTTTCAACAATGAGTTCAAACAAAGAACTCAAAAACATGATGTAGAACACACATACAAATGAGATATGATTGCAATCAAACCTTGAATTCAAATAAGGGTTAGATAATTAAATTAAAACAACAAATGAATCCAAAATATGAACAATCTTACCATCCCATTGTGGAGTAGCTTGTGTTGGTTGAAATATTGGATTGCTTGAGCACAAATCCTCCATGATAGCTTGCAAAAGCTTGATGTGTGATGACCTAGATACTATGATAAATTCTCTCAATTGCTCAATATGAATGCTCAAATAGACATGACTTAGCTATGAAAATTCTAGGTAGATGAATGTGAAGGATGAAGGGCTATTTTATAGATTTGATTGATTCAGATGAACGATCTAGATTAAGACTTATGTTGATTTGATATCAAATGTTGAGAATGAAGGAGAGGAATCGATTGTTCACTTAACTGACTACTTGATTGGTTGTAGGATTCCAATTAATTGATTGCATGAGATATTGATTGAAGTGTTAATTCAATTGATTGATCAGAAGACACCAAGTGAGTAGGAGTTAAGAGAATTGATTGATCAAAAGACTCCAAGTGAGTCTAGGAGTTAAGAGAATTGATTGATCAAAAGAGTGGTCAATTAATATTAGTTGTCTAAGAGATAGTGTCAGTTAAGATTTGAGGGAATAATGCATGATATAATTAATTAATTATTGGAGGAAGGTGCAAGATAAGATTGATTAATAAATAAAATGTTTATTTATTAATGGATGATGTTTGAGATAAAAGAGGAGAATTAAATAATTAATGTAATTACTTAATTTAGAAGAAGTGTGAATGTGAGGGATTAAATAATTAAAGTAATTATTTAATCTAGAGGTGGAAGAATAGATTAATTAATAATTAAAGATAATTATTTAATTTATGTATGATGGAAAAGGTCAATTAAATAGATAAAGATAATCATTTAATTTATGCATGATGGTGAATGTTTAATTAAACTACTAGTAATTATTTAATTAGAATAGAGGAATAAATGAAGTTAGCGACATAATTAAATAATTAATATTTAATTAATTAATCAGGACAAATGAGGCTAAATTAGCTCTTTATTAAATAAATATGATTTATTTAATTAGTCAAAAATGATGATTGAGAATGAATTAATTAAATAATATTAAATTACTTAATTAATAGCAGAATATGAGAAATGGGAATAATTAAATAATAATGTATTATTTAATCATTTGGGGGAAGAAGGGCGAGTTAGCTATTTGCATGAGGAAATAATAATTAATTATTAGTGCATGTGCAATGGATCAATTATTTAAGGGTAATGAGAAGGACAACTTGGTAAAACTTCCCTCTTGGGGTTATGATTGTCTTTCACTCAGGCATATTTAGGTTGATGTTGCAAAAGTTATCACGAGGTATGTAACCCTCAATGGTTGGTTTTTTGCTATCTTAGGGCATCATTTCACACTTATCAATCATTTCATACATGATTTGCATGTTTCATTTTCATTTTTTCTCCTCTCCTCATTAGAGGTTTCGGTCTATTCCCACCTCAAGAATCAAAGGACCCATGTGCTCCATGCAGGGCTCATCTTGCTCATCATGGAGCTTGTGAGATCTAACAAACTGGCTAAATTTATCAAGCGCAAAGAGAAGACCATTAGTGATTATTCACTTTCTTTTGGTTTGAATACTGATGATGATGGGAATGAAGAGTGGAAGGTGGACGAAGAAAACACTGTTGTAATATCATCATCCCCTACTAACTCTCACTCTAAAAGAGGAAGAAGGGGACTCTGAAAAAGAAGGGTCATGCCAAGAAATTGGCCGTTCATAAGACAAATTTTGGTGGGTCCTTATCTGATGAGGGTAATTCTGCGTAGAAAAAAGTTGGGCCTCAACGACAGACAACCAAAAAGAAGGCTATGTTGCATGGTCGAGATTTTGAAGATTCTAGGAAGGGTGAGGAAGAGAATTTGGTTCAATTGGAGGACAATGTATACTTGGTGCTTTGTCGAAGGGCTTCTAAGAGACTGGCTAAGATGCATAGGTCAATGTCTAAAGGTTGCAGAATGGGTGAACAACAGGAACCACGAAACAAGTGAAGGACATGGCTAACAATGTTGTAATTATGGAAGATTCTCCTGTTGGGTAGACTCCTCATGTTGTCAATGATGATGGTGATAAGGTTATTAAGGATACTTTGACAAATAAGGGTGTGAGGGAGGCTATGGGTAAGAACTTGATCCTGGATAAGCCAAAAATTACAAATGTTAATCCTCTTTCTAAGGATTTCTCATATCTTGATGATGATAACACTTTTATGTTCAAGTTGTTGGACATGGCCAGAGCTGGTGCCACTTGTACCTTCAAATTTTCCAAATGGGTGATAAAGGAGTTTAATAAGGTAAACATTAAAATCAAAGGCTTGAAGGAGAGTTTGGCTAATCAGCCAAAATGATAATCCTCAAATTTGCTCATTGAGAGGATGGTGGATATAGAACATTCTTTTTCTAATTTCAAAGCTGGGTGTGAAAGTCGCTTGTGCGTGTTGGAAGGAAAGGTCAAGGAAACTAATGAGGATATTAAAAAGCTTTTACAGATTAGCCATATGTCTGCCAAAAAAAGTGAGGATTCTCTCAAGGTACTCCTTGATAAAATAAACCAACTATGTTAGGATCAAATACATTTTGTTGAGATGTATGAGAAGGATCAGGCTTCCAAGGGGAAGTGTAAGAAGAGTGTCAAAGAGGAGGCTAGGGTAAGAAGAATTCCAAAGAGGAGGCTAAAGGCTTGAGTACTAGAGCAAGGGGTAGTCTGAGAAAATATTTTGAAGAAGAAAAATAGGAATTGATGGATATGGTTAACCTGTACTACAATCAAGAGATTGAGGTGGCCAATACTCTAAATTTTTTGAAGTAATTCTCTTGTTATTGGTCTGTTACAACTTTTTTGTTTTGATGTTTTTCTACTATTTTTTGGATGGTTTTGGTTGTTGGTTGTTGCTAGTGCCTTATTTGATCTTCTCTTTGTTTAGCAACATTTTGATGTAACTTGATGTAAAGGGTTTCGGGTTCCTTCAAAACCCAATTTTCCCATATAATCGAAACTATAGAGTAAAAAGTTAATGAATAATTAAATAATTAAACAATCATTTTTAATTATAGTGGAAAAGGAAGATGAATAATTAATTATAGTTGAAAATCCATAATGAATAATTAAATAAATAATGATTTATTTAATTAATTAGAAGAATATGGAATAAAAGAATAATTAAATAATTAAAAATTATTTATGTGGAAGATAACTCAAACTAACCGTGAGTTAACTAGTTGCATGAAAAGTGAACTAGAAGATAGTGTTTTGATTAAGAGGGAAAAGAAGAACAAGCTGCACAAGGAATTGGCCTAGACAACCAGTAGCAAAACAACAGTAGATCAAAAGAGATACAACAAGACTACTCAGATCTACTCAAGACAGAAGGTTTTGACAGGCACCTTAGGCCCAAAGTAACCAGAGATTACACATAAACTTGAGTGCAAGAACCACCTGAGATGATCAAGCAACCATCAACCTGAATCAACTAGGCTACAACATACCCCTTACCAGTATTAACCAGCAGCAAGCAACTAGAGACAATTGGGAAACCATCAGCCAGAACCAACCAAACAATAGCGCACCAATTGGCAGCACCATCCAACCAACCTGAACTCCCCACCTCAATAGGAGAGTTAGGAATCAAAGGGAAACTCTAAAGATCTTTAACATAACCACTACACCAGTCCACCCACAACACCAACCCAACCTCAACCTCAATAGGAAGGAGCTCCCCTCTATAGGAGAGGAAGAAGTGAAGCCCAAAAGCATGGAAAGAAGACCTTCCCACCTGATCCACAACCCACCTCATCACCTCAAAAGATAAGGGCTTCACCTCCAAAGAAGCAGTCTCAACCTCCAAAGAAGACCATAGCTGAAGAAACTACCCGGAAGCATCCACACCCATAGTTGAGAGCACTAAAACCTCCTTTGGAAAAGAGTCAGACTAGAGCAGAGACAAAAAAAGAGAGCGCTCCTCCACAAGCAACACAAACCCAACCAGGATCACAACCCAGAGGACCCAAAAAATTGATAGAAAACCAACTAGTTGAACCAGAACAACCCAAGATAAACTTGGAAACCACCAAGACCAAAAGCCCCAAAAGCCAAAAAAGAAACAAAAATAGTAAACAGATAAGGGGGGCCAAAAAGAGAGGGAGAGGGCAAGGAAATCCTAGAAACACAAAGAGTAGAGAGCTGACTAGAGATTGAAAAACAACCTCCAACCCTGCATGCCAGTCAAGGTTTGAAACAAGCCAAAAACTCACTACAAACAACTCCACCAGAGGCAAACCAACTATCACAATCCCAAACAAAGAAAGCACCCCCATAGAGGTAGAAACCTGCACCAAAGAAAAGACCAAGAGCCCAAAAAGAGAAGGGGAAAGGCAAGGAAGACCTCCAAAAAGAGAAAGCAGAAAGCCAGTAAGACAATGAAGAACATCCTCTAACCCTACACGCTAGTCAGGGTTTGAAACATGCCAAGAACTTTCCACAAACAGCTCCACTAGAGGAAAACCAATAGCCAAAACCCCAAACAATAGAACAACCCTCATAGAGGCCCAAGAACCCCAGAAAAGCCAAAGAGAGCAAGGGAAGCCAGCAGAAGGTGAAAGAGGAGAGGCACCACCATACACAACCACTTCTAACCCTACTTGCTAGTTAGGATCTAAGATACAACCACCAAACTCCACCAACAAGCCCCCAGCAAGAGCACCCAACACCATCCTCGACACCACACAAGTAGAGACAAGAGGTCCCTACACAAAGAACATTCTCCACCCAACATGAATCTTGAACCACTTAGGAGAATGCAATCCAATCCCAAGCCAAAGCCTTAAGGAGAGAAGGAAATCACAAGACACTCTCAAAGCAATGATAGGAAAAAATCCCATTAAAAACCCTTACCACAAATGCATCAAACAAAACATAGGCACAACAATGAACAACCTCCCCCAACCATAGATCAAAGAAGAATCCTCCATAGGAACAAACCAAAGAAAAACCAATGTTGCACATGCTCCCACAGAGGAATCGGCACCCCCAACTGTGACACTGAAGAAGGCACCACATATCCGCATAGGAGAAAAAGCAACAACACCCAATGAACCCCTTAGCCCCCTCTCCATCCTCATCTAGATTGCTCCCCCACCATCATCGCCATCTCCATCCCACAAATTCAAACTTACAAGCCCACTCCCTCTCCTACCCATTGCCATTCTAATGCTTAGACCCACATGTTTGTAAGAGAATAATTCATATTTTTCTTTTTGAATTTCAAGAGTTATATCACACCCCTAACTAGAAGAGAGTGTTACTTAGAACATGAGGTGAAATTTACATGAATGTTTAATAGTTAATTAAAATAATTAGTTATTATTACATATGCAAGATGAGCTAAATAAATAAAATATATAATTTCATTTATTTAGAGAGAAGATAAATGTAGATAAATTAAATAATTAAAATAATTATCTAATTTAGGAAGTGAAATAATGAATAATTAAATAATTAAGAACAATTATTTAATTATAGATGAAAAGTGATGATGGATAATTAAAATAATAATTTATTTAATTAAATTAGAAGAATAAAGTAATCAATAACATAATTAAAATATATATATATATATATATATATAATTAAGGAAGAATAAAGATAAAATGAATTAATTAAATAACATAAAATTATTTAATTAATAGAAGAATGTGATATTAAGGGATAAGTAAATAATTAGAAAAGATGCAAGTTAGTGTAAAAATATCATTCACGGGCTCGGGACAATTTTTTAGTATCTATATTTTGCCCCTCTTTGATACAATGTGATTTTGAGTGTTGTGTCAAAGAAAATTTGAAAAAAATCAGTTCAAGATGTGCCCTGGAATTCCTTGGCATGCCCCAATAAAGGTGGGATATTATGGTGCCCCCTTAGGAAATTTGGTGAATATTTTGGATAATGTGCCAAATTTACCAACAAGTCAATTTGATGTGTTTAAGTGTGAGGACAGATAGAAGATATGTTGACAACAATCTAAAATGTTAGTAAGAATTGAAGAATAGTTAGTAGGATTAGGCGATAGAAGGATTTGATGATTTGATCTAATTGCTAAAAATCCATAGATTATTGTTGATTTGTAGATATGTGCATTGATGAATGATTGATAATTATTTGATGATATGTAAAACATGATGAGTTTTCTTTTGCTTCATGGAGAGACTAAGTATAGCTATCCTTATTAATTTAGCAAATAGACACGATGCACTAGGGTATTAAGGGCCAAGGCGACTTTGAATCTATTGCATGGAATTTGAATCTGCAAAGAAGGAGTATTCTTGCTCATACCAGATATACGGAAACCTTACTAGAGTGTATGGGTGAGAAGTTCAGAGTATTTTGGACTAGTGCATAGAGAGGTATGAGGAACCAAACATGGAATAGTCAAACGAGTCACCTGAAACAACTTCCACACACACAAAAGGCAAGTATTCGCCATGGTAGTATTGCAAAAATATCCAACGAGCATGACATACGAAATCGATGATCAATGGCCAATTCCTTCCTCTCTAAATCCTTATGGACATCCTTGAGAGATCTTGGGAATGAGACAATAAGATAAATCAAAAGATAAGACCAAAAAAGATAAACAATGTTATTGTATCACTTGCCATAGATGTTTTGATGCTTGGGATATTATCCATCGATGAGGTCTATTATAAGAATGATTTATCCAACAAGACTCATGCCAGGATGTTGATGATGATTTTGATAGGTAGGTAGTTAACACTTGGGCATTGTTTCAGTTTGGAAATGATCAATTATTTATGATTTTTGCTTGAATGTTTTTGAGATTTCAATGGTTGCTTTGCTTGTTGGTTGCCTTGTCAAAGGATGAGGGTGATGATTTGTTTATTATGGATGGATAGTTTATTGTAGATAGGTGATAACGAGAATAGTATTTTTGAGGTTTTTTGAATGTTTTTGTGCTTTTGAAGTTATTTGAGACTTTTTTGATATTTTCAGGATATTTGGATCTTTTTTTGTGTTTTTGAAAGATTTAGAGACCAAGAGGGAGACCTAAGGGGACTGACCTAGTGGCTCAAAGGCTCATTGATTGATGGCCTCACCTACATTATACACACAAAGATATCATAGTTTTCTTTATTGGACTCAAAATGACTTGTACCAAGACAACCAATAATTTTTTGGGGATTTTGATGTTTTACTATTTTTTTGGCTTTTGATAGTTTTTTGAATATTTTTTTGAATTTCGATGTTTTGGCACAATTTTCACAAGTGGATATGGATATGTGACGATATCAGTGATCTTTTTGAGATTTTGTTGAAAACCAAGCTAGGATTGATTGATTATCAATAGTGATAACATTGTTGAGGATACACAACAATGTAAGGATAGTGTTGAACAACCCAAGGATTGGGAAAGGATATATCTTGAGATGATGGTGGATTGATTAGATAAGATAGATCAAGATTTTGAAGCTAAGCTTGGAACAAAATATGTTGGAATGTTTGATGTGACATTGAATTGCAAGTTAGAAGCAACTGATGTTGATTGTTTGGATTGATGTTTGATAAAAGATATACCTTAATAAGGAACATCTTATTCATTAAAATTGTCATGGGTGGGTAAACCCAAAAAACTAGTTTACAATTCTAGTGAGGGAGGAAAATTACAAAAATGCTCCTATGAATTTTTTTTTCTTTTTAGGGTTTCACACTAACTAGGGTGTTTGAATGGACCCAAAAGGGGTTAAAATGGACCCCAGTTCAAGCAAACCATATTAAATGATGGGACCCACCTTTTTTGCAATTTTTTATGATGAAGATAATGGAAAATTGACTACAAGAGGGGGTTCGCTCGAACCTGAGTTCATTCGAACCTCCCTTTTCCCCCCTTCTCCCTCCCTTCTCCCCCTCTAGCACCAAATTTCTATAGAATTTTTCCCTTCAAATCTCAAGTTGAGGATGAAAATGGAGGAGACTTCACAGACCCAACTAGATGATGGTATTCCTCAGAATGAGCTATCCATCAAATATAATTTTAATATGTTTTGGTTTTATTATGTATTTGTTTTTCTAGTTTGATTAAACATAGGTTTTTCATTGAAAATCAAGCTCTATGTTCTGCACATGTGGAAAAATAGCAGGTTATTAAAATACATTCTAAAAAATATATTCAGGCTAGGTATTGATGTCCTTGATCTAGTAAAAAAATTGAATTTCAATACATACAAAAAAAAATTATGTTGTATACGGTCTGCCCATGTCTAAATTGTAATTGGTTTGACTTCAAAAATTTATTAAGGAAAAAATATTCAATAAAACACTATAAAACCAAATGAACTGGTTAGATATCATAGTTACAAATCTAAATTCAAAAAAATTATAACTTTATCCTTTAGAGAAAAAAAGTTATGTTGTATATGGTGAGCATCACTCCTTAAAAATGGTGTTTATTGATAAAAACTAGTTTTCCAAGGAGATGGAAAAAGAAGTGTAATCTGATTCCAAATTTTTTGAAAAAAAAATATTTATAATCTACAGGCAAAATTTCACAAATCACTAGTTTGCATCATCTTCAAATTCCTCACGGTTTAGCCGCCATAGGTGCCTGAAAGTGAAGATTTAGTTAGAAAAAATCAATTCAGTGTCTAGTTTGGCCAAAAATTGTAAACAAGTATTGTGGGATAACCTGGGCTAGTGATTTGGATTTTTGCTTACAAATTGTTTGACCAATTTGATTTCATGTTTGCAAATGTTTAGATCAGCACATGAGTTGGAGGATATAGCTCGAGATTTATTCTTGAAGCAAGATGTAAGTATTTGGCCCTAGTGTCTAACAAAGGTATGAAATGCCATGGGTAAATGCTTAGAAAGATGAATGGATTGGATGGATGGGTATGCAAAGGGTGCCAAGGATTATCTTGTGATAAGATAACATGTTTTGATAGAGAATGATCATTTGGATAATACTTCATGAATCAGATAATTTTGGATAGGGTAGGATCAATGATAATGACCCATGTCAAAACTTTAGCCATAAACAAGTATGAAGTGCACACTAAATTTTTTTCAAGATCAAGATAAGTTGGATTTGGATGAAAATGGGTTGGATAGATGGTTCATGGATTTATTCTAGATGGAATGAGATGCTTCCACCTGAAATGGCGCATGTAGATACTCGATTATATACATGACACCTATTTGTCAGGTTTTCATCATGGTACTTATCCAAAGCACCACCATAGTGGGTTTCGTTGGAAGACTATATTTCTCTTAACTATATTTTTTTTTTTTCATTATTATTATTTTTACTTTTTTCCTTTTTTTTATTTATACCCATGTTGGACCACCTAGTGGTGCTGATGTAGATGCAACTATCATAATGTACCAATGGTATCCTACTTGGAGTATTTTTTTTGCTAAGATACAAGCACTTGAGTGTAACACCTGATAATTCTTGTCTTCTTTGTCGATACCAGAGTTAACCTTGCCCAGATGCACACATCATGTTGTGGTGCCTTTATAGTCCTTATGATAAAGATTCACTAACAAGACAAGGTCAATATGATATTTGGACATCATGGATGTCAAAGTGGATGGTGAAATGCATTCAAGGATATGAGATTCAAATGGATTAGTCGATAGTTTGAAATTTTTTATTTTCCAAAATTAGGAGGATGAGCAATGATGAGTGGATATCGAGATTCGATTGGAACCAAATTCTTCAATACTTTGTAGGTCACTCTTGAATCTTTCTTTTGCATCATTAGACATTTTTTTTGGATGAACTTCCCTTTTCTATTTTTCCCCATAGATTCTTTGACTAATGGAGTTTAATAGGGATTATTTTCTTTCTTTTTCTTTGGTATCCATTTAAATTTTATTTGTGGATTTGGTTTTTCTGATTCTTTTGCTTAAATGACTTGTTCCTTTATTTGATATAACTTTTTCTCTTGTTTTTGGTCCCAATTAACGGGTAGAAAAATATGTGGATGGTGATTCATGATACAAATGGTTGTAGAATTGGTATTGATTTCATCATAAGGACTCTTCTATTGAACAAGACAACTAAGAGGGTGGGTGAATCAGTTGTAGCATATTTAAACTTTAACATTCACTAGAACTAAGATCAATCACAATTCTTAACTCTGCTAAAATGATTAAACATTAAGTGCAAGTGAAGAAACTAAAAACCATCACACAAACATTGTAACACCAGATTTACATGGAAAACCCAATGAGGGAAAACCATGGTGAGGATTAACTCACACTATAGAAAATATCAAAATTTATTACAAAAGGATGA
>VDFB02058242.1:513017850-513052134 GCA_007258455.2 Sequoia sempervirens | reverse complement strand
AAGAAAAGCATAAGGTTTGACGCAAAGTTGATGCACGATGGTAGTTGCTAAAAAGGGGTGCTAGAGCATCCTGAGAAGGGAAAAAGGTTGATGCAGGGGCTAAAATGAGCCTACTCAAGATGCTAGGGGAATGGACACCAAAGCAGATGCAAGAATGTATGTGAAATTGCAAGGGGTGTAATTTTACAAATATACACAAATATTTTAAACAATCTTGGATTTTTATTGGCCTCTTCTAATGGTGTATCACCCTACATATCTTCTTCTCAAAATCCTAGCTCTAAAACTACCTCTTATACTCTTATGAGCATCATTGTTACCTCGGTGTAGCCCCTACTACCACCCATCCTCCCTCTATATTTCACTCTAAAACTTTATCCCTTAACACAACCTACCTCCCAACTTTACTCCACCAACCATAGCATCTTTTAGTGCATATATTCCCTCTAGTGTCCCATTTATTACTTTCTACCCACATAGCCACTAGTGTTACACCATCTATTCCTATCAATCACATACTATTCCTCCCTCCCAACCCATGATTCATGCTAATTTTCCGTCCCACCTAATGATTAACATTTCTCATAATGTGATTCATCCATCCATAGCCATTAACTCACCTCTTTTCTCACAACCTAATTATACTTACTCCATTGTATCACATGCATACAAGAGATGGCCATTCTTAAGAAGGAAATTAGCAACAATAAGAATGATTCTATTGTGTGTAACCCACCATAGCACATGCATTATCATTTGAGGCAATTACATATCTATTTCATGTTGAGTTTGTTGCCCCTATATTTAAACTCTATAAAGGAAAAGAGACCCAAGTGTTCATAAACAATCTTTTTATCGTTGCTTGCATAGATTATGCAAATGATGATAAGCTCTTCACAATTGTTTCTACAAACCTTAAAGGATTATGCTATTCAATGATTTTATTCATTATATCCTAGTTCAATAAAATCCATTCATGATTTAACCACTATATTTCTAAGGCATTTTCACATCAATATGAATTTGAAGATAACAATGAATGATCTTAATAAGTGCACCCACTAAAGTCATGAGCTTATCCATGATATGTTTTCTAAAAGTTTCAATATTTTTTTGGTAAACTAAAGTACTAATTTAATGATGATGAGTTACAAATTATAGATTTTGAGGCACTACTTTTAATTACTAAGAATAATGTGTGTAAGTAGATTCCTCTCTTTTCTAGATATACATACACACTTGAAGAATCTTGAGGCCAAATGCTTAGAATCAAATACATTGAGATATGTGTCATCTCTATCATCTTAACCTTGTAATTTTTAAAAATCAAATATTTTTTGAAGGGTAATGATATAAAGGGTAATGTTAATCAAGTTGTTATTACTTCTAATTTTCCTTCATTTAAACTAATCACTCCTAGAAAGTTCACAAAACTATGAGAATCTTTGGATGGTGTTCTTCAAATACTAATCATTGAGCCTAATTTGATTACTCTTCTTTTGATATATCCACTAGATCCCAACAAAGCACTTATTAGGTCATATAATGACATTTTCAACCTACATATAGTAAGAAGTCATCATACTCAATCATACATGGGCCTCAAGAACAAGGTGCAAGACCTCATATTAAAAAATGATTCATGTTGAAGGTGTTAATAATAATGAAAATTATTTGGGTGTACCTATAAATCAAATTAAAAATTTACACAAACCCCTTTCTAAATCATATAAATAATTTGGAGGATGATACTAGAATACATGAGAAGGATAATGTGGATGATGTGCATAGACATGCCTTTGTGTGAGTAGTTGTAATTAATGCTACACCTCCTTCTCCACCTTGCACTCCACTAATTACACTTTATAATGTTCAAATACCATAAAATATTCATTATGGTCCATTACATATTGTCAAAAATTAGAGGATATATTCATTAATGATGTACTCATAGATCCTATACTTTAATATAATATAAAATAGAAGACTTGTTTTATTTTATTAGATTAGCAAGGAAAGGGCCCTAATCCCATAAGTTCATAACAAAAACAACTTAAAATAAAAACTTAAAACAATAGGACAGAAAGCAAGCATGCATGCTTGCACAAAAACCCAACAAACGTCAACACCACCAAACCAAAAAATAACTAACCTAACTAAAAACAACTCCAAAGAGCCAGAAATAACATTAACAAATGAGGTTCCAATCTTCTAATAGGGAGTCAAGAGACACCTCCCAAGAATTTTTCTCTTGATTGTGCATCACGTCCTTGTTGTTTATCACCCCCTTAGTGGCGTTTTATTTACCCTACTTCTTTTGTTTTTAATTTTTCAATAGCTGAAAATTATTACCATCACAACCTTCTTCATTAGTAACAAAAAAAAGTTTTCCAAGGGAAGTTTCCATCATTTTCTCATGCAAATTGTTTCCTTCCAACTTTTGCTCCATCTACCTCATTCTAATATGAAGATTGGTCAATTCAATTTTGATAGTGCCTAAAGTGTCCAAGTTATTGTGATAACCATATTCCCTATCAACAACTATTTTAGTGATTTTTTTAGTGGCTAATATTCACCAATTGGCTAATAGTTGAAATTTGGGAATCCAAAATTGGCTAATAGTTTGAGCTATAATGTGATTTGAATTGCCACAGTTTTACAAAATTTTATTATAGTCATATTTAAATCGCCAAAGAATTTATTTTATTAAAAAAATTAACTCAAAAATTTGCCACAATATTTGATACATGATTAGATCAAATTTTCCTAAATTTTATAAATTATAGTAGAAATCTATATTAATTTTCCAATGATAGTATATCTTAATTATTAGTTTCTTTAGGAGCATATTTCTAATCTTTAGTTTCCACTATTGATTTATAATATAATGTAATGGCCCTTGTTGTATTCCATGAGGTAAAATGTACCCACAATTTATAATGCTCATGGGGCCCAAAATTTTGGGTATCATGAGCATTATAGATTGTGGGTACATTTTACCTCATAGAGTACAATGAGGGTTGTTAGATCAATGATCTAAAAGAAATTTTGAGCCCCATGAGAATTACAAATCATGGGTACATTTTACCTTGCAAAATACAATGAGGGTCATTATATTATATTTTAAAACAATGGTGGCAAGTAATATTATAGTCTACCCCTTAAACCCAACGATAATTTCCACCCTTGGGCCCCTACTTTTCCATGAGAATTATTTTTAGATTGGATGGATTCTCCATCATAATTAATGCATTTTCTTTATTTTTTCAAGATTTTCTGAAACTTTCTATAAAATTTTAGTAATGTAGAAAAAATCGCCAATTAAATTATTATTTTTCGAAAAAAAGAAAAGATTCACCAAGAATTTATATCTTTTTTTAAGGGTGGTTTCCTAAAGTTATCACTAAACTATTTCCTCACCCCCCTTTGTACCTAGAGAAGAAGTCCTACCATCAACTCTTTCCTCACCACCCTCTTTACTTGGAAAATAATTCACAAAAATATTCTCCTCACACATATCATTCTCCTCATCTTCGTCTTCCTCACCTTCTTCAACATTATCTTCTTTAATTTTCTCCTTTCTCTTGTCTTCCTTGTTTTTCCCTTCCTCCTCCTCCTCAAAGTCTTCTCCATATTTCCCTTGTTCAACCTCATAGTCATCCAACTCATTCTCCTCTAAATCCTCATCTGAGAATTCCTCCCTAGACACATCCTCATCCTCAAATTCATCCTCCTCATTATCAAACACAAGTTTCTTACCTTTATAATCTTTCTTGAAATAATAGAAGCAGAGGCTTTCACAAGCCTTACTAATCTTCTCCTCTCCCCTCGAAGTCTTCACACTACACTACCCAATCCCTTCGTTACCTCTAACCTACCCTTCTACATTTGAAATATCAATAGTCCCCATATCCCTAACAAAATTAGGGCTTTTTGAGCTATCATTTTTCTTTCTCTGATTCACAAACTTGGTCTCATCTTGTACATTATCAGAGGCTTTCCTCTTTTTAGGTGTAATGAGCAACAACTCCCGAGAGCCCGATAAGGGTTTTTGTCAATAGAAGAATCAATTTGAAAGTTATAAAATATGCATTATAGTAAGGGAACCAAGAACAAGAATAAAATGAAAAACAAGATAAGGAGCACACGAATCCCTCTTCATTGCCTTGAGGCTTCTTGAGCACAGTAAATAACCTACAATTCTTGTCCTCCCCATAAGTGAAGCAAGATTAATTTATTTTGTATCCTTCATATATATCAAAAAAGAGAAGAATTCATCCCTATCCTCCAAGAATGAACAAGAAAGTAAAATTTGACAATCCCATTATCACTTCTTCTAATGGTACTACCTCCATATGGGTCCCAAAGAAAAATACAATACTTCAAAGGCACAAACATACTCTACTCCAAAGGTAAAAGGGCAAGATATAACAAATGGCCCCACAATGACTCCTCATATATCAAGTACATTCACAAAAAGTGATTCATCATATTGGCATTAAATTACTTAAGAATGTTCACAATCCTCACAATTTGGATAAAGACAATTTTTTGGAAGATGATCCTTCAAATATTTTTCTTACGATTTAGAGCTTTCACGCTCTACATATTTATCAATTACATTATTTATATGGTGTCTCATACTTGGAGGGCACAACTTTATGGCATTGGCCACTATTCTACTTTATTGATGAGATATACTTCCATGATTAGTCCATATGATTTGAATGCTTATGATTTTTCTTGTTCACCATGTTCTTTACTAATATGGTATTTTCTCTTATGTTATTGGATCCTCCATGATTACCATGCTCACACTTTGTGACTCTATGCTTATTCCCATTACATACTAACAACAAGCCATCTCATGTTACCAATTTTTAGGATGATAATACTTCCCTATTAAGTTTAACATGATTCAATATCTCACACTTATATGTTCTTACATAATCCCTTCTCATAGCATTAAATTTGGGGTTAACAATGGGGGTATATTACTACCTATCACTATATATGTTTTCATGAACATACCTTTAGGATCTTCTCATGGTGTCAAAGGATGCTATCCTTATATTCCTTAAACATCATTATTAAACTCTCCAAGATTAAATTAATTTCAAATATTTTTCTACTCCCTTGAAAATTAATTGCATTCTTTACATGAAATTAATTAGAAGGGGCAAATAAGGGTACCAAAGTTCTTTTTTTAAGTATAGTTATAGGAATCATTACATAATCAAAGGCTATTTCAAATAGTACCACATTACTTTTTCTATCCCAAGGTAGTATATATTGGTTTGTTTCCTTATCTTGTATCAATGTTCCACCACAAGAAAAATACATTTCATCCCTTTCCTCTTTTTGCTTTTTCTTTCAATTATAGATGGAATAATTTTGTTTTAAATGCCTCTATGATGTTATTCATTGTTTTTTTTCTTTTTTGTTTTGCAGTTTTCCAAGATGGATCACTCATTATAAAGAAGCGTATTCCAAGAAGTGATATATGTATCATTTTTATGAGTGTTTAAATAAATGTACTATGTCAGGCTACTTGATTTTATTTTGACATACATTCTCATGATAGTTCACATGTCAATAAGAGTAGGGAAAAATTTAATTGCAAAAATTACATATCTTGCAATTTTCCCCTTCATTTGGGACTCGCTTTGGTTAGTTTCTATTTATGCGATGAAATGCATATAAATGGAATAATTTACCCTAATAGTTGGAATCTACATTAACCCTAAGGGTTTGGCCCTAGTCAAGTTTACCCATTTCTTGCTTTGGGTTAAATCCATGATTGTAGAAATAACACTTGAATTTTCAAACATTAAGTTCAAAATATAGATCCATCCTTGCGCTGATCATTGACTAGCATTTGTTAAATAAACTAATGAATTGTTTCATTTCTAACCCTTTTATTTAAAAGCGTAAACCTTATTCATTGTGATATGCCTAAAATTCATAAGAAAATCTTATAGTTAATCATTTGAGCATTGAATCAAAGCATTGATTATTGCATTACATTTTTGCATCATTTCTTATGCACTTACTTTTTTTGTTTGCAATATTATCCAAAATTAACTTGACATCCTTATTAGGTTTGATCAAAGTGAGACATATTCACAACCATTAGCAAACTCTTGACAAAACCAACTAGTTTTTATGCAAAAATAGAGATGGATAGTTAAAGTGAATGGGAGCACTCAAAGTTTGAGAGAGATTAGATTAACATAAATGTTCAAACTTTTGTAGTTGTGAATATGACTCATTATAATAGATAAAGACTTCACTAATTCCAAAGTCTTTGTCTAAGCTTCACTATTTTTTTCTCCTAAATAAATTACTTCCTAATATTTATTGCAACTCATCTACATCAAAATTTTAGCTAAATATCTTATTTATTTATTTTAATCTCTTAAACATTTATTTCAACATCGTATTCCATATCTCCAACATTTTGTTTTCCTAAAATATTTATTTATTATTGCTTAATAATGTTAAGCTAATTTAATTTTAATTTAAGAATAGTAACTTTATTACATGTTCAAAATAAATTAGAAATAATTATATATAATTTTAAAATAAATTAAAAATATATATATTTAAAAATAAATTAAATTAAACCAGTATAAAAATAAAAAATTGTGAGAAAGCTTCATAAAAGCTATGTTGCAAGTATGAAGGCATTTGCCTATTATTATTAAAAAATTATTTCATAAAACCCTATCCTGAAATAATGGCTAGGCTGAATGGAAGCATAGATAGCACTTAATATAGAAAAGCATGCAGAAAGAGACTGAGGTACGTTACTTACCCTCCAGTTGTATCCGTGGACCATCCAGAGCGGGAACAGATCTCTTTAAGGGCATCCTTCCATCCATCAATCTCTTCTCCTTGGTATCGAACAGAATAGCCATAAAATTTTAGACATGGACAGATCTGTTGAAGAGCATACTTCCAGCCGTCAATCTCTCCTTTTTGGTGCTGGTCTGAATGGGCATAATGCTTTTGAAATGACTTCTTATACGGACTGGAGTTCCCTTGAGGATATCTAACGTGAGTTGGATCCACGTCATAAAACAGAGGGATGATCAAGCCTGGAGTTCTCAGCATGGCGGCGGCCTCCTTGAGACACCATGCAGAGTCTGCATAGCCTTTAGAAAATATAGGAATGCGTATGGCACTGCTCTCGATCGCTCTTTCCAAGCTCAACCCAATTATTTCCCCCTTTTCCAATTTGTGGCTGTCTAGAAAGACCTGCAGTCCTGCAGAGGAGAGAGCTTCAAAGAGACGAACAACCAGAGTATTTCTCACATCTTTTCCCCTGAAACTCAGAAACACGTGGTATTTCTTATTGCTTTGGAAAGGAATCTTAGCTGTGGGAGGCACGTATTCTTCCATCTTCAATTCTTCTAGAGAGGATTGAAACGAAACAGCTCTACAGAAATTGAACTCCTATCACACATTACCTACGGTGCCGATGACAAGCAATTCTCTCTGTATAAAGCGCAGTCAAACTGTAGTATACAGCTGTTTCCCCCAGTTTACAGCTGTTTCCAATCCAATCTTGTCTAGTTTTTGTCGTTTTTTAATCCCATCAGTCATGTTAACGTCTCCTCATATTTAATGATACCTGCTGGAGTTGACAGAACTTTAAAACATCAATGAGGATTATTGGCGATATCTTCGAAGTTCTTTGTCGATAGCTAAAAAATCAATGAGTGATTTCTTTATATGTTCGTATTCTTTTCATTTTCACATGGGATAAAATCTTTCGCAAAAAATAAATTAAATAATAATAAGATTATATATTATTGTAATGAGAATTGCATATCTAATTATTATTTTGATTTATTTTATTATATTGAATAGAAAAAAAATAAAAATTATATATTATCTAGTGAAAAATATTAAGATATTATTTAAAATGATAAATATATCATTTATCTTAAATTTATTGATTAAATGTTTTGGATTTATTTTGGGTTCTTTTTTAAGTAAAAAATTAATAACTCTACATTATTTGAATATAATCTTGATAAATATGGATAGGGAAATCAAAGGACAACAAATAATAAAATTTATAATGGTAGATACCCATAGTGAAATTGACAACAAGGTTTAATATTTTTTTAATTGCAATTTCAATATAGAAATATTCTAAAAAAAAAATGTGCTCATATTTTGCACATTTAATGAAAAATAAATTGAAGTAAATCTCATTAATTAACAATATTGATATTTACAATTTCTCCACACATTACAAATTCACTAATATGTATTATAGAAACTTATAAATATTAACCATTTTTTAGTGTTAGTTTATGTTCAACATTGATCATGAAGCTTTCTTAATTTTGTATTGTTTTAGGGTTGAATTCAAAGCACAATTTAGAGGCTTAGTCTTTTTTATTTTATTTATTTCCTTACTTTTTTTTGTGAAAGTTAATGTCAAAGCCATAGAGAATAGACAAATATTGATTCTTCTATAAGTGTTGATCACATTTTTTAGAACAAAAAACTATCATGCAACAAGGGACCCCTTTTCTCATTGTTGGTGTTGATTGTTTGTAGGACTGAAGTGGCTCCTCTTCTAATTATATTCAATTGTAGGGTTGTTAGGATTGCCTACTTCTACCAACCAAAGTGCATCACTTATTAGATTTTTTTCACAATTGAGCTTGCACAAAGACATCCTACTAAACATGGTGTAGCATTTAAGACTCAAGCCTTGCCATCTCAAAATCAAATAAAAGAGTAAGCATGACATATATGAGCTCTTACAAGGAGCTTGTTTTATTCCCCTTTCTTGTTGAAAGGACGTGATGATTCACAAGCGTAAGGGGTAAAAGTGGAATGGATTTTCAACAATGAGTTCAAACAAAGAACTCAAAAACATGATGTAGAACACACATACAAATGAGATATGATTGCAATCAAACCTTGAATTCAAATAAGGGTTAGATAATTAAATTAAAACAACAAATGAATCCAAAATATGAACAATCTTTACCATCCCATTGTGGAGTAGCTTGTGTTGGTTGAAATGTTGGATTGCTTGAGCACAAATCCTCCATGATAGCTTACAAAAGCTTGATGTGTGATGACCTAGATACTATGATAAATTCTCTCAATTGCTCAAGATGAATGCTCAAATAGACATGACTTAGCTATGAAAATTCTAGGTAGATGAATGTGAAGGATGAAGGGCTATTTTATAGATTTGATTGATTCAGATGAATGATCTGGATTAAGACTTGTGTTGATTTGATATCAAATGCTGAGAATGAGTGAGAGGAATTGATTGTTCACTTAACTGACTGCATCTGGTTGTAGGATTCTAGTTAATTGGTTGCATGAGATATTGATTGAAGTGTTAATTCAATTGATTGATAAGAAGACTCCAAGTGATTAGGAGTTAAGAGAATTGATTGATCAAACGACTCCAAGTGAGTCCAAGAGTTAAGAGAATTGATTGATCAAAAGAGTGGTCAATTAATATCAGTTGTCTGAGAGATAGTGTCAATTAAGATTTGAGGGAATAATGCATGATATAATTAATTAATTATTGGAGGAACGTGCAAGATAAGATTGATTAATAAATAAAATGTTTATTTATTAATGGATGATGTTTGAGATAAAAGAGGAGAATTAAATAATTAATGTAATTACTTAATTTAGAAGAAGTGTGAATGTGAGGGATTAAATAATTAAAGTAATTATTTAATCTAGAGGTGGAAGAATAGATTAATTAATAATTAAAGATAATTATTTAATTTATGTATGATGGAAAAGGTCAATTAAATAGATAAAGATAATCATTTAATTTATGCATGATGGTGAATGTTTAATTAAACTACTAGTAATTATTTAATTAGAATAGAGGAATAAATGAAGTTAGCGACATAATTAAATAATTAATATTTAATTAATTAATCAGGACAAATGAGGCTAAATTAGCTCTTTATTAAATAAATATGATTTATTTAATTAGTCAAAAATGATGATTGAGAATGAATTAATTAAATAATATTAAATTACTTAATTAATAGCAGAATATGAGAAATGGGAATAATTAAATAATAATGTATTATTTAATCATTTGGGGGAAGAAGGGCGAGTTAGCTATTTGCATGAGGAAATAATAATTAATTATTAGTGCATGTGCAATGGATCAATTATTTAAGGGTAATGAGAAGGACAACTTGGTAAAACTTCCCTCTTGGGGTTATGATTGTCTTTCACTCAGGCATATTTAGGTTGATGTTGCAAAAGTTATCACGAGGTATGTAACCCTCAATGGTTGGTTTTTTGCTATCTTAGGGCATCATTTCACACTTATCAATCATTTCATACATGATTTGCATGTTTCATTTTCATTTTTTCTCCTCTCCTCATTAGAGGTTTCGGTCTATTCCCACCTCAAGAATCAAAGGACCCATGTGCTCCATGCAGGGCTCATCTTGCTCATCATGGAGCTTGTGAGATCTAACAAACTGGCTAAATTTATCAAGCGCAAAGAGAAGACCATTAGTGATTATTCACTTTCTTTTGGTTTGAATACTGATGATGATGGGAATGAAGAGTGGAAGGTGGACGAAGAAAACACTGTTGTAATATCATCATCCCCTACTAACTCTCACTCTAAAAGAGGAAGAAGGGGACTCTGAAAAAGAAGGGTCATGCCAAGAAATTGGCCGTTCATAAGACAAATTTTGGTGGGTCCTTATCTGATGAGGGTAATTCTGCGTAGAAAAAAGTTGGGCCTCAACGACAGACAACCAAAAAGAAGGCTATGTTGCATGGTCGAGATTTTGAAGATTCTAGGAAGGGTGAGGAAGAGAATTTGGTTCAATTGGAGGACAATGTATACTTGGTGCTTTGTCGAAGGGCTTCTAAGAGACTGGCTAAGATGCATAGGTCAATGTCTAAAGGTTGCAGAATGGGTGAACAACAGGAACCACGAAACAAGTGAAGGACATGGCTAACAATGTTGTAATTATGGAAGATTCTCCTGTTGGGTAGACTCCTCATGTTGTCAATGATGATGGTGATAAGGTTATTAAGGATACTTTGACAAATAAGGGTGTGAGGGAGGCTATGGGTAAGAACTTGATCCTGGATAAGCCAAAAATTACAAATGTTAATCCTCTTTCTAAGGATTTCTCATATCTTGATGATGATAACACTTTTATGTTCAAGTTGTTGGACATGGCCAGAGCTGGTGCCACTTGTACCTTCAAATTTTCCAAATGGGTGATAAAGGAGTTTAATAAGGTAAACATTAAAATCAAAGGCTTGAAGGAGAGTTTGGCTAATCAGCCAAAATGATAATCCTCAAATTTGCTCATTGAGAGGATGGTGGATATAGAACATTCTTTTTCTAATTTCAAAGCTGGGTGTGAAAGTCGCTTGTGCGTGTTGGAAGGAAAGGTCAAGGAAACTAATGAGGATATTAAAAAGCTTTTACAGATTAGCCATATGTCTGCCAAAAAAAGTGAGGATTCTCTCAAGGTACTCCTTGATAAAATAAACCAACTATGTTAGGATCAAATACATTTTGTTGAGATGTATGAGAAGGATCAGGCTTCCAAGGGGAAGTGTAAGAAGAGTGTCAAAGAGGAGGCTAGGGTAAGAAGAATTCCAAAGAGGAGGCTAAAGGCTTGAGTACTAGAGCAAGGGGTAGTCTGAGAAAATATTTTGAAGAAGAAAAATAGGAATTGATGGATATGGTTAACCTGTACTACAATCAAGAGATTGAGGTGGCCAATACTCTAAATTTTTTGAAGTAATTCTCTTGTTATTGGTCTGTTACAACTTTTTTGTTTTGATGTTTTTCTACTATTTTTTGGATGGTTTTGGTTGTTGGTTGTTGCTAGTGCCTTATTTGATCTTCTCTTTGTTTAGCAACATTTTGATGTAACTTGATGTAAAGGGTTTCGGGTTCCTTCAAAACCCAATTTTCCCATATAATCGAAACTATAGAGTAAAAAGTTAATGAATAATTAAATAATTAAACAATCATTTTTAATTATAGTGGAAAAGGAAGATGAATAATTAATTATAGTTGAAAATCCATAATGAATAATTAAATAAATAATGATTTATTTAATTAATTAGAAGAATATGGAATAAAAGAATAATTAAATAATTAAAAATTATTTATGTGGAAGATAACTCAAACTAACCGTGAGTTAACTAGTTGCATGAAAAGTGAACTAGAAGATAGTGTTTTGATTAAGAGGGAAAAGAAGAACAAGCTGCACAAGGAATTGGCCTAGACAACCAGTAGCAAAACAACAGTAGATCAAAAGAGATACAACAAGACTACTCAGATCTACTCAAGACAGAAGGTTTTGACAGGCACCTTAGGCCCAAAGTAACCAGAGATTACACATAAACTTGAGTGCAAGAACCACCTGAGATGATCAAGCAACCATCAACCTGAATCAACTAGGCTACAACATACCCCTTACCAGTATTAACCAGCAGCAAGCAACTAGAGACAATTGGGAAACCATCAGCCAGAACCAACCAAACAATAGCGCACCAATTGGCAGCACCATCCAACCAACCTGAACTCCCCACCTCAATAGGAGAGTTAGGAATCAAAGGGAAACTCTAAAGATCTTTAACATAACCACTACACCAGTCCACCCACAACACCAACCCAACCTCAACCTCAATAGGAAGGAGCTCCCCTCTATAGGAGAGGAAGAAGTGAAGCCCAAAAGCATGGAAAGAAGACCTTCCCACCTGATCCACAACCCACCTCATCACCTCAAAAGATAAGGGCTTCACCTCCAAAGAAGCAGTCTCAACCTCCAAAGAAGACCATAGCTGAAGAAACTACCCGGAAGCATCCACACCCATAGTTGAGAGCACTAAAACCTCCTTTGGAAAAGAGTCAGACTAGAGCAGAGACAAAAAAAGAGAGCGCTCCTCCACAAGCAACACAAACCCAACCAGGATCACAACCCAGAGGACCCAAAAAATTGATAGAAAACCAACTAGTTGAACCAGAACAACCCAAGATAAACTTGGAAACCACCAAGACCAAAAGCCCCAAAAGCCAAAAAAGAAACAAAAATAGTAAACAGATAAGGGGGGCCAAAAAGAGAGGGAGAGGGCAAGGAAATCCTAGAAACACAAAGAGTAGAGAGCTGACTAGAGATTGAAAAACAACCTCCAACCCTGCATGCCAGTCAAGGTTTGAAACAAGCCAAAAACTCACTACAAACAACTCCACCAGAGGCAAACCAACTATCACAATCCCAAACAAAGAAAGCACCCCCATAGAGGTAGAAACCTGCACCAAAGAAAAGACCAAGAGCCCAAAAAGAGAAGGGGAAAGGCAAGGAAGACCTCCAAAAAGAGAAAGCAGAAAGCCAGTAAGACAATGAAGAACATCCTCTAACCCTACACGCTAGTCAGGGTTTGAAACATGCCAAGAACTTTCCACAAACAGCTCCACTAGAGGAAAACCAATAGCCAAAACCCCAAACAATAGAACAACCCTCATAGAGGCCCAAGAACCCCAGAAAAGCCAAAGAGAGCAAGGGAAGCCAGCAGAAGGTGAAAGAGGAGAGGCACCACCATACACAACCACTTCTAACCCTACTTGCTAGTTAGGATCTAAGATACAACCACCAAACTCCACCAACAAGCCCCCAGCAAGAGCACCCAACACCATCCTCGACACCACACAAGTAGAGACAAGAGGTCCCTACACAAAGAACATTCTCCACCCAACATGAATCTTGAACCACTTAGGAGAATGCAATCCAATCCCAAGCCAAAGCCTTAAGGAGAGAAGGAAATCACAAGACACTCTCAAAGCAATGATAGGAAAAAATCCCATTAAAAACCCTTACCACAAATGCATCAAACAAAACATAGGCACAACAATGAACAACCTCCCCCAACCATAGATCAAAGAAGAATCCTCCATAGGAACAAACCAAAGAAAAACCAATGTTGCACATGCTCCCACAGAGGAATCGGCACCCCCAACTGTGACACTGAAGAAGGCACCACATATCCGCATAGGAGAAAAAGCAACAACACCCAATGAACCCCTTAGCCCCCTCTCCATCCTCATCTAGATTGCTCCCCCACCATCATCGCCATCTCCATCCCACAAATTCAAACTTACAAGCCCACTCCCTCTCCTACCCATTGCCATTCTAATGCTTAGACCCACATGTTTGTAAGAGAATAATTCATATTTTTCTTTTTGAATTTCAAGAGTTATATCACACCCCTAACTAGAAGAGAGTGTTACTTAGAACATGAGGTGAAATTTACATGAATGTTTAATAGTTAATTAAAATAATTAGTTATTATTACATATGCAAGATGAGCTAAATAAATAAAATATATAATTTCATTTATTTAGAGAGAAGATAAATGTAGATAAATTAAATAATTAAAATAATTATCTAATTTAGGAAGTGAAATAATGAATAATTAAATAATTAAGAACAATTATTTAATTATAGATGAAAAGTGATGATGGATAATTAAAATAATAATTTATTTAATTAAATTAGAAGAATAAAGTAATCAATAACATAATTAAAATATATATATATATATATATATATAATTAAGGAAGAATAAAGATAAAATGAATTAATTAAATAACATAAAATTATTTAATTAATAGAAGAATGTGATATTAAGGGATAAGTAAATAATTAGAAAAGATGCAAGTTAGTGTAAAAATATCATTCACGGGCTCGGGACAATTTTTTAGTATCTATATTTTGCCCCTCTTTGATACAATGTGATTTTGAGTGTTGTGTCAAAGAAAATTTGAAAAAAATCAGTTCAAGATGTGCCCTGGAATTCCTTGGCATGCCCCAATAAAGGTGGGATATTATGGTGCCCCCTTAGGAAATTTGGTGAATATTTTGGATAATGTGCCAAATTTACCAACAAGTCAATTTGATGTGTTTAAGTGTGAGGACAGATAGAAGATATGTTGACAACAATCTAAAATGTTAGTAAGAATTGAAGAATAGTTAGTAGGATTAGGCGATAGAAGGATTTGATGATTTGATCTAATTGCTAAAAATCCATAGATTATTGTTGATTTGTAGATATGTGCATTGATGAATGATTGATAATTATTTGATGATATGTAAAACATGATGAGTTTTCTTTTGCTTCATGGAGAGACTAAGTATAGCTATCCTTATTAATTTAGCAAATAGACACGATGCACTAGGGTATTAAGGGCCAAGGCGACTTTGAATCTATTGCATGGAATTTGAATCTGCAAAGAAGGAGTATTCTTGCTCATACCAGATATACGGAAACCTTACTAGAGTGTATGGGTGAGAAGTTCAGAGTATTTTGGACTAGTGCATAGAGAGGTATGAGGAACCAAACATGGAATAGTCAAACGAGTCACCTGAAACAACTTCCACACACACAAAAGGCAAGTATTCGCCATGGTAGTATTGCAAAAATATCCAACGAGCATGACATACGAAATCGATGATCAATGGCCAATTCCTTCCTCTCTAAATCCTTATGGACATCCTTGAGAGATCTTGGGAATGAGACAATAAGATAAATCAAAAGATAAGACCAAAAAAGATAAACAATGTTATTGTATCACTTGCCATAGATGTTTTGATGCTTGGGATATTATCCATCGATGAGGTCTATTATAAGAATGATTTATCCAACAAGACTCATGCCAGGATGTTGATGATGATTTTGATAGGTAGGTAGTTAACACTTGGGCATTGTTTCAGTTTGGAAATGATCAATTATTTATGATTTTTGCTTGAATGTTTTTGAGATTTCAATGGTTGCTTTGCTTGTTGGTTGCCTTGTCAAAGGATGAGGGTGATGATTTGTTTATTATGGATGGATAGTTTATTGTAGATAGGTGATAACGAGAATAGTATTTTTGAGGTTTTTTGAATGTTTTTGTGCTTTTGAAGTTATTTGAGACTTTTTTGATATTTTCAGGATATTTGGATCTTTTTTTGTGTTTTTGAAAGATTTAGAGACCAAGAGGGAGACCTAAGGGGACTGACCTAGTGGCTCAAAGGCTCATTGATTGATGGCCTCACCTACATTATACACACAAAGATATCATAGTTTTCTTTATTGGACTCAAAATGACTTGTACCAAGACAACCAATAATTTTTTGGGGATTTTGATGTTTTACTATTTTTTTGGCTTTTGATAGTTTTTTGAATATTTTTTTGAATTTCGATGTTTTGGCACAATTTTCACAAGTGGATATGGATATGTGACGATATCAGTGATCTTTTTGAGATTTTGTTGAAAACCAAGCTAGGATTGATTGATTATCAATAGTGATAACATTGTTGAGGATACACAACAATGTAAGGATAGTGTTGAACAACCCAAGGATTGGGAAAGGATATATCTTGAGATGATGGTGGATTGATTAGATAAGATAGATCAAGATTTTGAAGCTAAGCTTGGAACAAAATATGTTGGAATGTTTGATGTGACATTGAATTGCAAGTTAGAAGCAACTGATGTTGATTGTTTGGATTGATGTTTGATAAAAGATATACCTTAATAAGGAACATCTTATTCATTAAAATTGTCATGGGTGGGTAAACCCAAAAAACTAGTTTACAATTCTAGTGAGGGAGGAAAATTACAAAAATGCTCCTATGAATTTTTTTTTCTTTTTAGGGTTTCACACTAACTAGGGTGTTTGAATGGACCCAAAAGGGGTTAAAATGGACCCCAGTTCAAGCAAACCATATTAAATGATGGGACCCACCTTTTTTGCAATTTTTTATGATGAAGATAATGGAAAATTGACTACAAGAGGGGGTTCGCTCGAACCTGAGTTCATTCGAACCTCCCTTTTCCCCCCTTCTCCCTCCCTTCTCCCCCTCTAGCACCAAATTTCTATAGAATTTTTCCCTTCAAATCTCAAGTTGAGGATGAAAATGGAGGAGACTTCACAGACCCAACTAGATGATGGTATTCCTCAGAATGAGCTATCCATCAAATATAATTTTAATATGTTTTGGTTTTATTATGTATTTGTTTTTCTAGTTTGATTAAACATAGGTTTTTCATTGAAAATCAAGCTCTATGTTCTGCACATGTGGAAAAATAGCAGGTTATTAAAATACATTCTAAAAAATATATTCAGGCTAGGTATTGATGTCCTTGATCTAGTAAAAAAATTGAATTTCAATACATACAAAAAAAAATTATGTTGTATACGGTCTGCCCATGTCTAAATTGTAATTGGTTTGACTTCAAAAATTTATTAAGGAAAAAATATTCAATAAAACACTATAAAACCAAATGAACTGGTTAGATATCATAGTTACAAATCTAAATTCAAAAAAATTATAACTTTATCCTTTAGAGAAAAAAAGTTATGTTGTATATGGTGAGCATCACTCCTTAAAAATGGTGTTTATTGATAAAAACTAGTTTTCCAAGGAGATGGAAAAAGAAGTGTAATCTGATTCCAAATTTTTTGAAAAAAAAATATTTATAATCTACAGGCAAAATTTCACAAATCACTAGTTTGCATCATCTTCAAATTCCTCACGGTTTAGCCGCCATAGGTGCCTGAAAGTGAAGATTTAGTTAGAAAAAATCAATTCAGTGTCTAGTTTGGCCAAAAATTGTAAACAAGTATTGTGGGATAACCTGGGCTAGTGATTTGGATTTTTGCTTACAAATTGTTTGACCAATTTGATTTCATGTTTGCAAATGTTTAGATCAGCACATGAGTTGGAGGATATAGCTCGAGATTTATTCTTGAAGCAAGATGTAAGTATTTGGCCCTAGTGTCTAACAAAGGTATGAAATGCCATGGGTAAATGCTTAGAAAGATGAATGGATTGGATGGATGGGTATGCAAAGGGTGCCAAGGATTATCTTGTGATAAGATAACATGTTTTGATAGAGAATGATCATTTGGATAATACTTCATGAATCAGATAATTTTGGATAGGGTAGGATCAATGATAATGACCCATGTCAAAACTTTAGCCATAAACAAGTATGAAGTGCACACTAAATTTTTTTCAAGATCAAGATAAGTTGGATTTGGATGAAAATGGGTTGGATAGATGGTTCATGGATTTATTCTAGATGGAATGAGATGCTTCCACCTGAAATGGCGCATGTAGATACTCGATTATATACATGACACCTATTTGTCAGGTTTTCATCATGGTACTTATCCAAAGCACCACCATAGTGGGTTTCGTTGGAAGACTATATTTCTCTTAACTATATTTTTTTTTTTTCATTATTATTATTTTTACTTTTTTCCTTTTTTTTATTTATACCCATGTTGGACCACCTAGTGGTGCTGATGTAGATGCAACTATCATAATGTACCAATGGTATCCTACTTGGAGTATTTTTTTTGCTAAGATACAAGCACTTGAGTGTAACACCTGATAATTCTTGTCTTCTTTGTCGATACCAGAGTTAACCTTGCCCAGATGCACACATCATGTTGTGGTGCCTTTATAGTCCTTATGATAAAGATTCACTAACAAGACAAGGTCAATATGATATTTGGACATCATGGATGTCAAAGTGGATGGTGAAATGCATTCAAGGATATGAGATTCAAATGGATTAGTCGATAGTTTGAAATTTTTTATTTTCCAAAATTAGGAGGATGAGCAATGATGAGTGGATATCGAGATTCGATTGGAACCAAATTCTTCAATACTTTGTAGGTCACTCTTGAATCTTTCTTTTGCATCATTAGACATTTTTTTTGGATGAACTTCCCTTTTCTATTTTTCCCCATAGATTCTTTGACTAATGGAGTTTAATAGGGATTATTTTCTTTCTTTTTCTTTGGTATCCATTTAAATTTTATTTGTGGATTTGGTTTTTCTGATTCTTTTGCTTAAATGACTTGTTCCTTTATTTGATATAACTTTTTCTCTTGTTTTTGGTCCCAATTAACGGGTAGAAAAATATGTGGATGGTGATTCATGATACAAATGGTTGTAGAATTGGTATTGATTTCATCATAAGGACTCTTCTATTGAACAAGACAACTAAGAGGGTGGGTGAATCAGTTGTAGCATATTTAAACTTTAACATTCACTAGAACTAAGATCAATCACAATTCTTAACTCTGCTAAAATGATTAAACATTAAGTGCAAGTGAAGAAACTAAAAACCATCACACAAACATTGTAACACCAGATTTACATGGAAAACCCAATGAGGGAAAACCATGGTGAGGATTAACTCACACTATAGAAAATATCAAAATTTATTACAAAAGGATGACTACCTAAGAAAAAGGCTCACTATCAAAACAAGGACTCATTGTCTAGATTAGGATTCACAATCTAACATGGTTAACCACCTGGAGGGCTCACTGCCACAGAGATACAAAGAAGATAGAAGAGATAAGTTATAGAGAGAAGACAATATCAATGCAATAGATAAATCCACCACAACTTACTCAACCACTTGTATACATGCATGAATGATAAAGTCCACCTTCAACTCATTGCATCCAGAAACTCAACATTTAGGCTTTCCACTGATCTGCTACTCATATCACATACACCCATTAATTCGCATATGCTTCACATCTATCTACTCTATTTCTTTTCACTTATCTCTTTTCTCTAATTTCACCACTATCTCATCCTATATTTATACCATCTTCAACTTTGAAACATATTCAAAGTTGTCCATCAATCATTCAATTTAAATTAGGTTAGTTCCAAAACATCCTAGGGTGGAATTAGAATGAGGGTGACCCAAACACATGCTTGATGAGGACCCAAATAGGTCCCAACACACTCCATCAATTTTGAAGGTAGTGTTTAACTCAAGGTCATCCAAACTAGTGTAAAACACATAGAACAATTAAGCACGATCCTTCTAGATACTGAAGTTATCTTCAACGTGATCATAAAAATTAACTCTAGATCTGCAAGTCATGAGACTTAACCAAAGAGAAATCCGTACCAGCAATATTTCTCTTGGACATCAGCCAGATACACAGAAAACCATAGTTCACAACTAGTGAACATAACTTGCACTACACAATGAATCATAAGCCAAAAATTTGGATATAATAGCTTCCAACAACCATGATCAACATATCTAAACCACATAGGCATAGAAGCAAATCCAGAGCAACCACTGAACACCCTACAATCTTCCTTCAATACAATTTTCTCAATATCCTCGACATATACAACCCGCATTCATGAAATCAATGACAACAACAACCAGTTAATAACCAATTGACCAGTTGACATCAATGACAACACCTTCATTCTTGCAACAATCTCCCCTTTTGTGATTGATGGAAACACATGATGTGAAAAACCATCAAAGACAACATACTATCTTTGAACACACTTCTTATGATTTTGCTTTTGTTTCTCCCCCTTAGTAGATAATATCTTTTTTGTTATCATCTCTCATTCTTTCATTTTTTTCACATCTTTCTCATCTCCCCCTTTGACATTAATGTCAAAGGAAAAAGATGTTTAACATTGATTTCCCCTTTGACATTAAGAACAAAATACTCTTTCAATGACAACACATGACACTACCTACTCACCCTGAGAGGTAGCCACCAAAACATCAATCTAGAAGAAAGATAGATCCATAGATCCACCAAATTTATGCATCTCCATATGTATATAGTTCAATAAATGAGGGGAAATGACCCCTAACTTCTCCTGAAGATACTCAAAAGTATCTTTAGGAAGAGCCTTTGTAAATATATCAGCAATTTGATCCTTCATAGAGACATACTCAAGCTTTGCTTCATTCTCTACAACCTTCTCTCTCAAGAAATGATATCTGATAGATATATGCTTTGTCCTCTAGTCCGTCACTAGAATTTTTGAAATGTTAATTGCACTTGTGTTATCACAATAGATAGAAATAGGATCATCATACACAATTGTGATATCTGTCAATGTCTATTTCATCCATAAAACTTATGTACAACAAGATGTAGCAACGATATACTTAGCTTCAATAGCAGATAAGAAAACTAAACCTTTCTTTTTACTCAACCATGCCACCAATCTGCAACCAAGAAAGAATGCACCACCGCATGTACTTTGTATGTCATCTACACATTCAACCCAATCTACATTTGTATAAGCACTTAGTGTAAAGTCATTATCTCTAGGATACGACAAGCCATAATCCAAAGTGCCATTCAAATATCTGAATATTTTTTTAACATGTGTTTCCTTAGAATCTTCTTGAAATCTATCCACAAGACATACAACATGCATAATATTTGGTCTAGTAGCAGTCAAATACAATAGTCCACAATTTATAGTTCTATACTTGCTCTAATACTCCTTAAGTGAATCATCATCTCTACCGAATTTGCAACTAGACACCATAGGATTGCATACCAGTTTGGAACATTCCATCCCAAACTTCTTCAACATCTCTCTTGTATACTTAGATTGTGAAATAAAGATTCCTTTCTCTGTTTGATTAATTTTCAGCCCAAGAAAGAAATTCATCTCTCCAAACATAGACATCTCAAATTCTTTTTGCATCTCTTTCACAAACATCTTACACATAGTTTCATTTCCTCCAAATATATTGTCATCAACATATACAACCACAATCAAGGTTTTTTCATTTTCAAATTTAAAGTAAAGATTACTATCTACCATACCTTTGTTGAAACCTTGTTGAATCAAGTACCTATCTAACCTTGCATACCAAGCTCTAGGAGATTGCTTCAATCCATATAAAGTTTTCTTCAATCTGCATACCATATCTGGTTGATTTGACAATTGAAATCCTTCAGGTTGTTCCATGTAGACCTCTTCTTTTAGCTCGCCATTCAAAAATGTAGAATTGGCATCCATCTGATAGACTTTGAAATCTCTATGAGAAGCAAATGCTAAGAATATTCTAATAGCTTCCATTCTTGCCACCAAAGCAAAAGTCTCCTAAAAATATATGCCTTCTACTTGTGAGTAACCCTTACACACAAGCCTTGCTTTGTTTCTGACCACTTCTCCATTCTCATTCAACATATTTCTGAATATCCACTTTGATCCAATAATGTTTTTGTTTGTTGGTCTTGAGACCAATTCCAAAGTTTGATTCTTCTCAATCTGCATAATTTCTTCCTTCATAGCTTCCATCCAATGTTCATCTTTACATTCTTCACTTACAGTTTTCGATTCAATCTTAGAAAGTAAACATAGATTTACTTCACCACCAACAACTCTGCTTCTTGTCAATACACCTTTTGTCTTGTGTCTAATGATTTGATTTTTTGAATGATTCTTCCAAACATATCTAGGTGTTTTAGGGAAACCACCAAAGCTTCTTCTCTTTCTTCTTCATTCTGCTTCTCTTGCTCATTATTTTCCTGTTCTTCCATAATTTCTTCAATTCTTACGCAATCAAGTTCATCAGATACATATCCATTGACATCCATTGAATTCTTCATTTTTTCACCATCCTTGACATTTGTGCTTTCTACAATATTCCTTAGTCTTTTGTTGAAATAGTTGTAAACCTTGATTCTAGTAGAATATCCAAGAAAAAATCTTTCATCACTTCTTGCATCAACCTTTCCTAAATTTGATTCATCCCTTCTAATATAACATTTGCTTCCAAACACCTTGAAATACTTAACGATAGGAATTCTTCCACACCATAGCTCAAAGGGGGTCTTTTTACTATTTTCTCTTGCTTGAATTTAATTGAAAACATATACAAAAATTTGAATAGCTTGTCTCTAGTAAATTTTTGGTAAACCTACCTCAGTAATCATTGATCTAGCAAACTCTTGAATTGTTTTTTTTTTTTTGTTCAACAACTCCATTCTGCTGAGAAGTTCTCAAAGCAGATAATTGTCTTTTTATTCCATCCACTTCACAAAACATATTAAACTCATGGGAAGTGAATTTACCACCTCTATTAGACCTTAAGCATTTTATCCTCAAATTTACTTCATTTTCAACCATGGCTTTAAACGTCTTGAATCTATCTAATGCATCTGATTTCTCTCTAAGAAATGTAATCCATGTATATCAAGAATAATCATCAATCAAAAGCATAAAGTACCTTTCACCTTATAGACTTCTCACTCTTGTAGGACCATAGAGATCTGTATGAATTAAATCCAATAGTCCAGTAGTAGATTGTTCCTTTGATCTATAATGGTTTCTTGCTTGCTTTCCAAGCTGACAATTCACACAAATAGCTTTAACAAGATTTGTAATCCTTGGTAAATATCTTACAACTTGAACTACATTAATCCTCACCAAGTTATCAAAATTCATATGAAACATTCTCTGATTCCATAACCAACTGTCATTAACCTGAGTCATAAAGCATCATCCATCAACACCCTTAAGTTGATAGATATTTCCTTTAGATTTCTTTCCTACAACAATCACCATTATGGATCCTTTCCTGATCTCACATATTTCATCCTCAAATACAAGATTATATCCTTTACTACACATCTTTCCAACACTCAAAGGATTGTGCCTTAAACCCTTAACATAGTAGACATCATCAATATTATGCTTTCTATCAAAACTTACTGAACCTATCCCACAAATTTTAGCACCAATATCATCTCCAAACATAACTAAGCCTCCATCATATTTTTCAAGTTTAACAAAATTACTCTTATCATCATTCATGTGATGTGAACAACCATTGTCAACAACTCAATAGTTCTTTTCATGTTTAGTATGTAGGGAAGAGATAACAATACCTTCATTTTTCTCATTCTTCGAAGGGAATTCCTTCACCTGTTTTTCAGAATTAGCAGAAGTAGGTTCATCTTTTATAGCCAAGAACAAGCATTCATTTTCAATAGGATCTCCATAATCAGATTCCTCATCAGATATACTAGCATCCTCATTCACATAATATTCTCTATTGATCATCTTACCTTTCTTTTCTTTCTCATATCTTTGTTTATTCCTCTTAGCTCTCTCCAGACACTTTGTAGCATAATGACCTATTCCTCCACAACTAAAGAATTTAAAGGGTAACTTACCTTCATACTTATCAGAGCTTTTCTTCATCTTTCTCACAAAGTTAGCTTCTTCTTCATCAAGATTTTATTCATTTGGATCTTCAGTTTTTGTAGCCTTAAAAGCAGTCTCTGATTTGTATCCATTTCTCAAATTTGGCTTTCTCATCTCATAAGATGTCAGAGTTCCCAACAATTGATATTTAGTGTAAGTATTGTAATCTATATGTTCTTCAATAGCACATACCTTTTCATTGCAAGCATCAAGGAGAGTTCTAAGAATCTTCATTACAATTCTAGATTCATCTATTATAGCACCAAGTCTTCACATTTAAGCTACTACCTCAACCAATCTCTGTACATAATCTTTAACATTCTCATCACAAACATGTGTACGAGCTCAAACTGTGTCTCCAAATTCTACAATTTTGCCTCTTTGACCCTTTCATCACCTTCATGCGCCTTTTCCAAAGCATCCCAAACTTCCTTAGTAGTCTTCAGATTTTGAACTTTAATCAACTCGGAATGTACAAGACTATTCTTCAAAATTTACTTCTCCTTGTTGTTCACTTCATGTGCCCATATCTCATTAGTCGTACTTAGACCATTAGCAGGAGGAGTGTAAGGATTCTTGTAAGCTTTCTCCACATCATATCCACAGTACTCCATATATTCTTCCATGAGTATTTTCCAAATATCATAATTAGTTCCATTGAACCTTGAATAATCATGAGTAATTCTACTAGCCATCCTAGAACTTCCTTAAGTGGTTAATCTCTTCTCCAAGGAACCAAGCTCTGATACCAATTATTGAACAAGACAACTGAGAGGGGGTGAATCATTTTTAGGAAATTTAAACTTAAGACATTCACCAGAATTGAGATTGAAATCATAATTCTTAACTCTTCTAAAATGATTAAAGATTAAGTGCAAGTGAAAAAATTGAAAACCATCACACAAACACAGTAACAGTAGATTTATGTGGAAAAACCAATGAGGGAAAAACCACAGTGAGGGTTAACTCACACTATATAGAATATCAAAACCGATTATAAAAGGCTCACTTCCAAAACAAGAACTCATTGTTCAGATCATGATTCACTTTCCAATAGGGTTAACCACCCGAAGGACTCACTTCCACAAAGATACAAAGAAGATAGAAGATATATGTTACAGAGAGAAGACAATCTCAATGCAATAGAGAAATCCACCAAAATTTACTCAACCACTTGTAGACATGCATGAATGATAGGTTCCACCTTTAGCTCACTACATCCAAAAACTTGGCATTTAGGCTTCACATTGATCTTCCATACTCATATCACATACACCCACTGATTTGCATCTACTTTGCATCTATTTGCTCTATTTATTTGCACTTATCTCTTTTCTCTACTTTCACCACTATGTCATCTTGTATGTATACCATCTTCAACTTTGAAACATATCCAAATTTACCCATCCATTATTAAATTCAAATTAGTTTGGTGCCAAAACATCCTACCTAGGTGGAATTAGAATGATGGTGACCCAAAAACATGCTTGAGGAGGACCCAAATAGGTCCCAATATGCTTCATCAATTTCGAAGGTAGTGTTTAACACAAGGTCAGCCAAACTAGTGTAAAACACATATAATAATTAAGCACTATCCAGATATTGAAATTATCTTCACCATGATCATAACAAATTAATTCTAGAACCACAAGTCATAAGACTTAACCAAAGAGAAAATTGGACCAACAAATTTTTTCCTAGACCTGATTTAGATACATAGAAAACCACAGTTCACAACTGGTGAACATAACTCACACTATACAATGAATCATAAGCCAAAAATCTGGATATAGAAACTTCCAACAACCAGATCAGCATATCTGAACCTCACATGCATAAAAGAAAATCTGGAGAAAATCCTGGAGCAACCAATGAACACCTACAATCTTCCTTCAATACAATTTTCTCAATATCCTCGACATATATAGCCAATAACCCACATTCATGACATCAATGACAGCAACCAGTTGATAACCAATTAACCAGTTGACATTAATGACAACACCTTCATTCTTGAAACATCTTCATGCTCCCCATGTTGGTGTTTACATTAAATATAGTTTCCCCTAATATTATAGAGGTATCATTGGCATGATTAAATTCCTTGATTGTTGTATACTCAATGCTCTGCTACTTAGGATTGTTAATTATCTTTGTTGGTTTGAAGATACTATGTTATTGTAAACATAACCTTTTTATTTGATAATGTTGGATAACCTCATACTCAATGTCTTCAATCTAAATTTGATATATATCATATTTTGATTCTCCTTCTAGAGGTGTTGATGGTTCACAGTTACTATAAGGATCTTTTCCATGATCACCATGAAATTCCATTGATTATGCTATGATTTGATAATTTTCTAGGAAGTTAAGAGTAGGAGACCCTTGTTCATTAGTATTGATGTTGAGAGTAGGAGAATCTTGCTGTGGATGAAGATCATCTATGTGTCCATTGGGAGTAAGCATTGCATGGGTAGATGTAAGAGTATGTGATATATGGATATGATCATCGTTTATGAAATCTTGTATGGATTGGAAGATACCCATTAAATCATTGTAGTATCTTAGAGTTATGGATCCTTGATCATGAATTTTATTGAATTTATCCTCAGTATAAAATTGGAATAGACCCATTAGATCTTGAGAATACATGGGTCCTTGATCTTAATTGATTTTAGAATGCTTTTGAAATGCTTTAGATCAAGTTCTTGACATGGGTCAATTTCAAAGGATGGATCATTTGCAAAGGGTTATTGAATGTCTTCCTTAGGAATGGGTATTGGTTTAAGATTCTCTTGATCTTCAAGTGAATTTGGATCAAGTGTTGAATTAAGTATTTATTCAATATTGGAAACCATGAGGTCAAATGATGTCAATATGTCTTGGAAAGGACAATTGCTAGACTTTGGTGAAGGATTTTGATCATTCCTAGGAATCAATTCTTGAGATATGTCATCTTTCTCACTGGACATGATGTAGAGATATTGTCAATGTGATCATTGGTAGATGGATCTTGGGTGTTATCCTCAATAATTGATTTAGAGATACTTTCAATTTTTTCAACCATGAGATCAAATGATGTTAATATTTTGTGAAATGGATCATTTTTAGACACTAATGGATTATCTTGATCATGGTTTGAAAAATTATCTATGTATTCTTTCTCATTATGTGAGGTATAAAAATTATCATATGATTATTGGTGGGTGGGATTTGAAGGTTATCCTCAACATTTATTGCCCCTTGATCAATAAGGTCTTGTATAAGGTTCTTGAGTTTTATGCAAGCTGAAATTTCATGACCTTTTATTCCATGGTATTTACCATAAGCGTTATCATCATACCTTGGAGGTTTGAATCAAAGTTTAGAATTATCTTTTGATTTTGGAAGATTGATGAAATTAGCTTGCACTAGATTTTCTAACATGAACTCGATTGGTTCTCCTAAAGGAGTGTACTCACGTTCGGTGTTATAGTTGGGTTTGGATGTGTTTATTAATGGATTCTTGTTTTGATTGTTTAATTAACATATTTATGAGTTTTAACATTGATTACTATCTAACATGTGACAAAGTATTCCAAAGTCTTGAATAGGGACACCCATAGTTTCTATGTTGTTGAAGCTAGTAGGATATGATGAATCTGTGGGGGTATAGAGTGGAACTAGATTTGGGTAATAGATTGACATTGACATGTTTTTGCTAACTTCAAGATTATACAAATGAGTGGGTGAGATAACATTGTATGTTTTTGGGATGTTATGGTTGTGTGTTGTGATCTTGTGGTTATCATAAAAGTTCACAATAGAACATGAAGAATGAGAGATTTCCATTTATGAAAGTGTGGTGATGTTTTGGTTTGAAGTTTTTATTTGTAAAATGATGTACAAAGGGAATTTTGGTAAACCTTTTGGATAAATAACATTGGTTGATTGATGTTGGTTGATGTTGATTTTAGGATAGTTTTATGACCAAGTTTGATTTTGGATGTTTAAGAATGACAAGATTTTGGTACTCAACCCTATGATCAAGAGATGAGTGGATTTTGGATGATGTTTGAAAAATGACACTATGTTTTTGATACTCAACCCTATGATGAGAGTATGAGTGGATTTGGGATGTTTTAGAAATGATGATAGTATAAGGACACAAATATGAACATGATTTGATTGATGTTTGCTACGTATCAAAAGTCATGATGAAGGATAAGTTGGTTTCTCTACTTGGACTAGACTTATGTGTACAAGTCAAGATGGATGATAGTAGTCTATAAACTTAGGGAGAGGATAATGTCCACTAAATTTTGACAAGAACACAAGATGATAAGTTGATTTGATAGAGACACTAGCAAGATGATGGGGTTTGATAGGTTGTGTTTGATGTGTGTCCAAAGTCTAGTTTGATGTTTGATCTATGATGATGATGAAAAGGATGGTCTAAAAGACTAATGATGTCCAAGATTGTTGATAAGGTTTGATGTGAATATGATTTGATGTTTTTTGGTCTAAGAGGTCTATTATGATGAACCCTAGGTAAACCAAGTGTGAAATATGGGATGAAAATGTTTGAAGATGTAAAGTGGCTAGTTAAAGTGTAGGTATATTGTGATAGACGTTCTGAAAACTAAGCAAGACATTATGAAAATATTTGAAACAAAATTTGAAAATTCTAAGCTAATCAGTCCAATACAAATGTGATGGATAATTTAGACATCTGTGGCAGAATTTGAGACAAAAGCAAGCTTCTACAAAGGAAATAATGAAAATATTGATAAAGGTGACTCTGTTTAGACACTATGACTAGTAGATAAGAGAATAAGCAATAGCAACTAGTTGTACAATAACAACTAGATGCAATGCAATAGTGAGAATATGCTTAGGAAAGTGCAAGCATATGCTAAACAATAGAAACAAGATTTTGAGATAGAGATGCTAAGATGTACAGTAGCAACTCAGTTTTCTAACAAGTGTGATTCTATTTATTGGTTTTGGTTTGATGACTATTTTGACAGTTTGTAAGTTAAAATTTCAGGTCTGATGTTTGAGATAATTTTTTTGAAAGAGAAAGTGATACATACAATAGTTAAAGGAGGCATATATCTGATTCTAAATGGTAATATGGTTTTGTGCAAATCTTCTTTCATAAGGTTCACTAAGTATAGCTCAAAGAATACACATTGGTCAAATACAAACTAGTTAGTATTAAAAGAATGTATCATCACAATAGGCTTACCTCACCCCTAAAAGAGTGATGTAATTTGTGTCTAAGGAATGGATGAATAGGGTATACCAAGCTCATGTACCACCTTGATACTCCTATTCTTGAAAGAGCACAAACTCTAGCAAGACACCTTATGTCTCAACCATAGACCGGAAGTAGTAGGTAACTTCTCGAGATGTTACAATCCCAATGCACTACTATGATGAATGCTTTAGAAAACTTGGTATTTGTATTATAGATACAAAGGTGTGTAATGACTCAGTGAACATGAGAGGTATACTTTAGACATGAGACACTAAAGTCTCTAGTTGACCTACGTGTGGTTTATACACCCACATCAAAATTGACATGCAAGGTATAATGTCCTGAGATACATGATACTTGATTTCACTTTCACACTTTTATATAGCCCACTTAAACATGTGCTTTGAGGTTGCCTTAAGTTCTCTGTTGCAAGATGTATCTCAATGAAGACCCCTCTACTAAAAAAGGAAGGCTTAGTGTCTTGATATTTCTCATCACCCAGGATCATCAAATGATGCAAAGGGAGAGGATACATATACAAGATTCCTTCAGTGACTCAAAAATGTGAAGTCCAAGATGTTTCTCATCACCCAAGATCATCAAATGACACAAGGGGAGAGGACACACATCTGACTTGCCAAGCGTGGAAGACACTTCAAAGTAATTCTTTTTTAAACCACCAAAATAAGTGTTTTCTATTCTAATAAGATAAAAAAATAATGCTTGAGTAAATTGATTCTTGGACAAAGGGCTGCAAGCAAAGTGTTAGTAGTTTAGAATTGATTTTTCTTTGACTATTCATCCTACAAAACCAATGGATTAGAAGTTTATAATGATTTTCCTTCACCCTACAAGAGTTGCACAATTAGGTTAGATCAATCTCAATCAATCAACAAACAACAACTAGGTTAGAGTTAGGGTTAGAAAACCAAATTCCAAAAGTTTGAAAAAGAAAATAGTAAGAAGGAAAAAAGAAAACTGCAAATATGTTACTTGTAATAGCGGCCTCTGTCTGAGACATGTGTAGTTTTATTTCTACAATATCAGCATTGTTCTATGATAGAAATGATACATTTATGCAATAATGAACTTCTTCTAATATAGTAGTGAGCCTGTTTCCTTTTATGATATGGTCGTGACCAAATTTTTGAACAAGAATGACCCAATTAACGATAACGACCTGTGTAAAATATGATCACGCTCCAAAAACCTGCAACTCATGAAAAACTTAATAAAAACATTAGATCAAGGATGTGGGTTCCACCAGGCATGCCATTTAATGTAAGGGGTAAAATTGGAATGGATTATCAACAACGAATTCAGACAAAGAACTCAAAAAAATGAGATATAACCCACTTACCAATGAGATATGATTGTTAATCAAGCCATGAATTCAAGCAATGGTTAGATACTCAAATCAAAATAAAAAATGAATCCAAAACATGAACAATATTACCATCCCATTATGGAGTAACTTGTGTTGGTTGAAATGTTGGATTGCTTCAACACAAAGCCTCCATGATAGCTTACAAAAGCTTGATGTGCGATGATCGAGTTTATGTTATCTAGTTGCATGAGAAGTGAAGTGGAAGAGAGTGTTAGTTAGAACATGAGGTGGAATTTACATGAATGTTTAATAATTAATTATTATTACATATGCAAGATGAGCTAAATAAATAAAATATATGATTTCATTTATTTAGAGAGAAGGTAAATGTAGATAAATTAAATAATTAAAATAATTAAATCTAATTTAAGAAGTGCAAGAATGAATAATTAAATAATTAAGAACAATTATTTAATTATAGATGAAAAGTGTTGATGGATAATTAAAATAATAATTTGTTTAATTAAATTAGAAGAATAAAGTAATTAATGACATAATTAAATAAATAAAATTTATTTAATTAATCAAGGAAGAATAAAGATAGAATGAATGAATTAAATAATATAAAATTGTTTAATTAATAGAAAAATGTGATATTAGGGGATAATTAAATAATTAGAAATTATTCTAATTATTTAATTATGTGGAAAAGAAACAAGTTAGTGTAAAGCTGGCGTTCATAGGCTTGGGACATTTTTAGTGTCTACAACAAGCAACTTAATGCCTCTTGTTCTTCATTTATAATTGGTAAAGTCTTTTTGTTTACCATGTTAGCATGTAAATATACACTATTAACTTCAAGAACCCTATTTGAATTTGTAGCTAAGAGTGAAAGGTTTCTATCTTATCCAAATTCGTGTATTACTTGTACTAGATGTAAAGAATTTACATAGCCTCTATTGAGTTTTTATGTCTTAAATTTTAATTTACTCTTAAAAGGTTTTAGAAATTGAAGCATGAATATATTCTTCTAAAAAATTAAATAAAAAATATTGTAATGACTTTTTTGCAATAAAATAATTCTATTCAAAAATAATTTCATCATGAGAAACAACCATAATAGAATTTAGCAGGGTATCATGAGATGCCTAGCTATTTTCAATGTTTTTGTAAATAGGGTTGAAGCTTCAATACATCCTCACAAAATATTCCCTATAAATCCCCACCATATGCAACCTCCAAGTTGATCCCTTTATTTGAACACTTCTTTTCTCTTTTTGCACATTGTATAAGATTTTATTGCCATGCTTTTTGATGAGACTAATTAATAGCTAGTTTTCTCTTGCTTAGTTTATACCTTTTAGATATTTCAAACGTTTATTTCATATACATTCTTGAACTTATATATCTTTTTATATCCTTCATGCATCCTAAACCATATTTTGATGAATAGAAATATGTTAGTATTTGCATGGATAAATGTGTGATTTTGTATGAAATTTGATATGAACTTGTGTTTGATTCATGGTTATTAATGGTGTGTATATGTTAGATGGAATTAACTATTTGCAAATAGTAACCCATAGCAACTAGAGCACTCATCCCACAACCAAAGGATCATGAGAAGTAGGGGAGAGTCTAGATTGATGAATGTGTAATAGTTCTAGAATAAATGAAGGCAATCATTGACAAGGTCAGATTGTGAGTAACCAAGGCAATGGATAAACATGATAGAGGAAGAAGGGGTCAATACCATTAGGCTCACATGACAATTTGACTATCTTTGTCAAAATGATTTGAGCAAGAGTCCTACTTCAACTTCCCTTCTATTGTTCTTTTAATTGTAGTTTAGTTGCAAAGACTCATTCACCTCCTATTCTTGAGGAGAGTGGACACAAGCATTTAGTTTTCTATTTTAAATTTAGTTTTGAGTCCTTATACAAATTAATCTCCTTCCACACCTATATCTAAGGATCGATAGTCGAGTAGTAAATCTAGTTAGAATCACAATTAGAGTGTATTTTTAATTTCATGCTTTAGAAAGACAATTGTTAAGTTTACTATTGTAATGAATATGGATTTCTGAATGATAAATCTATTGGAGATTCTTGTCATATTGTGAAAATTTAGTTTTCAATGCAATAAAGATGTTTTAGTCTACTACCATGATTAGTTGATTCAATATATTGTATTTGATTTATCTTGTGGGTACAATAGCTTGAGTAAGGGACACTCAAGGTACTGTCCACCCACTCCAATTTTCATTGTTAGAGTAGATGTTTCATGTTGTATTCATTTCAAATAGATGCATGGTTGTATGTGTTCTATAAAATTAATTTGATTCAAGCTCTAAAGTAGTTAATTACTTGATTTGATAAGAGTCAATAGTTAGTGGTATAGTTTACAATAGAGTTCAGGGTTTAGCAGTTAACTAGTTACAACACTAAGTTGAGAGTACCCGTAGCATAGTTGGTGTAGTGTAGAAAATTGTACTCCTTTCTAAGTGATAGTACAATTTCACACTTAATTTGGACCTATTTTAGTGACCTCAATTTTAAGAATTTTATCCTTCATAAATAGGCCCTTAAACCCCTTTATTATGCATCCCAAGACCTATTTTAAACATTTTTTTAGTATTACAACATGCATTGAATAAATGCATTTAATTAATTTAATGCCTCGAAATTCATACATCTTTAATTTTTAGGTTAGGACCCATGGGAAAATGGGTCCCCTTTAAGATCCAAATTTAAATTTTAAACGTGTTTTTGGTGGCATTTAAAGTCCTATATTCAAGTTTCAAATGTTGAATTTCGAGATTTAATAATCATGAAATCAGAAAGGAAGCCTATAAAGCCTAGCCTTTTCACCATTTTACACTAGGTTGAGAAGAATATTGAGAAGAAATTTTGAAATATTAGCTTCAAGGTCCAGGAGATCATTCAACCAAGCAAAGTTGAAGTATTGGAGCAACATTTTTAATTGTTTTTGCAGGTCTTCAAGCTCATTTTGTGAAGATTGATCAAGCATTCTTCATGATTGAAGATTGATGCCTATGGTGGATCATGATGGATTTGAGGTTTTGGGACATGCAACTAGCCATTTCCATTGATCTAATGACTTGTTTCGTAGTGATCCCATCTTCTATCTTCATTCTACTAGCCACCTAAAGAAATGTATAATTAGATTTATGATCTATTAAGGGATTCAACTTCTCCCTAACTAGGTCTTGTGTTCATCATTTAAGTTCATTTAGGGATCTTATTCTAACCCAATTGAATAGGGTTTCTTTTCATGTTAGCTCTTAACAATATTAGACACACTTAATATTAGGGATCACACACACTTTTAGGTTTCAAAATTCTATTTTTCATCAAGGTTTAATTACCAAACTTGGGGTTTGACTGAGGAAAACCCCCTGAAAAACAAACCAAATTGTTTACTTTTGTTATAGGTACAAATATGAAAGTGAAGGTTGAAAGGTACAAACTGGAAGAGTAGATCAAAAGCTACATATCAAAATTTTGAATTTTCATAAAGGCCTAGCAAGATCCATTCACCTTAGGGTGAATTAGTCTCAGAAGGACACTTAGTAGGAGCTTTTCATCATAGGTGCATAAAATCATAAATTTCTTAATCT